>OY776115.1:30312304-30627304 GCA_963675035.1 Allygus modestus | reverse complement strand
GCTATCAACTGAGATCAGCCAAAACACACACCAGCTGATCGGAATAACATTTAAGAGATATTTTTCTATAAATGCAAAATGGCAACAGTGACAGCGAACAACCATGCTATTGGCTACAGCCCAACCCTCAATTTATTTGTCCGCTACTGTCCATTTGTCGAAAAATACCCCTATGCGAGTTTTATTCTTATTAATGGCAAAAACGTACCTGATTTGTGTACTAATTAGTAAGCTACAATAAAAATTATAGATTTTTCTCTAAATGTTATGACAAGTAGTAAGGCAGGATACAAAACTACGTCTTATAACACTACAAAGTATATTTACACTTATACTGTACTAACATACAAGACGGTAAAATATACACAAAAGATGGTACAACAAGGCGATCGATTTCAACCAGTCACACCGGTCATCATCAGGCCCAATCAGAGAAAGCCTCAAAGCCTAGCCTTGGCCTGTTCTTTTGTGTATATTTTACCGTCTTGCATGTAAGTACAGTATAAGTGTAAATATACTTTGTAGTATTGTAAGTCTATTTTATTCATCCTGTTTAATTGTATCATCATGCTACTAAAGAAATCAATTACTAAGGAAAAATATGACATAAGATTATTGATACAATTTTTTTCATTAGATCTTAACTAACAGACTACAACTCAACAAACGCGTTGCGTATATAATTATATTGATCTAAGCTTTTATTTCAGATTTTATTCTTACTCCTTGCAGTCAGTCAACAAAGGAATATAAACTTACGTACTACTTTTTGTTAACATTACTATAACTGTTATTAAAATCAGGTGAGTTCTTGCCATTATCATAATTTGACACGAAATTACTAATTTACCTACCCGTTTTCAATTTCGACTGAGTTATAATGTTTAATACTCTTCAGTCCTAAAGAATCGATAAAGAAACAGACATGCTAAAGGTTTATTATACAAAAACACGTAAATATAATCAACAACGTCATTGATTTACAACACTCAATAGGTTGGTCTCGGTTTTTGGTCGGCAAAAAAATGTGGGATGATCAAAATTGAAGATCGAATTTCCAAATTAGGCTTTAACAGACCGTAACAAAATTAAAGAGAAGAGTACAGGCGCCCATTAAATAGCCGAGAAAAAAGTCCAAATTACGAAAGCGAAAACGCGAAACAGGATAGTAAGCTTGTTTGACGGAGTGTACCGAATGGCTAAGATGGGCGAGTGTCGCGGTGGTCATGGTCGTCACTTGTCGTCACTGGATTATCCGGCCCATCGATCTGAGGATATCGACTGCTGTGTGTTCTGTATCTAGATGGCATCACTAGGTGTCGCGGTGGTCATGGTCGTCACTTGTCGTCACTGGATTATCCGGCCCATCGATCTGAGGATATCGACTGCTGTGTGTTCTGTATCTAGATGGCATCACTAGGTGTCGCGGTGGTCATGGTCGTCACTTGTCGTCACTGGATTATCCGGCCCATCGATCTGAGGATATCGACTGCTGTGTGTTCTGAGTCTAGTTGGCATCACTAGGTGTCGCGGTGGTCATGGTCGTCACTTGTCGTCACTGGATTATCCGGCCCATCGATCTGAGGATATCGACTGCTGTGTGTTCTGAGTCTAGTTGGCATCACTAGGTGTCGCGGTGGTCATGGTCGTCACTTGTCGTCAATGGATTATCCGGCCCATCGATCTGAGGATATCGACTGCTGTGTGTTCTGTATCTAGATGGCATCACTAGGTGTCGCGGTGGTCATGGTCGTCACTTGTCGTCAATGGATTATCCGGCCCATCGATCTGAGGATATCGACTGCTGTGTGTTCTGTATCTAGATGGCATCACCGAGTGTCGCGGTGGTCATGGTCGTCACTTGTCGTCAATGGATTATCCGGCCCATCGATCTGAGGATATCGACTGCTGTGTGTTCTGTATCTAGATGGCATCACTAGGTGTCGCGGTGGTCATGGTCGTCACTTGTCGTCAATGGATTATCCGGCCCATCGATCTGAGGATATCGACTGCTGTGTGTTCTGTATCTAGATGGCATCACTAGGTGTCGCGGTGGTCATGGTCGTCACTTGTCGTCAATGGATTATCCGGCCCATCGATCTGAGGATATCGACTGCTGTGTGTTCTGTATCTAGATGGCATCACCGAGTGTCGCGGTGGTCATGGTCGTCACTTGTCGTCAATGGATTATCCGGCCCATCGATCTGAGGATATCGACTGCTGTGTGTTCTGTATCTAGATGGCATCACTAGGTGTCGCGGTGGTCATGGTCGTCACTTGTCGTCAATGGATTATCCGGCCCATCGATCTGAGGATATCGACTGCTGTGTGTTCTGTATCTAGATGGCATCACCGAGTGTCGCGGTGGTCATGGTCGTCACTTGTCGTCAATGGATTATCCGGCCCATCGATCTGAGGATATCGACTGCTGTGTGTTCTGTATCTAGATGGCATCACTAGGTGTCGCGGTGGTCATGGTCGTCACTTGTCGTCAATGGATTATCCGGCCCATCGATCTGAGGATATCGACTGCTGTGTGTTCTGTATCTAGATGGCATCACCGAGTGTCGCGGTGGTCATGGTCGTCACTTGTCGTCACTGGATTATCCGGCCCATCGATCTGAGGATATCGACTGCTGTGTGTTCTGAGTCTAGTTGGCATCACTAGGTGTCGCGGTGGTCATGGTCGTCACTTGTCGTCACTGGATTATCCGGCCCATCGATCTGAGGATATCGACTGCTGTGTGTTCTGAGTCTAGTTGGCATCACTAGGTGTCGCGGTGGTCATGGTCGTCACTTGTCGTCAATGGATTATCCGGCCCATCGATCTGAGGATATCGACTGCTGTGTGTTCTGTATCTAGATGGCATCACTAGGTGTCGCGGTGGTCATGGTCGTCACTTGTCGTCAATGGATTATCCGGCCCATCGATCTGAGGATATCGACTGCTGTGTGTTCTGTATCTAGATGGCATCACCGAGTGTCGCGGTGGTCATGGTCGTCACTTGTCGTCAATGGATTATCCGGCCCATCGATCTGAGGATATCGACTGCTGTGTGTTCTATATCTAGATGGCATCACTAGGTGTCGCGGTGGTCATGGTCGTCACTTGTCGTCACTGGATTATCCGGCCCATCGATCTGAGGATATCGACTGCTGTGTGTTCTGTATCTAGATGGCATCACTAGGTGTCGCGGTGGTCATGGTCGTCACTTGTCGTCAATGGATTATCCGGCCCATCGATCTGAGGATATCGACTGCTGTGTGTTCTGTATCTAGATGGCATCACTAGGTGTCGCGGTGGTCATGGTCGTCACTTGTCGTCACTGGATTATCCGGCCCATCGATCTGAGGATATCGACTGCTGTGTGTTCTGTATCTAGATGGCATCACTAGGTGTCGCGGTGGTCATGGTCGTCACTTGTCGTCACTGGATTATCCGGAACATCGATCTGAGGATATCGACTGCTGTGTGTTCTGTATCTAGATGGCATCACTAGGTGTCGCGGTGGTCATGGTCGTCACTTGTCGTCAATGGATTATCCGGCCCATCGATCTGAGGATATCGACTGATCTGTGTTCTGTATCTAGATGGCATCACTAGGTGTCGCGGTGGTCATGGTCGTCACTTGTCGTCACTGGATTATCCGGAACATCGATCTGAGGATATCGACTGCTGTGTGTTCTGTATCTAGATGGCATCACTAGGTGTCGCGGTGGTCATGGTCGTCACTTGTCGTCACTGGATTATCCGGCCCATTGATCTGAGGATATCAACTGCTGTGTGTTCTGTATCTAGATGGCATCACTAGGTGTCGCGGTGGTCATGGTCGTCACTTGTCGTCACTGGATTATCCGGCCCATCGATCTGAGGATATCGACTGCTGTGTGTTCTGTATCTAGATGGCATCACTAGGTGTCGCGGTGGTCATGGTCGTCGTCACTTGTCGTCACCGGATTATCCGGCCCATCGAACTGAGGATATCGACTGCTGTGTGTTCTGTATCTAGATGGCATCACTAGGTGTCGCGGTGGTCATGGTCGTCGTCACTTGTCGTCACCGGATTATCCGGCCCATCGATCTGAGGATATCGACTGCTGTGTGTTCTGTATCTAGATGGCATCACTAGGTGTCGCGGTGGTCATGGTCGTCGTCACTTGTCGTCACCGGATTATCCGGCCCATTGATCTGAGGATATCGACTGCTGTGTGTTCTGTATCTAGATGGCATCACTAGGTGTCGTGGTGGTCATGGACGTCACTTGTCGTCAATGGATTATCCGGCCCATCGATCTGAGGATATCGACTGCTGTGTGTTCTGTATCTAGATGGCATCACTAGGTGTCGCGGTGGTCATGGTCGTCGTCACTTGTCGTCACCGGATTATCCGGCCCATCGAACTGAGGATATCGACTGCTGTGTGTTCTGTATCTAGATGGCATCACTAGGTGTCGCGGTGGTCATGGTCGTCACTTGTCGTCACTGGATTATCCGGCCCATCGATCTGAGGATATCGACTGCCGTGTGTTTTGCATCTAGATGGCATCACTAGGTGTCGCGGTGGTCATGGTCGTCACTTGTCGTCACTGGATTATCCGGCCCATCGATCTGAGGATATCGACTGCTGTGTGTTCTGTATCTAGATGGCATCACTAGGTGTCGCGGTGGTCATGGTCGTCACTTGTCGTCACTGGATTATCCGGCCCGTCGATCTCAGGATATCGACTACTGTGTGTTCTGTATCTAGATGGCATCACTAGGTGTCGCGGTGGTCATGGTCGTCACTTGTCGTCACTGGATTATCCGGCCCATCGATCTGAGGATATCGACTGATCTGTGTTCTGTATCTAGATGGCATCACTAGGTGTCGCGGTGGTCATGGTCGTCACTTGTCGTCACTGGATTATCCGGCCCATCGATCTGAGGATATCGACTGCTGTGTGTTCTGTATCTAAATGGCATCACTAGGTGTCGCGGTGGTCATGGTCGTCACTTGTTGTCAATGGATTATCCGGCCCATCGATCTGAGGATATCGACTGATCTGTGTTCTGTATCTAGATGGCATCACTAGGTGTCGCGGTGGTCATGGTCGTCACTTGTCGTCACTGGATTATCCGGCCCATCGATCTGAGGATATCGACTGCTGTGTGTTCTGTATCTAGATGGCATCACTAGGTGTCGCGGTGGTCATGGTCGTCACTTGTTGTCAATGGATTATCCGGCCCATCGATCTGAGGATATCGACTGCTGTGTGTTCTGTATCTAGATGGCATCACTAGGTGTCGCGGTGGTCATGGTCGTCACTTGTCGTCACTGGATTATCCGGCCCATCGATCTGAGGATATCGACTGCTGTGTGTTCTGTATCTAGATGGCATCACTAGGTGTCGCGGTGGTCATGGTCGTCACTTGTTGTCAATGGATTATCCGGCTCATCGATCTGAGGATATCGACTGCTGTGTGTTCTGTATCTAGATGGCATCACTAGGTGTCGCGGTGGTCATGGTCGTCACTTGTCGTCACCAGATTATCCGGCCCATCGATCTGAGTATATCGACTGCTGTGTGTTTTGTATCTAGATGGCATCACTGGGGGTCGTGATGGTCATGGTCGTCGTCACTTGTCGTCACCGGATTATCCGGCCCATCGATGAGAGGATATCGACTGCCGTGTGTTTCGTATCTAGATGACATCACTGGGGTTCGCGGTGGTCATGGTCGTCACTTGTCGTCAATGGATTATCCGGCCCATCGATCTGAGGATATCGACTGCTGTGTGTTCTGTATCTAGATGACATCACTAGGTGTCGCGGTGGTCATGGTCGTCACTTGTCGTCACTGGATTATCCGGCCCATCGATCTGAGGATATCGACTGCTGTGTGTTCTGTATCTAGATGGCATCACTAGGTGTCGCGGTGGTCATGGTCGTCACTTGTCGTCACCAGATTATCCGGCCCATCGATCTGAGTATATCGACTGCTGTGTGTTTTGTATCTAGATGGCATCACTGGGGGTCGTGGTGGTCATGGTCGTCGTCACTTGTCGTCACCGGATTATCCGGCCCATCGATGAGAGGATATCGACTGCCGTGTGTTTTGTATCTAGATGACATCACTGGGGGTCGCGGTGGTCATGGTCGTCGTCACTTGTCGTCACCGGATTATCCGGCCAATCGAACTGAGGATATCGACTGCTGTGTGTTCTGTATCTAGATGGCATCACTAGGTGTCGCGGTGGTCATGGTTGTCACTTGTCGTCACCGGATTATCCGGCCCATCGATGAGAGGATATCGACTGCCGTGTGTTTTGTATCTAGATGGCATCTAAATGGCATCACTGGGTGTCGTGGTAGTCATGGTCGTCACTTTTTGTCACCGGATTATCCGGCCCATCGATCTGAGGATATCGACTGCTGTGCGTTCTGTGTCTAGATGGCAATACTGTGTGTCACGGTGGTCATGGTCGTCACTTGTCGTTACCGGATTATCCGGCACATCAATCTGAGGATACCGACGGCTGTGTGTTCTGAGTCTAGTTGGCATCACCGAGTGTCGCGGTGGTCATGGTCGTCACTTGTCGTCACCGGATTATCCGGTCCATCGATCTGAGGATATCGACTGCTGTGTGTTCTGTGTCTAGTTGGCATCACCGAGTGTCGTGGTGGTCATGGTCGTCACTTGTCGTCACCGGATTATCTGGCCCATCGATCTGAGGATATCGACTTCTGTGTGTTCTGTATCTAGATGGCATCACTGGGTGTCGCGTTGGTCATGGTCGTCACTTGTCGTCACCTCATTATCTGGCCCATCGATCTGAGGATATCGACTTCTGTGTGTTCTGTATATAGATGGCATCACTGGGTGTCGCGGTGGTCATGGTCTCACTTGTCGTCACCGGATTATCCGGCCCATCTATCTGATGATATCGACTGATCTGTGTTCTGTATCTAATTGCCATTTTTGAATGGTCAATGTCTTAATAAGGATTTAAAATATGAATATTCCTTAAAAAATAGCTTTGGTTTTGTTCGTTTAATAAATATACTCCAAATAAAGCTCAACTCGAAAACAGTTGATAAAGACACTCAATAAGATAAAATAGGTAGAGAAGGATTTCAATGGACTAATAGAATAGACAAGGACTTAGTAAGAGAAGAAGAGAGGTAGAACAAATGGTTGAAAGATGGACACGGGACAAGAAGAGATGTAGAGGTGCGTCTTGATAAAAAAGGAAAAGTTGGTAAGGGACTCAATAAGAGGTAAATAGATTTAAGTAAAGAATAAAGAAATAGAGAGAAAAAGAAGGAAGAAAACACGTTGCTTGTTCATGACCACACAAAAGTTGTTGAAATAGAAACATGATAAAAAAGAGTTGGAGAGTGACTAAAAATATATGTTTTCATCTCAGAACAGAAGCTGGAGGTCGGGATTCATTATCTTGGGAAGCCAAGAATAAAGAATGAGAAAGAGAAGAAAGACTTGTACTTGTATAGGTTGCGTGTATGAGATCTGACAGCCACTACCGCTGATGGTCTTGTACAGCCACAATAACTCTGCCGCCACCGAGCCCCATACGGTCCTCTAATTGACTAGTAAACACTCGCTCGCATAAACCAGTTCCGACCACGTTTATGCAAGCTGCCTCATGGTTTTGCATGAGAGGTGTCCTTTTTGCTGCTACAGTCCTTGATTGATTAATTATTTAGATAATAGTTTCCTTAGCGACACGCGTTAATTGCTTCTTCAACAAATGTGATGTACATTACTTCCTTTTCTTTTAGTAGTTTAGGTACAGTATTTTAAAAATGTTCAATAGGTTTTTTTTATTTTTTGACAGTATTTTAAATGCAATTAAATTAATGTGGATATAAACTTTGTTTAACCGAATGTTGCAAACGTTTTAGTGAATACGGTAATTAAATATAATTGTTTTGTTTATATATCAGCGTTTCCCTTTTTATACTCAAATCACTTTAAAGTTTAAAAATCTTAGAATTAAACTAAGTTGTATTTTTTGAGGTAATAATTTTTAACAATCATGTTAAAACAAACATTTATAGTGTAATACGTTACACAATACCTAACAAGGTCCGAGCTTACAAACAAAATTAAGTGTGTACATAGAAAATATATTTTGTTTAAACATTGGGTGACCAACACTATCACTTAGCTTCTATTAAACGGCCGAATTAGTTTGACCGATAGAAATCGGTTGGCTTGAAGAGTTAATAAAAAATATGTAATTCGAAATAAACGTAAATATCTTCGTTTTGTAAGACGAATTGCTTTACATCCTGTATAAAGCGTAAATTCAATATGATTAGTAATTTATAATAATAAATTATACTGCATTATACTGTATAAATGTAATTAATTTGGGAAGCCTCCGTTTTAAGTATGTCCAAAAACCAAGAGTAAGCGCTAGGACTGACGTGAGTCCCCAAAGGTACTTTCTTTAAAACTATTTAAAACGAAGTAAAATCTGTGATTTGAGGTAAACAGAATCCCGAATGAGTACGGTATTGTTAAACATCACTGCAATTTACTTCCTCTAATTATACGATTTTCTAAACTTGAAAATCCAGACTAGGAAACATATTTAATTCCGATATAAAGAAAGCAATTTTAAGTTTAAAGAAAAACAAATAAAAATACTAAATAATACACTAATTAATTTTCGTCATTAAATGTAAAAGAGCAAGACAGGTGAGAAGATTAACCACATCTGCTTCCCACCGCTACAGATTAAATTGTCAACTCGCCTCCAAGTGACGAGAAGATTTGTCCGTCAACACTGACGCGACGGAACGTTTCCCACGGGATATAATCGTCTCCTGGATAATCAATGGAGGTGTTCCTGTTCGCAGTTCCGTATCTTCTAAGCACCGATGTCGAGGTGGTGGGAATGCGAGGTAGAAAGCTGAACTGCATCTCTGATAATGCGATCTGCCGGAGCGGAACGGTGAGTCATGTCATGTCGTAACAAGTCACTGATCAATCAGTGATCTAAAGAACCGATTCCAGATGTGCTGGAACTGGATCTCATCTCAGTCTGTGGTTTATCGTGGATTAGCTGCAGCGATCACCTGCTCCCGGGGGGTCTCACCAATTACGAGCTTCTAGGTACTCCAAGTGTGAGAATTCCTAAGTGACCAGCATCTAGAATTACTTACGGCTTTTTTATCATACTTGTCATAACGTGTCCATATATCGATAACCGTTTGTGAGGTGTTGTTTTGCTCGTAAAAATTCTCGGAACCAATGATCAGAATCATAACCGCATTCCACGGGTGGAATGAAATGAAGAAGTGATTCTACCTCGAGTGCTATACGACTCTGTGTGGCTAATGAGGTGATGGACGTGAAATAACTGATGATGAGTTGTCCGCATTAGAAACTTCACGATGCAAAAGTATCCAGAAAAACAAATACCGGGCATCCAAAAGAAAGAAACTGTAACAGCTTTTAACACTAATAAAATATTATCGAGCTCTTTTAGATAGCTTCAAAGCCGTCAAAGATGTGATTTGTTGTTAACGTATATGAGAACAAAAATATACATTTAAAAAAATATCATTTACAAAGAGCAGCTGATACGTTGTTGTTATTCGGAACTTAAAACGTGATCAATAATCAAGGAGGCGTATGTTATAATGGAAGCATCACTGCTAACGATTTGCATTGAAAAGCAGTGCAGGTGATTTTGTGAGGTTGGTACGGTAGTGAGGATGATTTCGTGATCTTTCAGCTGCAGTGATAGGTTGTTCGATTCTTATTGTATCTATACAAAGCACTCAACTGAAAGTATTCAAAATTCGAACAAATTAATTTAGTTGTATTTAACTAAACGAGAAATTTAATTATCCTTGTCGTAAAATCGAGTGACAAATTGCATATAAAACAAACATAAGTTTATTAATGTTTAAATCGAGAAAAACGATTCGAAGCATTCACTTCACTAAACATTTCAATTTTAGTGACTTTTTCATTATCCTCACCACCAATTGAGGTGGTATTTAATATTGTTGATTAGTGCCGCCTCATCCAGTATTAACATAGCCTTCGTTGACAACAATAAATCATGCACTCTGAATGCACACACCGCTCTATCCTCTCCACCCTATGGTTTCCGTACCTAAAAACAATGTGATTTCGGATGAGTTTCCGTTAAAGGCATAATTAATAAGTAAAAACTCTCCAAATCTCAATAACAAAGATTACGATTTGACTCAGCCTCCGGTAATGATGAAATGTGCCATAGGATGCGGTCAGAGCTGAACCGAACTGCCTATAATTTTGCTAACTAAGGCAATCATATTAAAGTTCATAAACAAAACTATATCCAATAAAACTTAAGAATATGTGCGTCACTTGTAATTAAATAGATTTTTATGTTGTGAGTTTTTAAGATATTCACACTCCAAAAAAAATGATCAGTTATTTTTGGGAAACCCGTTGTTATTTGTAAATTATCTTAAATGGCCGTCACAGTATTTTCAGCTGCCTATATGAGCTTCCTCTTTGTCTTGTAGGTTAGAACTTTTGTAGTGTCCTTTATGATTGTGTAGTCTATTTCAGATGTTAAAAGTCTAAGTTTATACGTATTAAATTTGATACAGTAACGACAAATATTCCGATCAGATAGCGCTCTCTCCAAAGCTCGACAACCACGGTTAACATCCACACATCTTTCCAGACTCCAGTAGTTTAAATCGAGCTGTTAAATCCCTTATCTACCGCATTATTCCCCGGTCCGCACGCGCACATTAACACACGGATCGATCGCTGTAGTTGTTTTCTTTGCACGTTTCTTGACCAATAAAATGTTTTTATCGCCGAGAGTAGCAGGGGACACGAACCCTGAGTCTCGGAGAACAGAAAAACTACCAGTCTTAAAAGGCAATGCGCCTCATGCCATTCCTAAACAGTTAATCTGACGGTAGGAGCGTGTACTTGGTTCAGGCCCTTTCAAGGGCAAGGGTTGGCGGCAGTTTGTTTTATGGCGTTTGCTGGGATTCAACCTCATTACGGAATGTTCGGTCTAAGATAACACAATCACAAACTTTCAGCTTTATAACATTAGAATGATTAGTATGATAGTTTGTTTGTCGGTTGTCTCTTATCTCTTAAATCTGTAACATATTTTATAGACACGTTAACTTTTCAAAGTGGACCTTTTCAAAGCTCTTCAGTTTTATAATATATCAATTCAAATTTTCTCTTAAGTATTTTTAAATACAAGTAGACTGTTGAAATCATTAGTATTTGTACTCGTACATTCACACATTTGTAATCTTTCTCTGTCAGATTACAATATAAATAAATTATAATTATTTAGATATGTTACATATGGTCTAGATATTTGTTGACCTATTGTAAAAGTGTTTGGCTAAACAAGGTGTAAGTTAACAAAAGCTAAAAACGTAACATGTCTATTCAAATATATCTTTAAAAATTCAGTCTTCGTTCATCCTCATACGAGAAGAATTAGCGTCCACCTAGTTTGCTTTCACAGTTGTTCAGCTAACAGTAAATTTTATAGTAGCCAATATTTTTAAAAAATCGTGTTTTTCTCCGAATAAATATAAATATGTTTAAATAGAATGTTTAGAATGATACGTTATTTTATAAACTTTCTAAAGCATGAATAAAGCCGTATTGCCTTATTGATTGCCTAGTTAAACAATACAACATTTTAATGTGAGGTTAAATGTTCGTTCCTTTGCCTTGATTTGGCAGTATCGAAGGTGATGTATTGAAGGAAAGCTTAATTGAACAACCCTCACTTAAAATATATAAAACACAGGTGTTAAATGTATATTACGATTACATACAAACTATATTATACGTTAACTTAAATAGAAACATTTAAATGAGGGTTACCAGGATAGCAGGTTTACCTTTCACGTTGTTTAAGCATGCCTAGGCCCAATTAAAATACTAGGCCTCTTTCGTGACAAATTTTGTTTTTGGAGTACTGGTTCAAAAACATTCTGTTTTGATCAAATTCACAACATAATAGGACGTCAATTTTAAAGATGAACTTCCTAGGATATCAGGAAAAATAAATATTAATTTGTAGAAATATTCTTAATGCAGATAGTTAGGTTAAATCAATCTTTAAGTAATAAATAAATTTAAAGTTTGGAGTTTTTTAGTAGACTTAAACATCACAGTGTTCAGTATCATCATTAATCTTCTATCATATAATCTATTCGGAATCACAGACCGCCTGGACTGATATAGATTTATAGGACGCCTAAACCAATAACCCTTACGTATCGATTAATTATAAATCTCGATTATTGTAGCCACTCTGGTGTGGACAGCAATTTTAATTATCAAAGACCGCGGAACAGGGCGCGGGTCCTATTTCACTATAAAGGTAGTCACAAATTACACTCCGTTAATCTGACATGGTCGATCGATGTGGAAAACCCACGTATGACAAATTTGGCTGATACGTTGATATATTGATCAATTTCTGTCAATTCTTACGTAATGTAAAATATCAATGAAATATTGGCATTGCCTTTTATACTTTGTGGTAATGGTAGAGCTGCTCATTAAAACTTTACATTGGACAAGAGAAACAAATCACTTTGAATTGTCTTGCCTCGTGATATATTTACAGTAAGGAGCAATCACTCAAGGCGAAATGCGGTTTTGTAATGTGTTGTATGAGGGCTCCCACTCGGGCTTTCAGTCCCACCGTTCCTACTGGTCAAGCGCGTTTCAATCCCACCGTTCCTACTGGCCAAGTGTGATTCAATCCCACCGTTTCCTTTACTGGTCAAGCGTGTTTCAAATCTAGTACAGGCTTAACAAAGCTGTAACTTTGGAACATGTGTTGTTGTTAATTCCTCTTTACCTTTTTTTTGTTATAAAATACATAGAGCGTTATTCCAAAATAGAATTTTTATACTTTTAACATTGCAATGAATGAAAAATTATAAATTATTGAAATAAGACAACCAATGAAGACTGTATGCTAACAAATAGTAATACAACTTATGTAACATTAAAATATTACTTTTTCTTCAATAATACCACTGGGCAGCATTATGTTTTTAAAGTACATTTGATGTACATTCACGAGAACACATTCTTATGTGTTACCTAACACATTCTTGATACATTTTGATTTATATTCTTACTCTACTAGAAATTTAATCTATTCTAGATTTTTGTGAACTATAAACTCTTCCGTTTTTTGTCTGATTTTGACGATTGAAATATAAAACGAGATCGCACGCAGCACGCTGACGTAGGGGAAGTGAATTTCCGCATTAAAAATTACAAAGATCAAACAAATGGTTTAAACCAACGCTAATTAAATTTTTTTAATTGAAAAATTTCATTTTTTGGCTGTTCTGATGCTCCTGGTTGTATTTAAATTCACTAATAGGATGCTAATGTTGTACATTATAAAGCTAGGAGGAGGTATAGTCGGGATAAAAAGTTGGTATAGGGGTATTGGGGGTGATAAAACGATATTACGGTATGAAAAACTTGTTTTTCCAGTGTAAAATCCCCATAAGACAACGTACTGTATTTTGAAAATTTAATTTTCTTTAATGACTCGGTAAGTACTTGTGCTAAAATGATTAGGGAGGGCTTAAAATCTTTGGATTTTTACGTATAATAATGTAATGTGCAATAAGTGTACGTTTGGGGCTTTTCTGACCGTTTTTGGGCCCAAGAACTCAAAATTGGAAAACTTAAAATCCCCAAAAAAGGGCGTTAGAGTTTTCCGATTGTTTTGCCCAACAAACATGTCAAACTGATTATAAAAATGAATGTCTCTATCAAATTTTAAGTAAATCGGATAAAAATTTCGACCGCTAGAGTGCGAACACACACACACACACACACACACACATATAAATATATATATAACGTTTTTAGTGACCCTTCAAAATGTGTTCAGGGGGTCACGTTAGGAACTTTTATGGTGGTTCCGGGATTAAGTCTTACCATGCGGATCATGCTAATAGTTCACTTTTCCATAGAAAATTCACTAATAAATGTCCTCTATCGGAAGTTAACCAAAGTGGTTTTCAGTTTTTGATATTCCCATTTTAAAATACACAGGCTGCTCTCAAATTTCGTTTTTGCCCATTATAATACAATGAAAATCAAATGTAAAACAGTTGTATATAAAGTTCTAACACAGTTCTAACAGTTCTAAAACAGTTGTATATACGACAAGACGCAGTTCCCACTGAGCACTGAGCACTGAACACTGAGTACTGATATACTGAGCAAAGATATTACTGAAATGGCAAGACAACCCCTTTTAACACAAGACAAGACAAGACAAAGACACGAGATTGAACAACTTTTCTCGAGCAACAGGCCCACTAGTTCATTATATTCTAGTTATAAGGAAAATTAACAATCTTCCCCACTATCAGCCGCCGAGCCGGTCGCTATTGCCCAGCATACCCGGTGGCTAGGGTATTAACAATCACCCACTAAGTGATTCAGACAATACCAGCTAGATGGCGCGATACGCGGTAATAAACACTGCAGCTCGTAACTCAACTGCGACACTAGAGATCGCTAGTGTCGATTATTGTGGCCGATGATCGACGAGCCACGGCCATTAGGATATGTCTTTGTCCAGCTCTTTAATATCAAGGCTTCAAAGAGATTTAATGCAACTTATTTTAAACGTTTGTGCTATTAGATGGATAATTGTTTATTTAATAGGGGTTTGGGGCGATTTAATAATTAAACCTACGTTAAGACTAGGTTCTACCTAACCTATGCACTAAGCTAAAAAGTAGTCTCAGAGTAACTACAGAAGCGATGCGATTTCAAAGGTATGTCGATAACTTTGGGATAGTAATAAACAGAATATTTCTTTGTTGTGGATAACAAGTATTTTTACAAACCATGCATGCCATTTTTACAAACATTTACTAATAAAACTGTGCTAAGGTGATACGACCATTAGACCCGTAGCTGGTTGAGATGAAACCATATAACGTTCAATTTACTTTCTGATTCATCACTGCATTCAATATTGAATCCCTTTGCAAACAAATCGCACACAAAATCCATTCTTCTATGACTTGTTTACGAACAAAGTACCTGGGGCCGAGCTTTGGTTGGTGGAAAATCACACGTTTACCACCTGAGTGTTAGTGTGACAGCTCACTGGTTGTTTGGGATCAGCTTATGTGATTATTGTGTTATGATTTTAAACTCCATAACCCTGATTCAATTTTCAAATGGGTCACCAAGACAAATTTGAGTTTTCCTGGGTTAAAAATTATGTCAATCGATTTCTGAGGCCCAAAAAGCCTAGTATAAAAGTTTAAGCGAAATCCTTATTCCGAGATTCATTTTCCAAATTTACGTTTCTCGTTTAGACGACAGAATTCTTTGTTAGAGATTCTTGGATTTTTAGTGTCAACGCATAATGTGACTAGTGTTCTAGTCATTTAACTAATTACTTTAGTTTTACAACCGTGATTTAACTGTGACCTTTAACTTTAAACAACACATTCACTGTTATGCGCCATGAAACGTCTAGGCGCAAATAAAACGCTGAAGGGCTTCATGTAGACTTGTCGGATGTAAAACAATGCCAGTAATGTTTACTTTACAGTCATGAATATTTCAACAGATCGCCAGCTGTTCGCAACAATCGGTTGTAAACAGCTGATCGCTATTAGGAAGTGACGCGGGATAAGACGGTCAGATAGCTATCTGGCAACTGATAGAGACAACACTTATCTGATTCAGCTCAACAAACAGTGCTATAGTTCTAGTCTGAGATTTAGTTTAGCGATTTCTTGCTTTAAACAAACAGTCGACTTGTGTGTTTTAATTTTGTTTAAATATTTTTGCAATTTGCTTTTGAAGAAGTTATGTTTCAAAAGCACGCTCCAACAATTATTAAAATTACAACATATTGTTGAATTTCATCCCACCGTTTTCTCCAGGTTTTCAACCAGAATAAATTAAACAATAGGAATTCTCCACAAACAAAGGCCGCTTATCTCCGCCAAGGCTACAACTAAGGGCGTGAGGCAATGGCAAAAACTTGTCGCGAATAAATCGGTTAACAAGCGGCTCGCGCATGCGCCTGACAAACGATGCTCTCTCGCGCATGCGCAGCGCGACAGTCGCAGTAGATTCCCGCGATAGTATTGTGTTGATAATGGAACCTTGGCTAGGCCTTGGGGATTCGGATCAAGGCAATAACCCAGTCAGTCCGACTCCAAGTCGGATTAATTAAATGAGCCTTTCTCCTAACTCGTTATGTCTGGCCTATTCGGTTGGTAACTCTATAATTTAAGACGAGAGAGACCTATATTTTAACTTAATAAACTTAAGTATTTACTTTGCCTACTTTTTTAAATACAGTGAATCAGAGTTGGGGTGAGAGACTGTAATTATTAAAGGAGGTCCTAAGAATTAAACTTGCAAGATAATTTGACCCAAAAGAGATAAAGTACTGAAATGTTAAACGTCTTCATGAGTTAGCTTTGCCATATCTAGTCTTACTTAAATTAAAAAATTCAACTAGATCACAAATAAACTAAGCTTTATAAGTCACTCGGCGTTATAATCCCCCATCTAACTTTCGGAGCTGATTTACTAAATTGATTGATTTGTATTCAGACATTAGTTTGTACAATTTTCTCATGCCTCATAAAAACAAGATTGTTTTCTGTATTTTAGTGATTCTGGAAGTCACCATAAAGTAATGAACAAGTGTTCTCTTCTAAGAGCTTTTGTATGACAGTTTCGGTTTTGTTTTCATAGTTCCCAAGGAATTGGATAGTGGTCGTTTCGAACTAATAAGCTTTGAATCCGACTGAGCCTCCACGGCAGCCGTAAACTCGGCAAACCAATTTGTATATTAGTACAAAATAAAAATAGTATTCATGAAATATTTTAGTGCAGCATACTTAGAACAAAAAATAATGACAATGAAAATTCTGGTACAATAACACGTTGTTGTTTTAAATGTCAATATCAAGAAATTAATTTTTCCATTTGACTTCTTTACTTGATATATTTTGGTGATACTTGAAAAATGAATACTTATGAAAAAAAATTTGAAAGGGAAATTATGTTTTAATACCTTTTATTTGAAATTTGTAAATTGACACTATGTATCTAACAAATTTACAAGTATCTGTACAAGTTAAAGAATGAAGTTTATAAAGAAAACTCAACGTCTGAGTCAATAGGTCAGTGCAAATACCATTTAAGAGGCAATTAAAACAATATATCATTATTGTATCCAGTTTTGCTTTCTAGAAAATACACAGCTCTTTGATAGTTACAAATTTAACAGGACAAATTAAATGACACTACGAGTTTGTCACATGCGATTCAGGCTGCAAAAAATAACAAATTAACAGGGCGTTTAAATTAGTATATTTCGCACCAAGGGCCGAAAGTGGGGTTTTGCTGACCCGAGATCGTGTTTTATGACTGAGACGAATTTTATAATCGTTCGAGGGCTATGCAAAACCCTTTCGGCAGAGGTGTGAACGCTATTTTTCACCATACTACAATTATTAACGGGTTAAATGTGATCGGTCATAAAACACAGCGGCCTCATGCAATATCGGACTAAAAAAATAGTTAACCAATAAACAAATCATCATGAATGTTTACAATGTTTTGAATTTTATTGTTATTTGTTCCAGTGTTCCAACCAAAGAACGCAAAATAGTATGCACGTATTAACCAGGTAACGTCATGTACGCTTGAAAACAAGTTGGCAACACTGGGCTAAATAGATCAGCTGACTTTCGGCCTAGGGCGGAAAAACTCTTCTTTCGGTATTCAAATGACGTTCGGAAAACAGGTGATTACAGCGTAGTGTGGTGAAAAAATTATTTTCAGCCCAGTTTTAGTTTCCTACAAAATACACAACTATACTAGAATATAAATGTAAAAACAATCTTGCAAAACAAATTCAACTTACATTCTATTATGATTAGGAGGAAGACAATTAAAAACCAAATCATATCTAGTCTAGTTTTATCGTCGTAGAAAGCTGCACCTCTAATACAATACAGAACCATTCACAGCTCACATGTCCATAACGACCAGCATACGAATACTGAATGCGGGGGGCAATTAAAAAACCATAAATCATAGCGGGCGAGCGTCCGTACGCTGGTCACGGAGGAGGCTGCTCTACAAGGTGTTGATACAATCAGGACGGCCTTCGGTCGGGAGATAAATCCGCAACAGCGAGTGGAGTGGCAGAGTTCTGAGAACGAGTGGCGAAGACGCCGCGAACAAACCTGAGGAAATGTCTGCACAATGACCATAACCTACCGACGACTGCGACTGTGATAGGGAATGGTCGAATGCACTTTGCGCTATCAGTGTCGCAGTGTGTGTCTTGCACCTCGGTGAGGCTTCGGCATTGGAGGTTTCAATTTGTTGTAATAGGCGGCTTACCTTCAAAGTGATACTAACAAAAAAAGCTTTATGAGTTCCATTGTCAAGAGAAATATTGCCTTCAATAAAAACTTTTAAATTGTGATTAATTCGGTCGAGTAATAACGTTTAATGCAGTTGAGATTTACGAACTCTTCGATGTGTGTGTACCAAAGTGCAAGACGATCGTACCAACTGAAAAGAAAGGAGGTAAAAAAAAATTCTTGTCAGAAAAATTGGATTTATTCTTATAATTGTAACTCTCTTTGTGTTTCGCCTCATTTAATAAATAATTATAACGATTATGTTATGAATATAAGGGACTTATTTAATCACATTCGCGCCCTAAAGGTATTTTTACCTTTAGCGAAACTGGGAGTAAAGGCTATTTTACAATCAGCCATCTTAGTGCTAGATTATCCGGTTAGAATAACACACACATTGTTTTCTTATATCGCGCCATTACTTTTACCTAGTGGAGTGTGAGTAAAATGTAGAAAGTAGGGTACTATAACGCACAACCAAACGATGTTGTTCAAAATTGGAAGAACTTCATGATCAGGTACTTTAACAATCTTTTACAAAGGGTGTGGTAAAACAAACCGATAAAAATACATTTATTAGTTACTTTATGTAGTCCTAATTTTAAATACAATTATAAAGGATTGAAACATCAAACGTTACCGGTAGTTATAACGGTTTACGAGTGACTATTTTTCACTTCATTACGAGATTGTTCGCAAAACCTAATTATAGTAACAGCTATAACATTTATATTCGCCTTTGAAATAGTGCAAGATTATACATTATAATTAGTAACACGCCAATAAACTCACAACAGCTCTAGCGAAGGCGAGATCTTATCAGACCTACCACCTTCACCGGACTTTTATTTTACTGCACGAACTGTTAGAAACTCGTTTAAATGACTCCCAAGTACTTACCCGAACCGAATTCACCTCCAGTTCGAAACAGACATTTAAACTTAACATTTTATTGGCCGTAAATGTTGACTACACCTTATCTTTACAACTTCGCGCTACATGCCGGCTGGTTTAATTAAGCGTGAAGCGTGAAGGCTGCCACTACACCGACCGAAGGATAATGTGAAGTGCTCTTGCAAAGGAGATCGATAAATTTAAATGATGTGATTTCTTTTGCTGTGTCTACAATCGACTATCAGGAGCCTATGAGCTTTTATGGAAGTGCTTGATTGTAACCACCAGGGGCGGATCCAAGGGGGGGCGGTAGGGGCGGTCGTCCCCCCAAATCTAAGAATTTTTGTGTTTTATTTTATTATTCAGGCATACGATGTATTATTCAGACATACGATGAAAGTTTGAATAAATCCGAATGAAAATGTAAGCATCAAAAGCCTCCCGAAACCCCGTTTTTCGGTTCCGTGAGTCAAATTTTGCCGCTTCCGTCTACAAGGTTACATAAAATTCAAACTAACGAACCTAAACGTTTCTTTAAATGAAATAAAATACACACAATTAAACAGGTGAAATTTTAAACTTCCATTTTAGTATATAACAGATTACTTTGATCCTAAAAAGTGTAATGCATAAATATTTAATTGTTATTCACGGTCGGACGCAGTAGAACTAAAGTAATTTTTGTTTAGCTTGTTTTAGCGAATTTCGTCTATAGGGAAAAAGCTATTACCATAGAAGGCATGGTAAGAGTTAAGCCCGAGATCATGTTAACTTTTTATTTTGAGGTCCCCAGATGTCAAAAACACTATTCGTTCAAATTTATATATATATATATGTCCGTTAACACGATAACTTCAGTAAAAATCGTCTGATTTTGATGAAATTTGGCTCAAATGTGTAAAGTGACATTCATGACTTTAGTTCGAAAACCAGAAAAACTGGAGCATGGGAAGGGGGGTTTATGGGAGTTTAAATTGTCCAAAAATCAGTTATTTGCATTTTTCACCCTAAAATTGTTAAAACAATTGTTAATTTTGGTTTCAAAAATTTTATAGAGCTTAAAAAAACCAATAATATAGTATTTTGAATCATTAACCTAGGTTATATTATTGCGGATAAAATCTATGTTATTCTCTATGTTATTCTTATGTAGAATAAATAAAATGCTATATATCACTTATTTAGTCGTGTATTTTTATGAAATTTGGTGAGTGGCCTTATGTGGTAGTGAGAAACATATACATGCATTAGAAATTCGCTGAGTACACAGGTTTGCTGCTATGGGGGTATTTATAAAGTTAAAATTGATTTTTTCTTAAGTACAAGGTTATTGATATATTATGTTAACTTACTTTCATTCGTTGTATAAATTCATATAGTTAAAAACAATAATGGGGGTGCCAGGGACCATCCACAGGGAAGAGGGAGGGGTAACTTTCGGTGACCGCCCCCCAAACATGACCTCTGGATCCGCCCCTGGTAACCACTCTACTTGTCCACTTGGATCTCGAGTTTGTGAGGAAGCCCCTCCCGTCCACCCCTGCAGCGCTTGGCAAATTATTTCAGGACTTCACATTATAGCGGCTACATAAACCCTTTAATTAAAGTTACTTAAAGTATAATATTACAGACGAAAACATTATCTACTTTTGTATCTATTTACTTTTTTAGTCTTTGAATTGAGTTTTATTTACATGCCCTTTTAAATGTAGAAAAATATGCTTTTAAAACCACAAAAATATAAGGCAGGAAACATTATATTGTAATTATGAAAACTCAGCATCAGTAGAATTAACTTTCCTACATAACATTCTGTTTAGAGAACGTTGATTACATAGTTATCGTAGCCACAAACCGAAATTCAGAGGACCTCTGCAGCGCTCTTTCTCCCTTAACAATGTATTTTAACGCGATTATTGGGTTCGTAATAACAATTATAGGACAGTTAAGGATTGAATTTGGTGTCAACATTTTTATGTTTATTCAATCCAAAACAAATGCTGTTACTTCTGTGATTATCTACATAATCCTCATCACGGATGATTAACGGAAACAAATTTAAGATAGATTTCCGTTTTCTCTCCGTAAGCATTACCTTTACACTGACTGAAACCAATTTAAATAACAATTTTACTACATGCAGACTCCAAATACTTCATAACCCTCCAATTCCTGTCTCTAATCCTACCTTGATGTCCAGATGGGCGATCTTGCGGTGATGCAGGTAGGCGAGGCCCTCAACCACGTGTTGTATGAACTTGACCACGTCGGACTCGAAAGGCACGAGGTTGTCATCGATGATGGTCTGCATGTCACCTCCAGGAGCGCTGTTAATACAGGACCGTTGTCAATACAAGACCATTGACAATACAGGACCGTTGTCAATACAGTACCATTAGCAATACAAGACCATTGTCAATACATGACCATTATCAATATATAAACATTGTCAGTACAATAATATTATCAATTTAGACCATCGTCAATTAATCAGGGCCATTATCAATATAGGACCATTCTCAATAGAGGACCATTGTCAATACAGGACCATCAATATAGAACCTTATCAAGACTTGGTAATACAGCTAGGTGGATAGGTGTTTTAAAACAGTAGAAGCATTAAGAAGTGTAAGATAGTATCTGAAGTTGAAATTAGAAATAACTTTGATAACAGCACACTTAAACATAACGTATATCGTTAGTTGTTTAGTTAATTGTAAGACAATTCAAAATAAATCAATTGAGAATAAGTAGATAAACTGTTTACAGCTTGGAATGTAAAAGTTTAAGTTACAGTCTAGTAAGGTTTTGAAATCAAACAAAATAAATTGTTAAAGTAAAACAGTAATATTTGAATAGGTTACATAATTCACGATTCACGATTTGACCAACAAAATTGCTTCCAACATCTCCATAAAATTTTACTGAGTTCCAATCTCCTTTAACAGTTTTGAAAAAGGATCAACTAAAATGCAACATAATTTAGCTCGAATTCAATAAAGCAGGGAAGCGGTAAAGTAACCGTGTCATTTGAATCCCGATACGTTCCCGGGGGCAAGTAATGGTCTATTCTGCACTGACCGCCGCAGTACTGCCACCAGATACCATCAGACCGCTATTAATGGCTATTCACTTGTTGCTTGTTCTGCTCGCCTTGAGCTTGTTCTTATCGAGGTTTTGTTGCTACAAATGTGAGCAACTTCAAATGCCAATATGAGATGTACAGTTGAATTGCTACAAATAGTGTTGGTTGTGAATTAGGTTTGGAGATTTGGGCTTTGTTTGGCTTATTAAGAACTTGCTGATTATACCGCTAATCAACGCGGTAAATTACTAATGACAGCTGTTTATTTGAATAATATTAAATAAATAGCAGAAAATTGTAACCGAATGGTCTAATTTGATTAACATTGGAATTTTGGATGTCCCACGGGGAGTAGCCCTAGAGGATTTAGAGGAAACTGAGAGTCAGGTACAACAGCTGTAACCTGACCCTGACAGGAACCTACCATGAAAATGTCATGCCTTAACTCCTTGTAGTTTAGCCGTACGGCGATCCACACACAGACAGAACTATGCTTTATTTATATAGATTTAATGGTAAATATAGTATTCATTGTGGCAGTCTGCAATTTTATGGATTTACTATAGTTGTAAAAGATTCGGGGAAAAAACGTTGGAAATATTTTGAATTGTGTTCAATGCAGGAAATATATTATTTTTACGTTTTGAGTGGTATTAACGTTTAATGATCTGCAATTTTATACTACATGTAAAATTCAAATTATTACAACAAAACTTACCTAACCATAGTTTAATTGTGTTCTTAAAGTGTTTAGATCATTTCAATTCTTAAACTTAACTAAGCAATAGTTATAATTACTAATAATAACGCTTTTGGCAGTTTCATTCTTACTTATGTTTTTTATTTTTACCTAAACGTTTCGATGCCACTTTGGACATCTTCATCGGTAGGAAGGTTATATAAACAAAACTAAAATTAAAAACAAACAGTGAATCATATGATAGCTTACTACTACATCTAATTTAAGTACATTAGTCAAACATTTAAATATATAAATATGGTGATCCATGGGGTGTATTTTTAATTTATTTCGTTTTTGAAAATTGGAAGCCAAGACTTAGAGAGGTTATATCCATCTCCCCTATTTATATTTTCCTTGTGTTTAATTATTTCTATGGATTCTATAATTTTTCTTTTAAAATAATCTTCTTCTTTATGCAATAATTTTACATTGTCAAACTCCATGCTATGTCCGGTTTCATGTGTGTGTTCTGCTATTGCTGAGGTATTTATTCTGCCCGTTTTATCGTCTCTGATAAAAAGGGTAAGTGAGTGCTCACTTACACTAACATTTACTCTTCTCCCAGTTCCTCCAATATATACCTTTTTGCAACTGCACGGTATTCTGTAGACACCTTTGGTTTTCAACACTGGTGTTTGATCTTTTATTTTGGGAAGTAAATCTTTTAATTTAGAACATACCGAAAATGTTGTCTTTATTTTATGCTTGGCTAGAACTTTTGACACTTTGTCTGTTGTATCTTTAATGTAAGGCAGGATCGCACGTTTGCAGTTCTCTTGGTTGGCTTCATTTTGTTTTTCCGGTTTTAGGTTATGTTGTCTCATAACATCTTCTATCATTCCACTTTTGTGATCATTTGCAATTAATACTTGTTTTATTGTGTTTAATTGTGTAAAATAGTGTTTAGATAATCACTGGACTTACAATAATTTACAAATACATATCTAAAATTACTCATCAAAACATTATTTATCAGATCGAGCTAAAGAGTATTACAGAGATAATCGTAAAAAGCCCTCGAATCCCTTCGGGAAGAGATTATAGGAAAGGTCAAAACTGTCCAGCAGTGTCTTTATGACAAATAAAAAGACAGGAAGTGTCAGTAAATTTATAACTCCTCTTTTCATTCACTTTACAGCTGAAATGGCAAGAGACCTTTAAATTCTAAGTGGCTATAAATCAAACCTAATAGGATATAAATGATCAACTGCAATATAAAAACACAGTAATAATAAATAAATTGAGATTTATTTATTGGTTAAAGTAAGCAAGGTTTATTAAGGGGGATAGCTAATCTCAATTTATTTTCCGTGGAGTCATCTACATCTACATCTACATCTGCATCTACATCTACATCTACATCTGCATCTACATCTACATCTACATCTACATCTACATCCAGGGGATAATATATCATACGATGTGTGCTCTCCGAATCTACTTGACCTAGTTCCCGATCGAAACAACAGATAGAGATGCTTACAACTCCATGACGATGATGACCTCCGTGTTGGACTGGAAGACGTCATGCAGCCTCACTATCCTGGGGGAGGGAGAGCACAGTGACAGCAGCGCGATCTCGTGGTGGATCTCCTGCGTGCAATCCTCGCCGTAGCGCGCTCTGCTGGAGAACTTGGCGGCGAAAACCTCCCCTGTCTCGCGGCTGCGGCAGCGGCGCACGTTGGCGAACAATCCCCTGCAACAGAGGGTGGACAGTTAGATCAGGGTACAGAGGCTTCAGATATAATAGGGGTGGATGCAGACTAGCATTTGTTGGGGGGGGTAGTGAATGAATAGTACTTGGTATTTAGACGCAATGCAGGGATACAGAATATCATTGGGGGGAGGGTAATAAGTGAAGAGTATATTCCTGATTATGCGTTTTCTGAAAGGGTTTTGGGTAGGGAGGGCAACGAAAAACCACCGCAGGAGGCCGTAATAAATAGTTTTGAATAACACTGTATAAAGTTACACGAGTTTTAGGACGTAAGAGTATATTTTACAGCTGTTCATAAAGAAGTTACGAATTTACTGAATTAATCGATTTAAGAAATTACTGTTTTTTCTGATCGAGTTAGGGATCAGGTATGAGATACTAGGGTCTTTAAAAGTTATGAAGGGGTGGATAGAACTATTATTTTGGTGGGGGGGGGGGGGTAGTCATGAGTGAAAAATATGGTACTGATGCGTTTTCTGAGGTTGGGGAGGATAAGGAAAACTCCCAACGGGACCGGAATAAATAGTTTTGCATACAATTGCATTACGTTTTATGAGTTGTAGGCCATAGGGGTTTACTTTAAGTCTATATCTAAACAAGTTACGAATTTACTGAATTAACATATTAAAGGAATTACTGTTATTTCCTGATTGAAAAAGTGAATATCAATAAAATATTGTATTGATTTGATTTGTCTCGCATGGACGCAGATGCAATATGCAACCAATGCAATATGCAATATGGCGACCAGAACTAGCAACTAGTTTTTAAGGCAGTATTAGATGTAATAAGAGAAAAGCATTGATTACTGAAAAGTAGAAAGCATAAACTAAAAGTATGATGATTCAGCCAACATATTTTGCATTCAAAATTAAATGTTATACAGAGTAAATATTTTAAAACGCAGCCAGGACATGGAAATATAAGCTACTAGTGTTTGAAATATGTAAAATAAGTTGTAATGCTTTTGGCACTTGATACAAACATTTCTTATATATTCAAAATGTTATGGACTAGGTCATAAAAACAGTCCATCAAGCATTTATAGTAAAGTCCACGCTTTTAAGCAAATTCTAAATACCGACTCTTAACTTTGTATTTATAACTTAAAAACAACATTGCTACAATGCAAACCAACTAATAGAAGATGAATTAAAAAATCAGTATGAACAAACAATTTATTATAGATTTAAATTTACAACAAAATCCTATAATTTATAGTACTAAGGCACAAGTGAAACCAACATATTAATCATTTAGAAGTAATCCTCATAACAATGGAAATAATACAAAACTGTATGTATAACCTCTCGAGATAGAGTTTCACCAACGTGACGCTGACAATATGCGTTTTCCAAGAAGTAGGTTATCCTTGAAGGTAGGATAATTAGCCTAGAAGCAGATATGGGCGCGATAGATCACTGGCGCCAGGCAGCGGTCAATTAGAAGACCTCCGTCGGATGGATCGCAGCACAGATCCCCCCGGACACATCGATACATCAACGTCCACCAAGGCCCGGACCGCCGAGGCTACACGGTGTAGTCCACGTGTTAAAACATATTTGATTTATTAGATAACGTATTTAAAAATTCAGTATTTTGTAGGA
Source organism: Allygus modestus (assembly GCA_963675035.1). Classification (NCBI taxonomy): domain Eukaryota; kingdom Metazoa; phylum Arthropoda; class Insecta; order Hemiptera; family Cicadellidae; genus Allygus; species Allygus modestus. Next base: position 30,600,793 of record OY776115.1, on the reverse strand, counting down.
CATACGAATAAAATTGTTTGTACAGTTTTGCATACGAAATTGTGTATTTGTTTTAATATCTTGCGGAAGAAAGACTTGATATGATTTTGGTAATTTCATATTGATGTTGTTTTGTGACGAGTTAAATTCCTGCAATCTGCCTCGTGATCCTTGTTTAACCTTGTTTGTCCTTTGAATGGATGACGCGTTTTAACGTTATTTCGTCTTCTTCTAAACTTTAAATTTTGTTTATTTTGATAGTATTATGAGATTTATTCGATCATAACAACTTGTAAAGAGAGAGAAAGATCAATATTCCGCGGATATAATCGAGATCATAAACAGTATAAGTAAAACAAACTATTAATTATAATTTTGCCAATTCATAAATGCGCTTATAGTGTAAAACGGTATGTGTATCAATCACTCTTGAAATAGCTTCCTGGGCAAGGTGGCTTTGATATCTTAAGGCTTTATTTCATACCTAACACTGGGTTACCAAGTTGATATTATAGGCATACTTCGTATTCTAGGAACTGACTTATTATATATTGACTTATTCGTATGTTTGTCGGACAGGCCAAAGAAGATAGGTTTAAAATGTAAATATTTACAACTGTAAGTGTCATCCACGTTGTTCCAAAGCTTATTTTTCATTCCAGGCCAGTCATCATTATCAGTACTCTTATTTTTAAAAGTAAGCACTGTTTAACATTTTGGAGTGACGTAAATCCGAAGAGTACAACTCCGTACAGCAGATTACTCTCAAACAATGAACTTTCTCACTTCACCATTGTGTAAGATGATGACGCAACCATTGCGTATTTTAAGGCGAATATGAGACAATGATGAGTGTAGATTCCTTGTGTAGCTTTGTTACTGACCAAGTTGTTACTGATTCTTTAGCCAGGATCATTGATTGATAGCCCAATGACCAATGGCGGCTAGATCCAATATCACACCTACAACATATTTTCTCAGAACGGTAGGTAGTCAACACTGTGTCAGTGGTGCTGATGGATAAAGTACGCTGCACAGCAAATTTAGCCCTAGGTAATCTTTTACATAACTCATCTAAGTGTTCGTTTTATGGCAGAGTATTTTCTAAAATATTGTTCCTCAATGATTTGTTGTCTCAGTTGTTTGCAGATTTATAACCACTGAAAAATAATTGTTGATTTACCTTCTTAGTTGTTAAATTAAAATTTTGAATACATGGTTTTAGAGTATAGTATTTCATGTTTCCTTTTGATAATTCCAGGATAAAATTATTTGTTGGTGATGGTTCGTTCATGTTGTTTAGTTCAATCTTTAAGCAACATAACAGGATACTTCATAAAACAGTTAGTATTGAAAAGTATCCTGTCATATTGTTAAAGAGATACAGATTCAATTTGTATTAACATACAATATTTATAGTTCTTCTTTGCCAGCCATATATTACCCAAGAAACATAAAAATTAATCTCAAGTTAGTAAACAGGGTTTTATAATTCTTAAATGAGGAATGTAAATGGATTATTTTCATAAATAGATTGGCTTTTTAGTAGATATATAATACCCTACCCTTCAAAATAAGGGGAAACAGTTGTCCAGATATTCGGATCGCTCGTCCCGTGACAGTAAATTCCTATCATTTATAACAATCCCAGCCTTGCCACTAGGGGACATTCTCTATCGAAGATCTGTAGAGGAAACAGGTCACCCCCGCACCAAGGAGAGACGCTATCTTATCAAGGCTGCTGTGTCATGTGTCGCACGGTCGTGATCACCGTGTCACGGAGGTATGTATCTGGGTCGAGCGCCTCTGATTGGTCGAGCCACCCACCAATAAACATAGCAGGGCTCTGGCGGCCTTCCACACGACCTTGTCTATAATGAGGAATAATTCCCCCGGTAGCTGCTCGCTACTCACTGCTTGCTACTGACTACTCACCGCTCAATGTGAATTTATGGCAGGTAAAATTACCCTGGCCTCGTGCCCAATCGATTTTTGAATGCTGGTTACAGAGTCAATACGTTCCGACTCCGAGTTTGTTCTGTTTGCGCGTACTTTGAAGTGAAATTTAATTTAGTCCTACGTACGAACAATTATAGTTTTCCAGGTAAAATAGGTTGCTATAATTTAGTGACCACTTCAGTGACAAGTAAAATTTAGATTTAATAATTTTAGGGTGTACTCGTACATTTTCTTCTAATAAAAACAATCCGTTGACACTATTTGTATTTAAAAATTAGAATCAAAGTTTTCAAAAGCTTACGGGGATTAATAATGTTTAATTATTCAGTGTTTACATGGTTTCCTCCGCCTTGTGGTTTTATTGTCAGCAGCTTTAGCTGGAAAATCACGGTCTCTGACAGTCCTACTGCTACTGTCACACTAGTGTGCCTTTGGCGATACCCAGGCCCAGGGAATACGCGAACAAAAGGTAAAACTTGCAAACTGACGCGAACAACACAACCTCTTTATTATTTGTTTGTAGTTGCTACTAATGGTGGCTGCGTAAAAAAGATAAATGGTACCCGTCAGTAAAAATTACCAGTAAATAGAAATTTAAAATATGCAGACTGATTCATAATACGCCATAAATATTAATATACTATATTGATTCTCGAAGTAAATATATATGAGCAATGCGAAGATATATGTTGTTACAAAATTACTAATAATTTATTTTCTAAAACGCAACATGAACCAACCGGATCCAGCCCGAAGCTAATAGAAAAACAAGGGGCAAGCCTGTAAAATTACACGCATAAACCGGGTATTACTCAACTCCTGCTGATGACGCTAATTTGCACGTAATTCGTTTAGTGATGATCTTAAAATAAGTATTATGATGTTGGAGAACACACTGTTTATAGGTGATGGATGACAGAAAAACTGCTTCGGCGCAGACCCTTGAGGAATGACGGATCGCGGGTGGACACACTTGTGAGTGTGTGCGCGTGTGTGCGCGTGTGGGCGAGGCGTGGGCGGTGGTCATGCCGCATTTAAATGAGCTCAGTTCACTTTATTATCAGCCGTGCCGCCGCCGCCCCTAATCACTAGCCACTCGCCGCTCCGTACCGTGTGCCGTACTCGCGGGAGGCGGGAGAACACGGCCCATTAGGCCGTCCTTGGCGACCGCGACCGGGGAACGGCGTTCACTTAGCAAAAACCGGCTTCCGGGTGAATTACCTGCATTAGCTGCCGTTTAGAGATGCGCTCTTTTTCAACTATCGTTGCAGAGGTTGCAGCGGTCTTCTCACGACAGTTCCTGATGCGGCTGGTTGCTTTTTTTCTAGCGTTAAGTGGATCTAATCTGGAGTGAAAAACGGAATACTGCTGGCAATTTTCCGTATGAGTAGTAAGTGTTTTACCACTTATGGAAACCTATGCCTTGAAGAAGACCGTTTCAATTTGGCTCGGTATTTTTCTCGTACTTACTAGTATAATTTTATGGGATTATTTTTATATTTATTTTTACTTGAGTGAACCTAATGCTGTTTGATAAAATCTTCTTGCCTTTGTAAGCTACTAGCAAGTAATTGGTAGAAATAATATATGGAAATGTTAACTAACTCATAAACACTAAAAAATATTTGGCCTGTTTAAAAACAATTTAATCTCTTTTAATACACTGGTATCTTCAATAACACAATCGTTTGCGATAGCCTTATAGAATGTCTTTGTATATCGCTTATTAGTATATTTATGAATACAATTACTAATTTTTTGAATATATAGATAGATAGAGTGACTAATCTTTTAAGGAAGATAACCAACCCCTAGCCTCCCCATTACTGATGTTCGTTGAGTTCGTAAACCTCAATAGTTAATGAAAACATTTCGATTCCAAGGAATTATTACACCCCTACAGCTAACACACCATCTTATAGCGGCTCACTGAGTGCCAGAACACCCGTATCAACCCGAGGCGTAATGGGATATCAGATGTATAATTGTCATTGCCGATACATGTCGGCAATTTACGCTTTGATGGCCGATACGGGCGCCGCCGATCGGATCGGCAAACATGTCATTACGGGGGTCGCTGTATCTGACCTCATACGTTCGTGCCCAAGGCGATACACGGCGATCAGTTCCGATTCAATCTTAAGGCCTTGGTAACACATGTCATGTCCCGTGGACATTTCATGAAATTGAGGGGTAACCATATGTAAATTCGATGCTCACATCAACCAGTTTGCATCGCTTGCTGTTCTAAAAGCTGTGTCGAATGTTGATAACAGGTTGTTCTGTTTTATTTGTCATTAATAAATAGAAGCAAAACAACAAAGGTATTTTATGCATCAATTCTCATTTCATAAATTTATAAAAAATACCAGTTTAAGAATTAGTTTACACATTTTAATTGATTAGTACATAGATTTTGGAAACTAACAATATATAACCGTTGCGGCAAAAAAATCGGTATTTTATAATTTTAGGAAAGGCGAAAAGTTCACTTACAAGCACCTAATACATTTTATTAAAATATAACATATTTAGAGAAAGAGTTTCATAGCACAAATGCTTACTTAAAAGTAGGAAAGGATTTACGTCAACTAATATTCAAATGCGTTGTAGTATTAGTTATAAACTTATGGTCGTCATTGTCCGTTCAAAAGTCTGATTTGGTGAGAATAATTAAAAATAAAGCATTAATAAACGGTGTTGAATCATTGATTTTGAATTTCTTCAAATATTTAAATGAGCTGAGTGATATGCTGATGCTTGGACAACTAGATACATAAACTCTTTAGATACTTTAATACTTTTTACCATTTAGCTTAAAGCCAAAAGGAGGGGTTTACATGAAATCATTGGTACAATATGTGTTCAGCTATGAATTACGACTGTTTAGTCATGAAACTTGGCATGACACAAGTTGGCACCCAGAATAGGGTGTCTTACTAGCCTGTCTCGTCCGCCTGTAACGCCACGATCGCCAGAGAATTCTGTACGGCACATTTTATCACGTTTAATTTCGTGACTGTCCACTCTATTAGTTATATTATACTGCGGTGTTACCAAGAAAATAAGCAAAACGCTGCTTTAATTCTAATTTAACCTCAATTCAAATCATTTAAAATTTTACAACTTCACTCCCAGCTTTAGATTATGCAAACGCTTACCGAATGATAAATCTAATCTAGAGATAGCGTCTCCCTGCTTTTATGGAAACGCCGTAAAACTAAATTGATAAAAAGTTAATTGGTCTATTAGAAGGGACGTGGGGTAATTAATTATAAACCGCGCAGTGCCGCAAGGACGAAGCAGATTTATCTGTATGCACACCTGAGTTATGCGCGGTGGCGGGCGTACGTTATAGAGCTGTCTAGTGGCGCGGCGGCATCGGCGCTGTAGGAGACCTGAACGGTAGGATGGACCGATGGCGTGGCTGGGGGGTGTAAACAGAGTGTGTAGCCTTTTGCAAACTTAAAGCTTGTCCTGTTGGGACTTGAATTATACCTGGGGTATATTCTACTCAGAAAACTTAGAGATTAAAGTTTAAAATAGTATGTCGTGGTGCGTTATTTTATTTCACACTGTTCGGATGCTGTTGTTGCCGGTATGATGGTAAAGAATGACAATAAAAATAGTAACCAGTTGGTTTTACTGTTTATCATTATTAATTTATTCTTAAATTGAAGCTCATGTAAATGACATTGACTGCAGTAATGCGGGTCAAAAACAAGCAGCTCTATTTGTTGTAACACTAAAATTGTATATCGATTGCTAAGCACGGCTAAGGTCATCCGGAAGCGAGCATAATGCATCGTATACGGTACTTACTGTCACTGTACCCTTCTAGTTCTTATAACGTTACAGAATACTAGTTTCAATAAAACAAATTAAATTAAAACGTTTATCGTATTTCAAACTTATATCGACATTATATAATACAAAAACCTAATGGATCATCCATTGTGGGTGATAAGAACAAGAGCACAACCGATGTGGGAGGTTATTGCATCGAACTCAGTGGTCTGCGTAGACTTCCGAGTGCTGTCAAACAAACCTGTCCTTCTAACAAACCTAACAAATCCTGCAGTACACCTATCTTAAAAAGTAGTAAAATCAAGATTAACACGACATATCCTTCGATTCACCGGAATTACAGATAGGCTAAGCGGTAGCCTTGATAGTCCTAACTTCACATATTAATAAAGACATTTCATTTCAGTATTGATCTTAACAATATTTGTTAAAAGCTCCAGTCACCTGTTTCTACCGGAATCTCCCATAAGGCCGGGACAAATAACATTCCAGTCTAGTTCCTCCTCAACGGATAATCCGACATTATTGATGTATGGAGTAAAAAAATACATAGCGATTTAATCGAACAGAAATTTTACACCAATAATAGTTAATAGTTAACAACAACAAAAACAAATATTGAATATTTTGAAATTTTACTGGACGATTATTATTTATGATATCAAAATTCTGCTCAATGAAAACAATAGACATTCTTTTGCTCTTTAAAACGAGCCATAAAGGACGGGATTCGAAAGTTAACATTGGACTTATGGGAAAAGCGGGTAGAAACGCGAAATTTTACGTGACTGGAGCTCCCTCTTAACACTTGTTAACAAGATGCTACCATGACTGCCAGCTATTGGAGTCAGATAAGTCCTTTAGATAGAAAGCAACAGCAGCGAGCCGCGAACCCGTGGGCTCGTGCCGACCGTCGTTATTAGCGAGATTGTGTCAGTCGCTGGATAATGCGAGGCGAGTGAGCTCATTTAAATACGGCATGACCGATGCCGCCCACGCAGCCACCCACACACGCGTACACACATTCACACACTTCGGGCTCACCGACTTTTGAACACTCAGAATGAGTGCGCGTACTCAGTGCAATTGTGTTTTGTAAAGGGAGCTTGTGGCAAAAGGGCTCGTCCTGTATTCGAATACTTTGATTTAATGGAAAGTTTTTGGTCAAAGGTCAGAACAATTTTCTCTCTTGGCTGGTGATTCCTGTTACAGATTACGTTAGGGATGTTTTAGTTTCCCAGATTATTAACTTGGATTTTATTGGGCTAACGTTACTAGACTTAGACCGAAATTAGGGTAGACCCTAAAACGCTGTTAAACTGTAATAAGTTTCAACCGGGAAATTTCGGTTCAGTTAAAAACTTACAATTTTCGGTAATACAATTGCAAATTTGTTTAAACTAGTTTTGCTTCGTTCGTAAGTCGCAATCCATTTAAGAGTGAGATCCATTCACGAAACATTTGGCATGTTGACCTCCTTCCCTCATAATACCTCTCAAAACACGTCTTCTCAACGGATCATCCGATATTGCTGATTGATGGCTAACTTTACAGGGGGAGAAATACCTAGGAATTTCAGAGAGAAAAATGTTGATATCAAAAATAATAATTGTGCAATAAATTCAAGTAACGATTTTGTATGGTTAAATTGTTTTCGATATCGACATTCTGCTCACTGAAATCGTAAAGGATATTTTTGTTGTTTAAAAAGAACCACACACTAACGATATCGGATAAACCTTTGAGGAGGTATAGGCTTTGACAGGTGCCATTAGTCTTGTAGAAGAAGCAGGCAAAATCCCGTGACTGGAGCCCCCTCTCGTTTACAAGGGAAAAATGAGTTCGGTTGCACACACAATCTGGCTGAATTTGAAGAGAGAACACCATCTCAAATAAAATGGTATTGTATTAAAAATTAGTATTTATTTTTTGATTTATTTGGACTTTACCTATCGCTTCTAGTGTTTAAATACTAGAAGCGATAGGTAAAGTCCAAATAAATCAAAAAATAAATTCAAATCCATCGCTATTATGAGTTTCAAAAAAATTAGTATTTCGTATTTTTCTGATTGTTTAGGCTTGTTCAGTAAGAAATATTCCCAAGTTCTCCTATTTAAATTACCTTCAAACACTTTAGACGAAACATCACTTTGCTTAAGGACATCGTCTTTATGCAATATTTAGGTTCTAAATAATTTTTGGACTGAACGTTTTTCTTCACTTTGTCAATTTTAATTGGTTAACGTGTTGGGAAATAATCTCTTAAGTAAATTAAGACTTAAATATCTCAGATCGTAGGGATTACATACAACCATTTCAAATTACGAACTCAGTGTTCTAACTCATTTTAACAGTAACTATACAGCAGTAATCGACCCAGGTTAACGACTAGCGAAATAGCTATTATCTTGAAGTAAATGTCGATGCCAAAAACAGAACATGAAGGCCAATGTTATAAAATATAGGAATCACAAATATAGCGAATATAACTAGCAATAAACATGTTTCGATTCTGGAGTTCTAAAACTTTGAGTACACTTTTGATGTAACAGACTTTTAGTTTCTGTTATTGAACTTTTAGCAAGTCTATAAGAAAACACAACTTTAAAGTCAAAGTAAAAATAGTATAAGGAAGTGTGTTTTAATAGTATATTTCGCACCAAGGGCTGAAATTGGGGTTTTGCTGGTCCGAGATCGTGTTTAATGACCGAGACGAAGTCGAGGTCATAAAAACGTTCGAGGGCTATGCAAAACCCTTTCGGTAGAGGTGCGAACGCTATTTTTCACCATACACAAGAAATAAAAATGTGTATACACAAGAAATAAAATATTTATTTGAAAATTAACATCCTATAAACGAAACTATGAGGCTATGAATTAGTCTCATTCTATTTTACGTTTTGTCACTATTTACATAAAAATTGAAAGTACACCTGTGATTATTTGAAAACATAAAGACTCTTGCAGATTCAATTAGGGAGGTTTATTGTATAACTGGAGGTAACACTGCTTAACGATTTCGGTCAAAAAAGCGAGCCGGTGATTTTTTCAGGTTGGTCGGTGGTGAGGCAAATGTTCGTTCTTCGAACTATCCTGATTGGCTGTTTTATTCCTATAAGCGAATCTACTCATGCAAATCACTGGAATAAAAGTAATAAAAGTTGGAGTAAATTAATTTTTTAGTTTGATTTATGTATCTAATCTTTCCGTGAAATATGATTAATTATGAGGAAATAAACAAATACAAGTTTATTGAGTTTCAAATTATGGCTCGGTACTTTTTTGATTCATTTTGGCGACTCGTTCGATTTCAGCGAGTAGTTCTTTGCCTCACCAAAATTTGGAAAAAAACGGCTCGCGGTTTTATTCATCAGTATTACCTTCAGTTATACAATAAACCTCCCTGGATTGAACAAACAGCTAACCTACAAACAAAACATCGATAGTACAATGTTTTGAATTTTGTTGTTATTTTTTTCCAGTGTTTCAACCAAAGAACACAAAATAGGATGCACGTATTAACCAGGCAACGTCGTTTGCGCTTGAAAACAAGTTGGCAACACTGGATAAATAGATCAGATGACTTTCGGACCTTGGGCGGAATAACTCTACTTTCGGTATTCAAATGAAGTTCCGAAAACAGGTGATTACAGTGTAGTATTGTGAAATAGTATATTTCGTCACAAGTCCGGAAAGTGGCCGTTACCGATGCACGATCGATTTTCAAGTACGAGGCGAAGCCGAGTACTTGAATTCGATCAAGCACCGGCATAGCACTTTCGGACGAGTTATGAACAGTACTTTTCATCATACCACCTTTTATTTTCAATATTGATTCAGGAATATTAATATTTGAATCAGCCATTATTGAGTACGTTTACACTTTTACAACTAACAACATCAGAGCTTTGTTATTGTTTAATTTGTTTATGTTGCTAGAAACAGTCAGCTGTTTACAAATCAAACAATGGAATACTGTAAGTAGAATAGCAGCGCTCGTGGTGAAAAATTTTGGAACCCTCTTTCCCGGCCTAGGCCTTTTTGCAGTTTTACCCGGACTGTTTACCCGGCCTATCGGGAATCGATTGGTTTCAATCACAGCTGATAGTACTGAAAACAATAGTTTATTGCGAGGGTATGATGAAAACATATTAATGTGTCTATTGAATTCAGTGTTTATGGAACATTAAGAATAAAAAATTAATGAATCTATGTCAAAGAAATCATACTCACAATACTCGGTTCAAATCAAAATTTTCCACCTTTCACAGACTGTCGGTCTTTGAAAAAAAAAACTCTTTACGCCGGTTTAAAATTTTATCAAATGTTGCCTAACTTCATTTCATCCATTGCTGACGACAACAAATTTAAAGTAACACTTAAGAATTATTTGATTGTGCACTGTTTTTATTCTGTGGAAAGTATTATTGAACACCTCAGGCAATGTAACCCCCTGTGTGACTCTCTGACCCCTCCCCTCCCTACCAATCACATTCTGTAGTGGCTGAAACTTATTCAGCACTTTGACCTGTTCAACACCATCAGTAACAACGGAAGTAAGTAAGTAAGTAACAAGTAAGTAAGTAACATAACAAATGTCGAATAGAGTTAAGACTAACAAGACCGAATGGTTAATGCTGATTCACTCATACTACTAATAAATTTGTGTGTTTGCTAGCGTATAAGTGAACGAGTGAGTTTGAGTGTGTTTTGTGGTGACTGACAGAGATCCTTGTGGTGATTGCGGCTTGTTGGACATCTCTGGCTAATCACCGCCTGTTATCCACCATGACTAGGATATACGCACGCACACACTCGGCGCCGCCAGTCATCTTCAATAACAGACTTGTTTAAACAACACACTCACTGCTTCCTAATTACGGCGATATCCACATGGTTGAGATGCGGAGAAACGTGTACAAACTACAACGAGTGTGCAAAACGTGCAAAAAATCCCGTCTGGAATTATGATAAAACAATTGTGTTGTGTTGGTGACAATTATTGTACTATGTGTTTTTTTTATTTCAGGTTTTAATTTTGTTTACTACTATTTTAATAAGTATTCAAGAGACATTTATGTTTATGTTTTCTCTAAACCCGGATGGAATAATTTATTCAATATATCTGTATGTTATGATGTATGTTAAGTTAAACTACCCCCGTCGCAGCAAACCTGCATACTCAGCGAATTTCCAATGAGTATATAACTAAAATAGGTTCATATCTCGTTGCCAAAAGTTCAAATTGTAGCGATTAAAGCCACTACATGTTTCACCGTGAATGTGGCATTTTCAAGTGGTCCATAAAGAACAAATTTTCCAAATAGGACACGTCAAAATTTAAAAGTGGTACAGTCACAAACACGATTACAAACACGTGTTCAATTATAAGGACGTGTCCTATTTGGAAATTACGTTCTTTATGGACCACTTGAAAATACCGCATTCACGACGAAACATGTAGTGGGTTAACTGTTGACAACGAGGTATGTACCTATTTTAGTCTAATACGTACAGTTCAGGGGCTACAACAATGAATATATAACATAACACATTTAAACACATCACAGGATTCATAAGAAATGTATTTACAAACAAGCGATATTGAAAGTATTAATTATTCTCCATAAGAATAACATTGGGGATGAGTACGCAGGTTTGCTGCAACAAGGAACACAACATAATTTATGCAAATATCAATATAACTCTTCTTAGTGAAGTCACATACCAAGTTTCATCCACATACATTCATAAATAAGCGATATATAACATTTTAATTATTTTCCATGAGAATAAAATGGGGTCCAAGTACCTAGGTTTCCTGCTATGGGAACCATAGGCGAAAAATTGTTTTTTGTGCATACAACAATAAACCACAACCAGATGAAGCCATATAACAAATTTCGTCAGTTTATGTTCATAAATAAGCAAGATATACAATTTTTCTTTTTCTCCATAAGAATAACATTAGACAACGTACAGTACTGTGTTTAGCACTTTCAATACCTCAGTAACCAATTGACGTAGAGCAAAGATCAATAAACCAAATTTTTTATGCTGAATTCAATGGTAAAAATTAAAATTTGATTGAAATACAAATTACATGTGGAAACCCAAAAAAAGCCATTTTTGGGGTACAAAACCCCCAAAAACCTTCCTTTGGATAGTGTGATTCGACTGGTTTTCGATCTCTTTCAAATAAATGGTACTTTACACATTTGTACCAAGTTTAATTATGACCGAACCTTTTTTACGAGAGTTATTGTGCTTACGTGCATTGCATCAAAAGCAATGATCAAAATACCAAATTGTTTGCTTTTTATGCTGAATTCAATGGTAAAAATATATAAATATATATATATATATATATATATATATATATATATAGATATACTTATATACTTTTACCATTGAATTCAGCATAAAAAACAAACAATTTGGTATTTTGATCATTGCTCTACGTCAATTATTGGTATACATATATACAAATTTGAACGAATGGTGATTTTGGCATCTGGGGACCTCAAAATGAAAAGTTATCATGGTTTCGGGCTTAAGAGTCTTCATCACCGGAAGTTGCTAGACGCCATCTAGGAGTTTTGCTCCATAAGGCCAATGTTAACTTTGTGCCTCCATTACTCCTCACCTGATCGTCACATAAAATTAATGTTGGTGTCAAATTAAAGGTTTCGCCATCCTCTAGGGAAATACAATGTCGAATTTTTTAATTTGGGTACCATAGTTGCAAAATAAATAGTTTAATTTTGAACTGAAACACTGTACATGGTCTCATTAATTTGTGACAAAATCCAAATTCGACTATTGTATTTCCCTAGAGGACGACGAAACCTTTAATTTAACACCAAAATTAATCGTTTGTGACGATAAGGTGAGGAGTAACGGAGGCACAAAGTTAACATTGGCCTTATGGAACAAAACACCAAGATGGAGTCCGGCAACTTCCGATGATGAAGACTCTTAAGTCTTACCATGAGACCTACGGTAATATCTTCTTCCCTATAGGGGAAATTCACTAAAAGGAATTAAGCTTTTTTGAAAAAGGTAAAGCTAAAGGTTTTGAAAAAGGCTGTTAATAAAATAGACAACAACTTATTCAGTTATCTAAGCGTTGTTCAAGATAACTATTGAATAATTATGTATTCGCTTTACATAGTTAAAGTAGCAGATGCTATAGCGAAGACCATACAAATATATTTTGTTTAAATACTGACCCCTTAATCTTGCCCATTAGCGAATTTGAAAGGTAGCAATTAAGTAAACAATTGATAATCTAAACAGTTTATAAGGGAGTGTTTGTACTTAAAGATTTAATTTACTTAAATCTCAACCCATTTTATTACGCGGAATTCAGGACGTTAATAAGCAGTGTTTACATCTTATATTTTTAGGTTACATAACAACTCTAACAGCCACTCGCCGCTTTAATAACTTGTTCGTATTTCAGTAAATCTGTTTCTAAAGAAAGAGAAAGCATGACTGATGTAATGTGATTTAGAGTTTTGAAGTGACGTGTGGCGACGTACTTCATGTCAAGATTTTCAAATGGTCTCTTTCCAATTTGCAATTAAGCGAAACGGGTGATGTGGTGGGAGGCAATGCATCACATGTATGAGCAAGTGGGCTGAGAACAATATGCGGGCGACGCATACACGCACACTCGCACGCACACGTAACGGATTTTCTATCGTCACATCGCTTGATATTTTTGGAAAATAATGTATATAACTAAGACTAAGACAACCTTATCCATTAGACTTTGTACCGTATAAAGTAGTCTTGAGTTTCATTAGGAACTATAAATACAAGTTTCACTTAAAATAGAAATAATCCTTATTAATATTTCGAAAGGACAAATTGAATATAATTTGTTATACAAACATAAAGTATTAATTTATTCCGGTGTAAATAAAGTATATAGTATTGTATTTTTGTTGACAGTTTGTAAACCTTTTGTCAGAGGTATTTGTCAGTTTCCCCCACTGAAGTTAAAAAACTATTGTTTATTTTGGTAATATCAATAAGGTAAAACAATATTTCCTAAAGGATAAACACAGAAAATTACCTTCGTATTTGAAATAAAATGTGAAAACCTTCCAAAACTTACTCTAAAAAGTTAGTCTAGAGTTCCAGACAACTACTTCAGACGTTTATTACTCCGATTACTCATTTGTTTCGACTAATAAAGTTTACTTAGCCACTCAAATAAATAATGTATGTATCTCCCTTCTACCACAAACTATAAAATTCAATCCAACTCGATGTAGAGTGACTCGGGCACTCCTCTTCCCGTAGCCCCAGTATGGTCAAAAGCCGCGACCTCGCCGTATCACCTGGTTCGTTAGCGATTCTGTGTGTAACCCACGTGTCCGGCGGATCGTTGTTCCCGACCTGACTCATCCGGCCCCGGTGACTCACCGGAGGGGTCCGCAGCATCCCAACTACCGTCCGACGTCTCCATCCGCCCAAGCTCGGCGTCCGAGGTTAGCAAATGGAGTTCCCCTGTTAAGAGTGTATCTTTTTACCGAGCCATTCCGCTATTACCCCTAATGATACCATTAGAATAATAACCGGACGCGACAATAAAGTCCTTTTATAGTTATCTCCTTGTGCTCGTTGGATTAGCGCGGCAAACTGTCTTTGTCACTTTTTAATCTCGTCAGTTGTGAGGTTTCTCGGTAATTACGAGAAAGGTCCAACAGTTAATGTGATAAATAATTGCGGCGGTAGGTACGATTAAAACGCGTTTTTGTAATAACACCGCAACAAGAGTTGCGTTCCGCGGTCTTATATAGATAAATGTCACTTCGGTGGTTATCGGTAAAAAACGGTAAATGGATCGTTTATAGACGCAGACTCGTTCCTAACGATTGGATCGATGCTCGTGCTCCTGTAAACACTGAGAGGGTCATTTGTTTAAGTAAAGTCCTCACAGTCTCTCGTTTCACATCTAAGTTGATTAATATTCTGCCTCCATATCCATTAAACACAGGTGCTGTAACCAGTCCAGGTTAGCCAGAGCTAGAACTCCCATCTCCCTGAAGACATTCCTGCTTGCCTCTATACTAATGCTTTCCATTACCCGAACTTATTTTTGTTGAAATCGGAAAAACCTGAGAAAGTCGTATCTGCGCACCCACTCCACATGGCAACGCCATAAGATAAGTGGGGATTGAACCGGTCAAAATATGCCATTTTCCAGTCTCACTGTTTTAATGAGATTATCAAGACATAAACTCCAGAAAGTTCCCTGGCACGAACACAATCAAGGTGATGATGTCACGTAAGCCCAGGGAGAAGAAGAATTCCGAGGAATTTCGCGGTTTCGACCTGTTCGATGACTGCATCATCAACCAGTACAGTCAGGTCCTCGCTGGACCTCTCGCCTGGAATAACGTAAACAATTAGTGTCCTGCGGATTGAATTTAGTTTCTTTTAGCGAATTTCCCCTATAGGGAAGAAGCTATTACCGTAGTCGGCATGGTAAGACCTAGGCCCGGGACCATGATAACTTTTCGTTTTGAGGTCCCCAGATACCAAAAACACCATTCGTTCAGAACAGTATATATAAAAACAATAATCAAAACACCAAATTGTCGTATTTTTAAGTTGATTCTAATGGAAAAAACTAAAATTTGACTTTTTCAAAAATTATATGTAAAAAACCAAAAAAAAAAACATTTTTGGGGTACAACCCCCCCCCCAAAATACCCTTTCGGATGGGTCCATATTATGTCTGGTTTTTGAACTTAAAAGTCATAAATGCTGCTTTACACGCTTATACAAAATTTCATCAAAATCGGATTATTTTTCGAGAGTTATCGTGCTCACGGACACACACACACACACACACACACACACACACACACACACACACACACACACACACACACACACACATATATATATATATACGAACACACACAGACACACACACACACACACACACACACACAAACACACGTATGTGTATTATAGTAGCCCTTTACTGTGAATTTGATTCTCTAATATATATATGTATATATATATATATATATATATATATATATATGCATTTTAAATTCGCTGAGTACGCAGGTTTGCTGCTACGGGGGTATTTAATACTATAAACCCATGAGTTCAGCTGGATGGATGTTTCAATTTCTAAATTTAAACAAAGAATTGTACTGCTGCAGAAAGTCGTGTAACCTTCAAATCTAACCAGTTTTCCAAACTTTAACGTAGATTGCAGATTGTTGGTACCAATAAAAAAGAGAACTGGTCCAAGTATTGAATACCATACTTTAGGACATTGCTTTTTGTAACTGGTTTTCTATCTTAACATTTTGTGTTCAGTTTGCAATATTGGATTGAACCCACTGTTGAGGGCATCCACGGACCACGTCCTGGTACAGCTTTGAAACCAAATGGACGTGAAGAGCAGTTATACGTCTTTAACAATAAACGTTAAAAAATTACAAAAACTGCAAAAGGTCTTCGGTATTTGTTATAAAATATACTTTTAAAGTTTTGATAACCCCGTATATATGCAAAAATAAATGTTAGCTAAATTTTGTTTATGTACAGAAACAATACAACAATTAAAGAAACATTTAAAACATTGGTATTTATCCAAAGTATAGACTTACGTAAACAGCCTATTGATGTCAAGTCTGTCCTAACTTGTCTTCACGCTGAACACGTTTCGGTCAAACTACCGTCCACCTTCAGCAGCGGTCAAAGAAACTTAAAAAGCCCATTTTTTAATCCATTTTTCGGGTGGTAATTCGTCCGAAACATGTTCAGTGTGAAGACAAGTTAGGACAGTTGACATCAAAAAGCTGTTTACGTAAGTAAATACTTTGGATAAATACCAGCTTATCTCAGGTGTCAAGGCTATTTATGTATTTAATAAATTGTTGTCAGAAATTTTACTAAAACATTTAAGCAATTATTTATTTACTGGAAATTATATGCCACATGTAAACATTAAAAGGTTCTAAACGGCACCTGAAAAATCGACCAACAATAAGTTTTACAGTTTTCTATAGAAATTGTACAAACAAATTGCCTTAACTTTTGTTAAGAGGTTGGCAGCCTCTTTATTTATTTTCTGCCCCCTTCTCTTTTTCTCTTGTACAGATATGAAACATTTAGTAGTCAGGACTGGAACTCGAACCACGACTTGGCTGCTGCACAGAATCGCAGTCAGTCGCCTTGACCACTATTTCAACGACTCAAAAAGTATTAACGGTTAATTATCAGCACCGATAAATAAGTCATACATATTTAATAACTATAACTTTAACTAACTGCAAGTCCGTATTTCCCAAATAATATTACCATAAACAAAATATTAAAAAAACGTTATCTCGTTAAATTTTTTGAACAATGTCGAATATTATCGATAGATTCATTCAAACCCGAAGTTGTATTGCCTCTTGATCCAAACCATTTAGCGCTATATCTCGCGGAATGAAACTCTTATCAGAAAATATTACCCGATGCATGAATGAAATGAAACGTGAGAAAGAGACGGATAAGCGTAGGCCTCCATTCACATATGTAACGGTCGAGGAACGTGTTAATGGACCGAGGGTTATAGATAGTGCCAACACGGCCGTGGACTGTGAGTAATGCAGTCGCCCAGAACAGATTTGCTATTGTGAACTATTTATCCACGCACGGTTGGCGCCAAGCTGGCAAGTAATAAATCCGCCGGCCCACACGCATGCAGCTAACATAACACATAACTAGGAATTACTCCCTTACACACAAGAGCGATTTACGGTTCATTGTTTACTCGAGTCAACGATTCCTTGATGTCCGTCGAGTACCTGTTGCGCGGACGAGGACGGGGAATGATTTTGCAAATGCTGAATCATAACAGCTCGCTTTTCCGGAAATACAATTCGAAAATTAGATTTATATTTTTAATTTGTTCAAAAGTATCTTAAAAATTAATAATTAGGGGAAAAAGTTATAATAGATTTTCTTGAAACGATTCTGTAATATATTTTGTTTTAAGACTACAAAAGTGTAATTCCTTTATTAAGAGTTCAATTTAAATTATAACAGTGTTTTAATTATTGATCCATACTTAACCTTATCGGACAAAACTAAATTATCATCTCGTTCTTTTAAGACTTATTTTCCAAAGGAAGCTCACACATTTTAAAGATTCGTGAGATAACGTTTTAAAAGATTTTATTCAAAATTAAAAAGCCTATTCTAAAAATGGAGTTATTGCTAAGAGAAATGAAGGAAATAAACTCAAAAGGTCTATTTAAGATGGATATGAAAATTATTGATATCACTGCTTTTCTATATTACTGTAAATTTAAAATGGAATCATAAAATATCCACAGGGCAATAATGATACCAACGGCAATAGCCATAAACATCACTGATCGTAATTCCCTATCTCACTTGGTAAATATTCACTCACATTTTCCATCAGCGTTTTTATTACTGAGAATTAAAACGATAATTTCCAGGAAAATTCTGTTTTATATCGAGACAATCAAGGGACCGATCTGGCCGACCGGTGCCGGTGCGAGCCCATTCAATTTGATTTACAACGGTAAAGTCGCGGCGTCGTTCGTCTTTAATGTCTCACATACGGTGCTTCACTTTTGGGAATTGCACCCATTTGTGTTATGAATTAAACAAAATTATAAATTTTGTTTCAACATTGCTTACTTGTTTGATTAAAACTCACTGTGGAGTTGAGATAATTTAAGAAATTATTTCGGGCATTTGTCACCACTAAATGAGAAAAGATTTTCTTGACGTTTCGGTGTCTGGAATCTGACCCCCAAATTCTGGTGAGAAGAACCTAGAACCACAAAATTAAGAGCTTAAATTTCTCTGCTTTAGCTTTTTGTGTTTTCCAGTTTTGCCTGGAAAGTGCTAATTTTGTTATGTCCTAAGAATTCTGCTCATCTGAGGACGGCATCAGATACCAGATCTCGAAACGTGGTGAAAAACGTTTTTTCCATTAATTGATGGCAAAAGCCAGCAATAATTTGTGAAATGGCATTGCATACTCAACCCTATATGCTCTACCACAAAAAATTGACTTATGAGGTTATGGCCAGTAGGCGATATAATCCATGTATAAATATTGAGCTCAATGTGTTACAAAATACAAAGCTTTCGTAAGATATTATCTGAATTTCTTGTTATCTAAACCTGGAAATTGACTACATAGAGGTTATAGTCATGGTTGGTGTATTTAAGATTAAATTATACCACAGGTTTTAAAGGTAAAGCAAATCATTCGCTCTTTGTAATAAATGCCACCACATACTATATCCTGAGACAAGTCTCCTCTACCATGGTTGCATCTCCGATCTAAGGTCTGGTCAATCCCCAGGAGCCACATACTATATCCTGAGACAAGTCTCCTCTACCATGGTTACATCTCCGATCTAAGGTCTGGTCAATCCCCAGGAGCCACATACTATATCCTGAGACAAGTCTCCTCTACCATGGTTGCATCTCCGATCTAAGGTCTGGTCAATCCCCAGGAGCCACATACTATATCCTGAGACAAGTCTCCTCTACCATGGTTGCATCTCCGATCTAAGGTCTGGTCAATCCCCAGGAGCCACATACTATATCCTGAGACAAGTCTCCTCTACCATGGTTACATCTCCGATCTAAGGTCTGGTCAATCCCCAGGAGCCACATACTATATCCTGAGACAAGTCTCCTCTACCATGGTTGCATCTCCGATCTAAGATCTGGTCAATCCCCAGGAGCCACATACTATATCCTGAGACAAGTCTCCTCTACCATGGTTACATCTCCGATCTAAGGTCTGGTCAATCCCCAGGAGCCACATACTATATCCTGAGACAAGTCTCCTCTACCATGGTTGCATCTCCGATCTAAGGTCTGGTCAATCCCCAGGAGCCACATACTATATCCTGAGACAAGTCTCCTCTACCATGGTTACATCTCCGATCTAAGGTCTGGTCAATCCCCAGGAGAACTAGAACGTGTTCATTGGAAGCTCTAAACTAACGTTTTAATAATTCATTATGCCAGAAAAGACCTGAAGGTTTTTATTTATTTGTTTTATTAAGTGCATCAACATTATCCTTGAGAGGAAACCCGTAAAACTCTGAGTTGGACAAATAAAAATAAAAATAGAAAAGTGAAGAACAACTTTTGTGAAGTGAGAGGAAAAATAGACCAAGATAGATCATGAACCACAGTTCTATTCTTAGCCGATTCCCGGTTTCTAACAATTACGCACGGAGACTAGACAATGGCCAGCCTTGCGAGAAGCAATTGCTAGCACAGTTCTGAAGCGCGGAGTCCATGTACGGTGCGGTTTCAACACTCAACGCGGCTTTGCGTCAATTAGCACGGTTTCGACAACATCCAACTCAGCGCCTTCACACTAATGGGCAATAACTCGCGAATCACTCATAAAACGAGAAAATTAAAACAGAAAAAAACATTTCTGGATTCCATCCCGTACCAGGAGGAATGCCTGCGACCTTGCGGGGTCCTTGAGACGCTACGGTTATTCTCAGCGAGGAATGTTCGTTTCCACATCTCCGGCGTCACACAAGTCCCCAGCGAGTTATGAGGTTTAATGGGCGTAATCGCTTGTAGATCTAATTGTGGGCTGCACAATACCCGCTATAAACTGGCTGTTTGATACGCCAGACGGTGCAAGGCTCCTCCGAGGGCGCTCGCATTCCCCGTCCTTCTGGAGCCGGCGTGACGGGTGGCCGATGGGGTTTACAATCTTTATTCAATGTCTTACTAGCCTAAAAATTATCGTCTTAGACTTAGGTGTAAGAGGTTTCGAATTTTTGGGGCACCCATATGACTCTGAGAGGTTTGGAGCATTGTTCTCTAAAAACGTTATATACAAAATGCCCCTGGCGTAGACAAACAACAAGAAGTTTTAAGTCATAAATTAGGTCTTGAATTTTTGTTAGGTTAATATTTATGAATATTTCTAACGTTAGGTGTGTATGGTTATATAAGTCAACCTGAATTTAAGTTTTAATTTACCCTGCTGCTGAACGTGTTTGTTAGGGTCCGCTTTTGACATTCAATTCTTAAATATTTATTTGTATATTACATTTTAAGGTGATAGTTATCCCTCACATCCGCTTCCCTTTTTTTGATTATCTATTTCACGAATTCAACCAATCTAGTTTCTATGGACATTAAAAACAGCAATTATTATACATATTTACATCGTAATAGGTTCAGGAAATAATGGCAATCTACAATTTGTAAGGAATTTATTTTTTTGATCTAATTTGAGGAAAATAGTCGCTTTAAAACAGGCAATATAGTATTTTATTTTTACTATTTAGAGTAATATTTGTGTTCATTTGTTTATGATATGTTTTAAATTCCAAACTCAATAAACCCCAAATAATAATTTAGTAGCCTTTAAAATAATACTACTACTTTGACCCTCACAGTAATACGCATTCTGATTTCAGACACTTCACCGATTGGTCCGGGTTTTACATTTTCTAGAATGTGCGTATCCATTTCGAAACGTGCTTTCAGACCTCAAGGGAGGCCGGCAATTAGGACTTGTGTTTTCCATTAATTTTGTAATTTAGGGCGACAAGCCACGCAGGTTCGCTGGTTCGCATTTTATGACAAAACTCGTTTAAAAACCAGATTTGTGATGTAACAGTTGGGCCTCCAAGGTCAGCTCGTGACAAGGAACTTTTAAAATATATAGCTCTTCCATAAAACATGCAGATACATCTAATTATTTTTGAATATAACACATGACTTAACTATTACTACTAATTACATCAAATGGGTTTTATAATGACTTGTTTTCTGTGCTTATTTGTAAAATTCTATGTAATTAACTTTACTGAATGTATTTTATAATATAAACATAATAATTAAAACCTAACAGAATAATAAGAGACAAGTTTTAATAAAACCAATTCACATATAATCTATGATTTATTTGTTTTCATTAATATTAATACAAAATGTAGTGAACTTCTTGAAATATACTTGTTAGGTAATTTCAGTCAGTCTTAAAATTGACAATTTCAACAAATAAATTAAAATACGGCAATACCTAATCGATTCAGCTCTAATTGTATTCTATTTACAACCAACAAAAGTCTTTGTCTTTACCCGAAAAATTGTTTTTTTGAAACGCATGATAGAGTGTAAGTGCGAAACAATATCATATAAATAAATACTCTTCGTACAAATAGAGTTATAATATTTTAATTCAAAGATCATAATATAAATTAATATTGAAGAAAGGCAATCCAAACCAACTGTTGCAATATCTAAACAAGTAAGTTTAACGTGTATACAAGATCGTACAATGTGCAACAGAGATTTAAGGAGCATTATAAAAATGTTTGTACGTGTACTAAATAACCTGGTGGAAAAAACTACTTTTTCTCTCATTCACTATCACTCACTTATACTGTATTTACATCCGAGATGGTACATGCACAACAACAAAACGTACCATGCTGATAAAAAGTTGTTGAATGTAGTTATCGTGGCAATTTAAAATTCTAAGGCTTCTGTCACATCCAGCGTTGAAGTCTCCATCTAAAACGTTGATGAATATTCAGTTATGATAATTCTGTTGACGAGTAAATGGGACACATTTCAATAATGGAGTATGAAAACAAACGCCGAACAGTGGCCTCAGAGTTATGACGTCATTAAATTAGGAAACTACTCTAAAGAAAATTCTCGATAAAAGAACCAGGCGGCAATCAAGTGACAAATTCACGCTCGATTCCTTAAAAGGCGAGAGTCCTTGGAACCTATTAGCTCTGTAGAGTGAGTCGCTATTATACATAAATTGAACGCGTTGTATTTATAATAAGCCGCCCACACAAGCCGGTGACCACCTACAATTCGCTGGAAAAGGTGTTGCTTAAAACCTGAAAACCCGATCGGTGCGTGGGAACATAATTGAAACATGAAAGTGTCTGAGTCACCCAACACCTTCGCCTCGTGGGAATTTGAAAACGACAGTGAAACGCAAAATAATTATAGACTTGAACTAGAAAGTTCTTTCTAAAATTGATTTTTTAAATTAATTCAGATGTAGAGCCTGCTAATCGTTCAACCAAGTTATTACATTTTATAATCGTTTGAAACTTAATTATATGTACGTAGTGTTCAAAACTTTAACTGCCATAGAAAAACAAACATATATTCTGAGCATACAAGGTGATTTGAGTTATATCATTTAAATATTTTAGTACAAATCCGATAGTTTAGTGAGCCATTTTTTAATAACCATAGTTTCAATTTATAGTTAATAAAGTAAAAAAGTAACATATTTTTTAAAAGAATATAATAAAATTGAAATTGGTTTTCTAGATTTTGAAAACCTAGGTGATAGAACCACAAGTACAATAGGCGGAATGTAATGATAAATCCTGTTGTGAAAACTGACCCCAGCACTCAAGCATTGCTTTGCAGGGATATATTTCAGGAAGAACAAATTATATATTTAGGGTATAAAACTTATAGATTTTTTAGCACAGTTAATTGTTAAACGTAAATTTGTGTATAATTTTTTATGTCAATAAACGAATTTGAATTTGAATTGTATCATGGTTACAGCAGTCACCGGATGTAGGCAAATGTTCCACCGACCTATTAAAATATTAACTACCCTCATAAAATCTGAATAATTTAAATACTTATCTAAATTGATAGAAAATGCATTGTTTATAACAAATAATCTTATTTAACCTAGATTAACCTAATATATTTTCTATTTAAGATATTTTTAACAAACATCAGTTTCTAGCTTGAAATAAATGTCCTCAAAGTTAGTGCGATCTCTCCAAGGCCTACAGGATCTACAGCACGCTATATGGAAGACAGGGTTCAACTCGCGAATCCTGAGTGTTCCCATAAACGGTCGCCTATCTTTATAGTTCCTACCGCAACGCGCGCCATAAATTAAAGCCCCATTCCTTCTCTGGACTACGTTTGACCGCATGAAGAAATCCTCCAGACCCAAACGCCAATTTAGCAGACAAATTATGACATCCGATTTTTGGGAGCAGCCACATTTAAATTTAAGTAACGAGATACGAAGGAGTGATACGGACCGGATTTAGTCCCACACTCTCTTCGAACAATGGATCTTGGGAGGGGGCGATTTTTAACCGTCCACCGCTGTTAGAGTAAATTTACACGATTTGAAAAGCAGTATCATTAACTAGTAGTATTTTTTGTTACGGACTATTTTAAGTAGGACAGAATCAATTTTATGTAGCTCGTATAGTTGGTTTTACCACCCACACGATTGCAGTGGTATGTTTTCCGACTTTTAACTGTAGTATAAAGGTATTTACGAGAACCTGATCTTTCAGGTAGGGGATTAATATTTTTCTCTACCTGAATTGTTAACCTGGAAACCAGATTTGATGATGGTTCGTTTGATTGGGTCACCATCTCCGATTATAAATGTATCGTTTCTGATGTTCATTAATGTTTTCTATTCCTTTGATCTAATAATATTCCATACTAAACCAAATACTGTCTTTGGTCATTTACTTTTTAGTCATTTATATCTGATTGATGATTAATCATCGTTGGTTTTAAATAATAAATGTTTAAAAGAAAGGAATTTTGTTTAAATATCTCTATCCCTAGCAAAATAAATTGGTTTTCAACTAATTAAAAAATAGGAACATACATTTTTGGGTTATTCTTGGATTTTACTATATTGTACTCTTTTAGAAGTAGTCATTTAGTCACTCTTCAAGTTTTTCAGTTGATGATGACTTTAAATTTTCCTCAGCAAGCACAACGTCACACCTTACTAGCAATATTTGAAAACATTTTACTTTTTCTGGCGGAATATGATAGTCTAATATCCTGTACTGGCGGTCCAGAGGGGTTAGTTCGCACCAGATGGATCGCACATATAGTGGGATTTACCGGCATTGCAGTGTCTCTCCCCACGTAGAGACGCGACACATACAACACACTAACGGCTCTCTATGTTCACTTACGCCCTACTCGTTTCCTGTTTCAATATTTGCACCGTCAAGGGGAGTGACCGATTGGGTTTCAGTAATGCTGTAGCGTTACTTTATTTTAACAACTAACTTTTGAGTATTAGTAATATTACCACTATCATATTAGTAATTATTAATACCCACTGATATTCTTGTTGCCAAAAATATCCGAAACTTTCCTTAGTGATCTTACCAAAGTGTTCGGAATGTGGTAAAGCTGTCCTGTTATATAGACGTTTAGTTTAGCTTGTTTAGACATTTAATATAAGTCTTAGACAATTTCAGAGTATCATATCTCGTTCATAAAAAATCAGGAGAATATGAAACACTCATCTACATTTGTTATAGGCAATCAAATAGTATACTATACTTCCTGTGTATAGCGTCTAGAACTCTGTAAATTGACTAGAATCAGAGATATTAACTGCAGGTGGAAGATATAACTGTATTAATCGGTTACACGTTTGTTTACGATACGATCGAATATTCTTATTATGGAAAAACGTGTATTAACCTTGATTTTTGAACGGAACGTTATGCTTATTTTTTATACAAAATAATAAGTTAATTAATCTATTGTACCAACTAACGAACTTCTTTCTCTTATCTCCATAAAATCCAGCATCATCATCTACTTTTATCTTAAAGCAATATTTGGATTAAATCAAATACCGATTAAAACTATTAAAAATTTAAAATTCATTCTAGTTTTGAGAGTAAGTATATTTTATTTTCCTCTTGACTTTGTTCAGGTTTGTTCTTTATTAAAACCCCATCAACCCCCCCTCCTAGAGAAGATAATATGTTCCTTCTCTTTTGTTCCACTTTACCCATTTGATTTTATCCATCCGTAAAGAGGTTAAGTTACTTTTTTGCCTTTCCTGTAAATTTGTTTAAATTTTCTGTGGGATTTTTCAAGCAAAACTAAATATTGAATACGATAATCTCCAATTTTGCTAGAGTAACAATATAAGGATTTTATTTTTAACACTAATTTTTAAATAAAGGACACATTTTATTTTAATAAATTTACCATAGAATAGAAAAATAAAATATATATACAAAATTTCAAAAAGTATTATGATTCTATGAAGCACCACTGTTGAGAAAGATGAACTAACGGAGATTTTCAAATGGTTCACTAAACAGGTACTCGCAAGGTTTCTTGAAAGTCTGATGCTCCATTTCGTTGGATTGGCATTAGAAAGTTGTCCGCCCATCATGACCGAATTTGCAAAATTGGCAGCGATATCGGATAAGCTTGTAAACAAAAGCCACCTTAACAGAGAGTAACTCAATACTTCGTGATCAAACTTGCTAAGCTGGGACAGACCCTTGACTCAATTATAATTTTACTTTGACAGTGGAAAGTTAACATTACTCAATACCACGGTAACACAAAAGTCATAAATGGTAAAAGTAAACTTAAGTTCTACGGACCAAGATCTGCCATCAGTTTTCCGGTCGCGCTAGTGCCTCATTGACCTTTCGACTACTTATGTAGATAGATAGTTAGATAGATAGATAGTTTAGTGTCCTAATGCACAAGAAATAGATCGTGTCACGTTATGTTTCCACAGACACTACAAAATAGTAACATTTCATGCCCAAAAATTCAAATATTTACAACAGAAAATCTTAATTTGGCTAAACTAAAGTTATAAAACATATAAATAAATTAATAGAATAGGGCCTAGTATCGCTCATGCTAGTATTATTATAAAAGTAGAAAAGAATTTAAAATATTATTTATTGTTATTGAAATCTTATCCAAACTTAGGCCTAGTTACTTAGTCTATTTACCACAGTTTTACTAAAACTAAATTCAAACCAGGACCAACGGCTTGACGTGCTTTCCGAAGTACAGTGACAGCTGATTTTCAAGTCATGGATTTCACCGGGGATTGAACCCTGGTTCTTTGGAGTGTTCAACTTACAAGCTACCATAAATGGTCAAATAATTATTAAGTATACGTTTACTGAATCCACCTTTATGACTCTGTTTCCTGGCTTTAAAAGTTATAATATTAATCTTATGGAAGAATATAAATAAATGTAACTGAAAATTTAACAGTAGCGTTGAAACTAACAAAACTCAGCAAGGAAGCAAGAACAGATGCTCGATCTAACTCTTAGAATGCGTCACAATATAAACTAGCGAATTCGAGTAGCTGGGTTCGCTTCTTATGTTTAAAACTCAATTCTAACGGATGTAGCTAGAGTTTATCGCCGATAAACACATCGATAATAGACATCCGTTGATCGCCATAGCCAAATAACACAGCTTGAACAATATTACATAAATTAAGTTCGATCGCATTTTCATTAGCCAACAACCATCACTCAAGGGGCCACAAGCGGCCTGGGGCCTGAATGGTGTTTACAAATTGGCCTTGTTCTTGGTAACCGAATTAATCCACCGTTTCGGCGTGAGTAATTTATACTCGGGTTTAATAACACGGTGTATGTCCGGGAGGGCGGCGAGGCGGCAAACGGGTTCCGGAGATTTCTCGCCGATAAAATCAGTTACTTAGCACTTCTGGGGATGGGCGTAAAACTTTGTAGTTGTAATTGTTTTGTAAGTTGTTCTTCAGTTCCTCTTGGCACGCTGCAGTCATGTAATGGAGCAACTCTGGTATGTTGTTTTAATAGCAACGGTAGAACTGAAAATCAAAATGGTTAATTTATGTAGACATTTAAGACTTGGTTCAAATTTATTGTAGAGTTGTAAGATTCTCTCTAATGAAAGAGTAAAATACTGATTTTTAGCATTTGGTTACTTTGTAAACGCTAATTTACTTATATTATTTACAAAGTAGGAATGCAAAGTGTTGCAAGCAAATCAAAACAAGCAGAAAGTTGTTTACGTTCATTGTAAAAATTTAACATTGATTCTATAGTAGCGTAGTAATTCCTTGCAATTGTTATTTCAAATAAACTATAACAATCTGACTAAAACCAGTGTAGCAGCCTTCAAGATTATATATCACAGTGGATGGAAAATATGTGTTACATTATATGTACAAAAATATGTACTCTATGAGGATTGGAAATAATTTATTTCCCTTTCGACCAAAGGTATAAAGATTTTCAAGTATAAGGTAGTACCAGTCACGGCTATATCCAAATAAGGAGTTGCAAAAGTCTCAACTCATGTTTCTAATTCATCCCCTGAAGCGCACCAGATCCAAGTGCCAAAGTAGTGGAAATAATTCGTCCGAAATTGGCTTTCTGTGGAATCGGCCACTAATGAGTAAATTGCCTAAATGACTCCAATTTATCAGAAGGCCGTGGCTCAAGCCCGAGGTCTCGTCCAATGTTGATGAGAGCGCTGACGGCAATACGAGACCTCTACACGTGTGTACTTAACATATTGCACCATGCGACCTTTATAGTGCGTCCTGGCAATCTTGTACCGACGCAATAAACCTGTGTGGCAGTAATACATAATTATATACACTCAATAAAGCGCTTCAG
Source organism: Allygus modestus (assembly GCA_963675035.1). NCBI lineage: Eukaryota > Metazoa > Arthropoda > Insecta > Hemiptera > Cicadellidae > Allygus > Allygus modestus. Next base: position 30,572,546 of record OY776115.1, on the reverse strand, counting down.
AATAAAAACAAGTCTCAAGGTTCTGGTACTTTGGAATCATGAGTAATAAATAATTAATTGTTAAACAATTTTTAAAGATGATTAAAATTGTATTATTTTTATTTTGTACTGCAGTATAGTATAAGTTTCAGGATATCTTGAGTAGTTAATTTTCTCCACTGTAAAGTATAATCCTATTCGCCTTCAATAATGTTTGCGGTGAAAATGATTGCAAAGATAGGTTCTGTAACAACCTCACAGGGGGCAACTAATATCCAATGATACAGATATAAAAGTAAAATCTGTCTCAGGAACCTTTGAAACTTTATTACTTTTTATAATTATGAGACAGCTCTTTTTGAACTACACACTTTTCTCTTGTTATTTTACGCTTTTCTTCATGCCATAGACTTTCGAGTTGCCCATAAATACATCACTCTATAAATATCTTGATTGTTTGTAAGATAAGTGATCTACAGCTGAGTCATAAGCCATCACTAACGAACCGTTCCGCACAATTTGTAAACGATAAACTCACAACTTCCGTTATCTCGCACCAGCTTAAACCCATGTCGTAAATTCAAAGTAAGGAAGCACGCCGTCAGTCAACAGAATACAGAAGAGTGTCCGTTTGCCTTGTGAGCCAACCGTAAACTATAATGCCCGACAGTAACCGCCATAAAAGGCTCAAGCCTGGGAGAATTCACCTCAGTGAATCACTCGGTGGTTATGACATTTCAGGGGAGTAGAGTGCGGTTGGCAGCACTGGACGTACAAGGAGGCACCTCACCACCGGCCAGCTGATTGTATTAGTGTCGATGAGGATTGTCGGCTTGTAGCTAGGCTTGTCACAAGCCTGTCACAAGCCTTGTACATCTAGGAGAATATCTTGTAAAAGGAACACTGTTGAAGGAGAGGATGGAGGTCAAGGCGGACGATTTTCCTTATGGCTCTTGCAGTATTGAATATGCAGACTTGTATGGTTCTCAGTAATGAAATGCAAAGAAGTGTCAGCAACCGTATTTTCTTTCTAACAAAAATGTACAGAACTCCCCACTATTCTCTGTTAGACCAATCCAACTCAACCTAATGTGGTTGCCTTATTAGAAAATATTAAACAGGATAAATAAAATACGTCTTACAACACTATGATGACCGGTGTAACTCGTTGAAATCGATCGCATTGTACCATATTTTGTGTATATTTTACCGTATTGTATGTAAGTACAGTATAAGTGTAAATATACTTATAGTGTTGTAAAACTATTTTGTTTATCCTGTTTAGTTGGAACAACACGTATCATGATAATAAAGAAATTATTTAGAAAATATTCACCGTAGGGATTACTGCTCGGCATTCTCAATGTTTTCGTTCAAATTACTATAACTCTGACTGATAACACCTTTTAATATACATACTTCCAAGAAGTGTTTATAAGCTTAGTTATGTTTTCACATGACTATTACATGAATTAAAATAGTTACTAGTAGCCTGTCGCGGCTTCGCTCGCGATCACAACGTAATATTATACTGAAATTCCCGTATAAATATTGTGTTACCGTTTCAAAGCCAACATAGTCTTCTGATAACTGTATTTAATCTATACAGCTGATTGCTTAAAACTTATAGTTATTTTCCAATGTTAAGCTTATGGGAAATAACTCACATTTACGGGGCCCCAGGGCCTCACTCACAAATTATTTCTCCATACAAAAGTTTCCTGCACAACTTCACGTTAGGCTCTTTCCAATGACACCAAAAAACATGAAAATCGGTTCAGAAGTTTAGGAGGAGTGATTGTCACAAAAAAACCTGCTCGCCTATTAAATAAGTATAGATTATATCAGTTATGCACTTTCTCATGTATATTATCCATAGAAACCAATATTTTGAAAGTTTTATACACTTCTGGGCAAGTGGGGGTCCTGTTTTGCAAAATATTGTACTAATAGTTACATTTTGGTTTGTTTAACGTCAAAAAATAAAAACTTTTCTTATGACTTTGCTTTATCTGATGTATGATAACGTTAGCTCTTCTGAGATTTTCAATACTTATGGAACAACTCCGAAGTTCTTTTTTTTACTTTATGGATATTTAAAACGTTGTACAACAGTAATTAATTAGAAAGTATGTTCTTATAATTTCATAATACCCCCGTCGCAGCAAACCTGCATACTCAGCGAATTCCCAATGAATATATAAAATAACACATTAAAACACTTAACAGGATTCATAAGAAATATACTCACAAACAAGCGATATTTAAAATATTAATTATTCTCCATAAGAATAACATTGGGGATGAGTACGCAGGTTTGCTGCAACAAGGAACACAAAATAATGGGTTTTGATGCAAATATCAATAGAACTTATCTTAGTGAAGTCACATACCAGGTTTCATCCATATACATTCATAAATAAGCGATATATAACATTTTAGTTATTTTCCATAAGAATAACATGGGGACCAAGTACCTAGGTTTGCTGCTACGGGAACCATAGGCAAAAAATTGTTTTTTTGTGCAAATAACCATGAACCACAAACAGATGAAGCCATATACCAAATTTCGTCAGTTTATGTTCATAAATAAGCGGGATATACAATTTTTCTTTTTCTCCATAAGAATAAATTTAGACAACGCACTGTGTTTAGCACTTTCAATATCTCAGTAACCAATTGACGTAGAGCAATGATCAAAATACCAAATTATTTGTTTTTTTATGCTGAATTCAAAGGTAAAAATTAAAAGTTGATTTAAATAAAAATTACATGTGGAAACCCCAAAAAACCCATTTTTGGGGTACAAAACCCCCCAAAAACCCCCCTTCGGATGGTGCGATTTGTCTGGTTTTCGACGACTCGTTCAAATAAATAGTGCTTTACACATTTGTACCAAATTTCAGTAAGATCGGACCTTTTTTACGAGAGTTATCGTGCTTACGGACACACACACACACATACACATATATATATATATATATATGTATGTCAGAATTAAATGACATGAATTTGAGAACAGTCGAATTGGCTCACCAGTTAGTTTAAAGAACGAAACAACCACATGGACTCAACATTCGTTAATTTGATAATTTTTGGTTCCTTATTCTTTCTACAGTATCAAAATAGTTTTATTCCACATCATCTGATCTTAACCAAATGTGTAAATAACATATGATCTGTTGTTTTTGTTTGTCATTCATTTTTTGTGCTTGATAAAGAGAATACCTCGAAATATTGCAACAAAATGGTGTTAATTTCTTAAATATATATATATATATATACATTTAAGAAATTAACACCATTTTGTTGCAATATTTCGAGGTATTCTCTTTATCAAGCACAAAAAATGAATGACAAACAAAAACAACAGATCATATGTTATTTACACATTTGGTTAAGATCAGATGATGTGGAATAAAACTATTTTGATACTGTAGAAAGAATAAGGAACCAAAAATTATCAAATTAACGAATGTTGAGTCCATGTGGTTGTTTCGTTCTTTAAACTAACTGGTGAGCCAATTCGACTGTTCTCAAATTCATGTCATTTAATTCTTTGTTTTCAACACTTTGGATTTTGTGTATAGCTTTAAGATGGAAACAATCTTCAAACTCAGCATTATGTTGAACAGCGTGTAAGGCCACCGGCTTGTGTTTGTCTTTATGGTTGACAGAAAACCGATGTCCTGTCATCCGAACACGTAAGGAGTTGGATGTTTGTCCAATGTACTCCTTAGGACAAAGTTTACACGTTAGCTGGTGAATCGCATGGTTGGATGAACACAGTCCATGTGTCCAGCCCGCTATCGGGTAAACTTTGTCCGTTACTGTGCTTCGAAAGCGGTCTGCCTTACACATAATTTTGCATATACCTCAACGCGGTTTATTACATGGTTCACATCCATGGGCCAAATTGAGATTTCTATTTTCAAGCTTGGGCCTTACAAGCATGTTCTTTAAATTTGGAGGTCTTTTAAAAACCATTCTAGGTGGTCTAGAAAAAATGGTTTCGGTTAAGGAAGAGTTTTTTAAAAGTTCAAATCCTGTTTTCATTATTGAATTTATTCTGTGAAGGCCAGGGAAATAGGATGTTACAAACTTGGGATCGTCTTTAAAATTGGTGGCACTAAGCGTGTTTTTGCGCTTCTTAAACTGTTTTTTTATTATTTTCTGAGGATAACCTCGTTGGATAAAAGCAATAGCTTCTTCCCTATAGGGGAAATTCGCTAAAAAGCCGTTCATTGGCATTTACATAGGAATGTAAAGTAATTTAGTTTCATTGTTGATTGAAGATACTGTTCAGTTATATAGTTTCAAATTGTATATTCTATCTTTCATTATACCTATAATGCAGTTACGACAAACAATAAGTAGTATTCTTTTGTTCTCACACAAATAAATTACACGGATTCCACACAGCAAACAAAATAAGTGCAATTTGTACTCCAGAGCAGAGATAATGAACCACTTGTAATTACTGGAGCACCGAGACAAAGCGATAGGGACCAAAGAGCTAATAAAGAACGAAACACTGTTGCTAATTCTGAGCCAATTACACAGACATATAAAAAAGAAAATCAAGCGATTGTCCGGCAGAAAAACCGGTCGATTACACCGCGATAAAACAAAGACGACATGAGAATAAAAGCTAAACAGCACAAGAAAGATGAGGAAAGCGAAGTGGTTTTATTTGCTGCCGAGAAAGGCAACAGCAGCCTTGGCGATATTTACGGTGTCCAAAAATAGCGAGTGACTTTTTCATCGCTGATTGTAATCGGTTTAATGGGGATCACCGTTAAGTCGGAGTATTTTGAAGCGGCTCGGCGTCGGCGTGTTGTGGCATGCTTGGCATAATCGCTGTCGCAAAACAGATATAACTCATCTCTCATCATAAACACCTACCGGTACCGTCTTTGGACGATTCCGCCATCAAACCATGAGATGTTTGTATTTTACGGTAGTGGACAGTGGACATCAGTGTTCCTTGGGCTTATGGGGGCTTATTATTACATAACTGAATAAATGTGAAGGCTACTACATATCAGCGCAACAAACAAGGTGGTAAAATAGCTGTAAAACTCGAAGCATATTTTAATTTAATATCAAATATGACCTTGAATGTGTTTTACTTATATCTTTTTGGCAAGAAGTAGTGGTTGCTCGATTACCGTAGAATATATGATGGTTTTTACACACAAGGAAACTGCATTAAAAACTGAAGATCACATCTCAAACATTGCCATCTTGTACAAAGTGTCTTTGTAGAGGACATACAAGGAATATTTTATAGTATTTGTTTAGACTATTATTTACTAAAGCAGTAAAACCAAACTGTACTTCAGTCTTCATGTTAACTTTGGATTCGATGTTTATTTTTGCTCAGCTTTGAATCCCAAAAAAGTTTATCTATATTTAAAACACTATTTTTAGAATACGAAATTGAGTGGGGAATCCGCTGTCCAAAGAAGGTGTTATCGTGACAAACCCACTTCATATGAGTAAGTTTGTTCGAGTTACCTCATTTATCGAAATAAAAAAATAGTCATTAATTCCTTAGGGCTTTAACCCATTGTTCTTTTAACTCTCGATTTTTATCTACTGTAGTCGATGATTTTATTCGGTCACCAAATGATTATTTAAACCCATGGATTATTATAGGTGTAACTTGGATTGACAGGTCTAGTTTATTATTAAAATATACTGTCATAATCCTCACAAGGTAATCTTTAGGTACCTCTGTAATTCGAGTCCACTCCAAGGTAACCAGAATCAATGAGGAAAACACCCCTTGTTAATTGAACCGTTTCACAGTTACGCCCAGACTTTAAAAGCTTCTAGTTAGCCTAACAGCTCGGCTCTCGGCTCACGCCCCGCGTGGGCACCTCCCACTTACGATTTCGTTAAATGATTTTTATCAAGAGCCTAAAAAGCGACGGTTGACCTGGGCCAAGAGGCAGTCCGCCCAGCCACTCCATGACGTCATGGCTCCTACTCGAAATTGTGATCCCCCGCGCCGAAACTTGATCTCGACTTTCGTCAACCATCTGTTTGTTGTCCTAGGTAATTTGAAACTTTCTCGCGAACTTGGTTGTTGTTGTTTATTTTACTGTTATGCTGACTTTTCAAAATTTCTTTCGCATAAAAACTTAAAGATGGTAATATTTCATGAAGCTCTTGAATTAATTTTTGTTCACATTGGGTTTTCTCACAGTGAATATAATGATATTATCGTTTTTACTGTAAAATAAATTTAAAGTCAGTCAGACTGGCTAATATCATTACAATTTGAGCTACACTTTTTCATCAGGGTTAAAATGGCCCATATTAATTAATCATGTTCATAAGATTAATGATTACGTATACATTTATTAAATAAATGTTAGAGTTTGTTAGGTCCACTACAGAATGCACAATTGAAATTGTTTCATTCCGCAGTACACACAATTACTTTTTCCCAGTTTATATTTACCTACGCGAATTTCCTGTTAAGAGATTTTATCGTTATTTCCCTCCAAATAATAAAACCTTTTTTTAAATGTAACAATCGTCTTGATTTGGTAAAAAACTATAAATTATAAGATGGCATGAGGGATAACTGTTATTTAGAAACTATCTATATTTAGGTACCTACTGAATGATAATCTTATCTACTTATGAGAATGATAATCTACTGATTATCACTTTTGCAATGACACAGATAACTCTTAATGGTCCAGCTAATCAAAATGGGCTCCGATTACGAAACATTTAGCGTTTCTACGCTTCCCCCATAACCCGTCCCTCCTCAACGGATTATCAAATGTAATTGATTTACTGCTCATCTTAAAGACAAGACAAAAATCCCTAATCCTCAAATCGCTAATTCCAATGAGCAAAATGTTCATTTCACGAATAATATTTATCAGTTGATTCCAAAATATTCAATATATACGATTGCCCTATGCGTGAACTATTTGTGATATTGAAAACCTGTTCACTGAGTTTGCTAGGTGTTTGATTGTTTTAGCGAATTTCCCCTATAGGGAAGAAACTGTTACCGTAGGACTCATGGTAAGACTTAAGCCCGAGATCATGATAACTTTTCATTTTGAGGTCCCCAGATGCCAAAAACACCATTCGTTCAAATTTGTATACATATAAATTTGCATTCGCATTTATATATATATATATATATATATACGTGTGTGTGTGTGTGTGTGTGTGTGTGTGTGTGTGTGTGTGTCCGTAAACACGATAACTCTCCGATAAATGGTCCGATGTTATTGCAATTTTGTACAAATGTGAAAAGTACCATTTATTTTAACGAGTTCGAAAATAAGATGAATCGCACCATCCGAAGGGTTTTTTTGGGGGGGTTTTGTACCCAAAAGTTTTTTTGGGGTTTCCACATGTAATTTTTATTTAAATCAAATTTTAATTTTTACCATTGAATTCAGCATAAAAACAAAAAATTTGGTGTTTTGAGCATTGCTCTACGTCAATTGGTTACTGAGATATTGAAAGTGCTAAACACAGTACGGTTTCTAATGTTATTCTTATGTAGAAAAAGAAAAATTGTATATCCCGCTTATTTATGAACATAAACTGACGAAATTTGGTATATGGCTTCATCTGGTTGTGGTTCATTGTTGTTTGCACAACAACAATTTTTCGCCAATGGTTCCCGTAGCAGCAAACCTAGGTACTTGGTCCCAATGTTATTCTTATGGAAAATAATTCAAATGTTATACATCGCTTATTTATGAATGTATATGGATGAAACTTGGTATGTGACTTCACCAAGCTGAGTTCTATTGATATTTGCATAAAACCACATTATTTTGTATTCTTTGTTGCAGCAAACCTGCGTACTCATCCCCAATGTTATTCTTATGGAGAATAATTAATATGTTAAATATCGCTTGTTTGTGAATATATTTCTTATGAATCATGTTAAGTGTTTTAATGTGTCATGTTATATATGCATTGGAAATTCGCTGAGTATGCAGGTTTGCTGTGACGGGGGTATTTTTGTTGTTGTATGAACCATAAATCAACGATTTCGGAAAATCATTTGAGGAGGGACGGGCTTTGAACGTTAACATTGGCCTCATGGCTTACAGGGGAAGCACATACAATCTTCGTCTGGAGTCCCCTCTTAATATGTACACTATTTATTATTTCTAAATAAATATCCACCATCTCGTTCTTCTCCAATTCGTAAAATTTACGTTTAGTACGTCTTTTATGAATAACAATCATAACCGTTTGAAGCGATTTGTATTTTTAATCGAGCCAGAGGTATACGAACCCCTTGTTTTTCTTCATCGAGTGACAGAGTATAATTAGATGATATCATGTTCTCTGGACACTCTGAGATGTAGACAGTACCAGTTTCCCACGCCGGGAGTCCCGTCATACATCATAACCGGGGGAGGAGCTATCCCAGAAAGGTGTCCTGGACTTGATCCTCCCACAGGATCAGCTAGATAAGGATCTCACAAGGACCGTTAATATTAATGGCCTGTCTTTTCCTTGATTAATCTATCAAGTTTACAAATTAAACTGCGGTGAATGTAAATTCGGAACGATTTTTCACTTAGGACTAAATCGTGTGGGTTGCAAAAAGGTATAAATTGATCTTTGTATTTCGCGGGAATGATATTTAAAGAATTTTATTGAAAATTATTATTACATCTGAGAAGTGTTGAAACTATTAAAAAAAGTGTGTAGATGTATAAAGGTTTAAAAGCCATCAAATTTATAATCCCTCATGTATACTACCGTCACTAAAGGAATAGTTTGCTTCAATTTTGTATCAGCTGCTTCGTGAGTTCCTAGCTTATGTACGAACTGCAATTATTTCTATATTGTACCTTAAAAGGAATGTTGATAGCTTTTACAAGTTTCAACTACTTACACTTTTCAATGTCCCTTGAATTTTGTGAGTATAAACAAGTATGTACATCAAGGCAAGTACATTTAATTAAAAAACAAACAAAAAACAAGGAACTAAGAACAATTCTGAATGGGTTCTACCTGGTACACCGTCTCCTTGAGAGGTTCCTACTCGAACCGGAACCACAGATGGAGATATTGCATGACAAAGATAGAGATATTGTGTGCGAAAGGTAGACAGAGAGAGATATTGTGTGCGAACAGTAGACAAACGACGACTCCTACAGCAGCCGAGGTGGTGAATGGTGTCTTTGTGGCCCCGCCTAGGTGTGTGACAGTGACAGGCGCCGCTGCGCCCCGCGGTGTCGTCGCCTCTCTCGTGATAGTATTGCCTGCAGAGATACTGGCTCAAGTGATGGTTTTAGAAGATTTTATATATATGAAACATTACCTATATTACAATAACACCCTGACTATAACGTAGTTTGAGAGTGTTAAGGGACTAAATTGTTTTAGCGAATTTTCTCTATAGGGAAGAAGCTATTACCGTAGTCGGCATGGTAAGACCTAGGCCTGGGACCATGATCACTTTTCGTTTTGAGGTACCCAGATGCCAAAAACACCATCCGTTCAAAACTGTATATATATATATATATATAGCGATCTGGCTGGTTTTCGAACTTAAAGTCATAAATGTTGCTTTACATGTTTGTACCAAATTTAATCAAAATCGGGCATTTTTTACGAGAGTTGTCGCACCCACGGACACACACACACACACACACACACACACACACACACACACACACACACACACAAACACACACACACACACATATATATATGTGTGTTGTGTGTGTGTGTGTTTGTGTGTGTGTGTGTGTGTGTGTGTGTGTGTGTGTGTGTGTGTGTGTGTGTGTCCGTGGGTGCGACAACTCTCGTAAAAACACACACACACATATATATATATGTGTGTGTGTGTGTGTGTGTGTGTGTGTTTGTGTGTGTGTGTGTGTGTGTGTGTGTGTGTGTGTGTGTGTGTGTCCGTGGGTGCGACAACTCTCGTAAAAAATGCCCGATTTTGATTAAATTTGGTACAAACATGTAAAGCAACATTTATGACTTTAAGTTCGAAAACCAGCCAGGTCGCTATATATATATATATATATATATATATATATATATATATATATATATATATACAGTTTTGAACGGATGGTGTTTTTGGCATCTGGGTAAAATTTTTTGTTTTTTCAAGCTGAATTCAATGGTGAAAAGTGAAATGTTTATACTAAAATATTACATGTAAAAAACTCAAAAAACCCATTTTTGGGGTACAACCCCCCCCCCCCGAAATACCGCTTAAGATGGAGCGATCTGGCTGGTTTTCGAACTTAAAGTCATAAATGTTGCTTTACATGTTTGTACCAAATTTAATCAAAATCGGGCATTTTTTACGAGAGTTTTCGCACCCACGGACACACACACACACACACACACACACACACACACACACACACACACACACACACACACACACAAAATAATTCGTGTGTGTGTGTGTGTGTGTGTGTGTGTGTGTGTGTGTGTGTGTGTCCGTGGGTGCGAAAACTCTCGTAAAAATGCCCGATTTTGATTAAATTTGGTACAAACATGTAAAGCAACATTTATGACTTTAAGTTCGAAAACCAGCCAGATCGCTCCATCTTAAGCGGTATTTCGGGGGGGGGGGGTTGTACCCCAAAAATGGGTTTTTTGAGTTTTTTACATGTAATATTTTAGTATAAACATTTCACTTTTCACCATTGAATTCAGCTTGAAAAAAAAATTTGGTGTTTTGATCATTGCTCTACGTCAATTGGTTACAGAGATAATAAAAGTGCTAAACACAGTACGTTGTTTGTCCAATGTTATTCTTATAGAGAATAAGAAAAATTGTATATCAACTTAGCCTGACGAAACTTGGTATATTGCTTCATATCGTTGTGGTCTATTGATATTTTCACAAAAAACTATTTATTGGTTGATAGTTTCCGTAGCTGCAAACCTGCGTCCTCAGCCCCCATGTTATTCTTATGGAGAGTAAGTAAAAGGTTATCTCCGTTAATTATGAACATAAATTAATAAAACTTGGTATGTGGCTTTACCTAGCTGAATTATATTGATATTTGTATTAAAACCCACTTTTTGTGTTCCTTTTTTCAGCAAACCTACATTATCAGCCACCATGTTATTCTTATGGAGAATAATTAAAATGTGATAAATAGTTTATTTATGAATGTATATTGATAAAAGTTGGTATGTGGCTTTATGTGGTAATAAGATACATATATATGCATTGGAAATTTGCTGAGCACGCAGATTTGCTGCTACGGGGGTATTTAATAATACAGTGGAGACTAACAAAACCGGTGTTTGCATAGTTTGAAAATAAAACAGCCACAAAAGTGGCGTAATATTATGTTAAATTTTATGATGTAACTTTAATAGTAATGCAAATTTTCATATCACATCCATCTAAATTATAAGTAGAGATATAATCAGTCTACTTAACACATTATTAGTAATCAAGCTCAATATATAACGTAGACACCAAAATCACCATATAACGAGAGGCGAAATGCGCTGACCAATTTGCCTTTCCACAGCACAAAGTTAACGAATCTTATTTTATGTGTAATATAGTACTGAAATGAGATACTGTAGTACGTCTTTATTGTTTTATATAAAACTGTTACAGCGCGACGCGTAGTGGAGCGTAGTAATATTCTGAAAACGATAAAGACACTTTTCACTCGAATTATATACACATTTTTCCCTACAACTGAAATTTTGGATACCAAACAATGTACAAAAATGCATACATTTCAGCTGAATTAACGAGACTGAGGTTATAAACTTAGCTTGATCCAAATGAACAATCAATCATCTGTTTATTTCTTCAGCAAGCAGAAAAGTAAGACGCAGTGGGCGAAAAAGACTTCTTTACTTATTAAACAGGAAACAGTTTTTTTACGATGTGTTTTAGATCGTAAAGAAGCCTTTTACGATAGCGGTAGGAAAATTTATATCCTTCACCAGTTTTATCGTGTACCGCATCTGGTCTCTTTTATGATTAACTATTTTCCCAGGTAAATGGAAAACCTCGGCGAAAGGACTCGACCCAACTCCCACTAGACTCGTATGACATCTATAAAGAGTACGCTTGCGGTTTAACACTTGCGGACAAGGTAGTTAGAGTTTCCCAACGCCTCGGAGTTATGGCAATACCCGTGTCGCTGCGGTAAACCTGACAACGGCCGACATTAAGCGAAGACCGGTGGGCGAGACACGCGTCCAAATAGATAGGCTGAAGCCGAGCCAACAGTATTATTTAATTTGCGTCTCGCGGGTCGCAGTCGCGGCGCGGCGGAGCCTTATAAGACCATGAGGGGGGAACGGGAGCATTGGGGGCGGTGGGGACTATCTCCTACTACCACTACCACGGGCAACATAATCCGCAGTGGACCACTCCCAGATGTTGGGAGAGTGTGATTAGCAGGACTTTTCGAAACTTGTTTTGTTACTCATCAATACTGTAAATAACATCGTAATGGTGTTCATATCCTATCCTATACGCTAATGTGAGTAAGTCTGTTTGCTTGCTTGCAAATATGATCTCAAAAAGGGCTCTAACGATTTCTTTCAAGTGTTGAAAATAACTAATTTTTGGGATAAAAAAGTTCTAGATAGGTCTCAACTCCAGGAAAAATCAAATAATGTAAAAGAAAACAATATGAAAAGTAAAAAAAATTGCATTGGGCTTATGGAGTTAAAAATCAATAATGGTCATATCCAAATTTGATCAAATGGACATTAAGCTATAAATAACAACTGGAGCGACCTTAAACATTAATAATGGAGGCAAATGAGCTAAACAAACACTCATCAGCAGGGGGACGAGTGAAATATTACTCCAAGTCATCTAAACAAACTAACAGACCTTCCCACTAAAAAATCTCGGCCCCTATGCACTTTTGATAATATAAATACAATTAAGATTAACACATACCGGAACCAGTAATAGAATTTGTAGTAATGGTAGTGTTGAACGGGATCACAATGTAGATTACCAGATGATCATAGGAGATTGAGTAGAGGCGGGGCTCGGTCATACCTATAAATACCTATAATATCTAGAGGTCTCGGCTCGTGTGAAAAGGTGCAGCCTACATGGTCGACCGCCACTGTCCCTCTGTCAACTCTGCTCCCGTGGCAACCAACATGATAACCAATCACATCCACTCTCCACAAGTTATATGGCAGTCAGCTGTCAAACATTTAACTTGTGAAGAGAGGATTTGGTCGTTTATTGAGGAAGATGGTGCTCGACCATGTAGGCTTCACTTTCTTACCCCAGACGAGACCTCTAGATATATTAACCTCGTTGGGCCTTACACATTGCCTGTAACACTTTATCGTGAGGTGTAGCAATTTTCAAAATGAATAATAGAGAAAAAGCGTGATTAGAGTTTTCGATTTGGGGGGAGAGGGGAGTAAAATAATAATATTCGAGATTATTTACTTTTAATATAATACAATAATATTATCTCCAAAGTTTTGGGGGTCAACAAAAAAACGAAAAACAAAACCTGAGAACTGAAGACCTCTCTTCGCCCACAAGTTAGGGATGAGGAACGTACACCGAATATTTTGTTCGTTGTGTGTTTTATTAGCTCTTACACCCCCTAACAATTTTGATTTTAACAAATACAAAATTGAATACTTTACAAACTAAAAACTACCACCCAAACACTTATACCTCTTCTACCGTAGAAATGAAAATGACTATGCATATCCACTATAATTAACAAATGGTTAGTCTATTTTCTCCTTATTAATGGGATTTTAGTAATAATTATATATTTAAATAATACACTTGGGTATTTACATAAGTTTACTGGTTTAAAACATACAAAAAATATGAAACACTTAATTACGTAAGAACTGCAAGACAAAATTATTGATTTAATTAAAAATATAATATTTGCATACAGAAAGTTTTTAGTAACATGATGTCTGTGTATTTGGCACTCAGTAAATAACTATAGTATTTAACAAGTTTTCCCATGCCAAATAAAGACACATTTTACCAAACTGCAATCTCTAATACAATTACTTTTTGAATCAGATCTTGACAATGTAGGCTAGTTAACTTTTTAAGTCGGAGTTAAACTAAAATAAACAATACTGCCTGCGATTAAAATAATAATAAAAGTGATAACTGCAAATTGAAAATGATTTTCAACGGTAATCTTGAGAAGTTTTACATTAAGTAATTAAAAACATATATTAGGCTTACTCAAGTTTAACATTAATATGATAACTAACGATACAATCTTAAGAGAAAAATGTATGCGAACACTCATTGCCATAAGATGTCTCTGTTTAAAAATAAAATTTAATGCATCAGTGAAAGCTTTTTAACACTTTACCTGACGCTTTCAAAGATCAAATAACTTTCCAACACAAAGCTAAGACAAAAATAGCTTTCTGGACCTCTTAATTGAGAATGTTTTTATAGAGTTATGGATTTTGTTGATTATTTATTTCAAGCAGTTTCCTTATGTTAATTTGATTTTACAGTGCACGAAACATCAAAATAAAAAGATGTATGATTTTAATAATACTGTATATTGAACAATAGTTTCAAATTTCAAAAGTATTATTTTATTTGTTGTTTATTTGTAAGTAAATAAAGCTACACGTGTCATATATATAGATTATTCTGTGAAGAGTGGTGTGCAGTTGCGGTTTAGTGGTGGAGCAATGACCACCAAACTGTTACCTTGTTTAACCTTTAAATTATCAAAAATTGCTATCTCAGTTTGTATATATACTACGTTGCATAGCCAAAAAAAATGTTACTTAGCTTTAATTCAAGTTTCTAGATTCGGGAACGTTTCATAACCTCCAGGTACAGATTGTCAAGGTCCTCTTTTATTTAATCTTAGTAGTTTGGCTGTTTGACATCGTCAAGGTTCTTATTTAGAATGTTTTTAATTTAGCTGTTCCAGAAAGTTAAGGTACAGAAGGTAAAGGTTTTATAAATACATTATATGAAAAAACTAGTTTCAAAACGGTTTCACAGCGTCCAGGTCAGTAACTCACTCGCTTTGAGTCCAATTGGAGGTAAACAAAAGTATTGAGGTTGGCTGTACTTGACGTTGTGAAACAGATGTAGTTTAACCAGAGTGGATCTAGATTTGCTTTGGAGTGAAACCGCTTTCAGCGTTTACGGTTATAATAAATACTGCCTTGACGTTTTTACCCTTTACCTTTTGAAACACCCCGTTTTTAAATTGTTTTATAATTACATTTTGAAAACTGGAGGTTTTGGAAACATTCTTACTTTACATTTAAATAACTGAGACTTGACGTTATGTACATGTACGTTTTAAAATCACGCATATTTTAAATAAGACCTTTACGTTATGTACCTTGACGATATAAAACGGACCCCTAAATTCTTAATCAAACTTTCAACAAGTTTTTTTCAGATTTAATTGGTTTTGTCAATACCATTACTAGCACTACGTTCTCATAACAGCTATACACAATGCATTAAACAAATCAAAACTGCACACGTCATACTTATGCTGTATAGAAACACTCAAACCATGCACAGTTAACCAAAGCATTTGGTAACTAATTGCCATACTGGTACACACTGGTAAAATGCACAACTCATCCCTTTTCCTACTAAAAAATATGATCAGCAGATAAATTAAACAAATATTACTGCTCCATAGAAGGAGACACTTAAAATAGACATTAGCGGAAATCGGCTAACGCGACAGTAGTGAGGGAAGGTATTAGCAGACCAGTCGCCCGCGGCGGCTCCGCCTAGCCAGTGGGCCGCTGCCTACCTCCTGGTTGATTCATGGTGGCGGGACAACACTGCAACTTGAATATGAATTGTGGCTGTAACGGTGAGTCCAGTGGGCACCGGGGAATTAAATCTCGCAGTCCACCAGTCCCGGAGTCCGAGAAGAGTCTAGTTTCAAATTGTGCTTCGCTAGCCTAACGGTTACCGTCTTGGATTTCGGCGCAGGAGGTCACGGGTTCGATACCCGGGGCGCCCACATGATAGAGGTTTGAAACGTTGTCCCCTAACAAAATACAAAAACGCCACTCTCGTAAACTAGCAAGCAATTTTAGTTTTATTTTTGGTTTGTATCTTCAGGGCATAGGAAAGGAACTTCTATTACGAATAATAACTGAAGCGATCCTGCAACTGGAGTGTCTTTTATACGTTAACGTCCTTTTCAAATGTAAATGTATCGTGTTTATAAATTTAACCACTGTTCAATAACAAACTGTGTTGTTACTCCAGTAGATTTATAACTGTTAACGTTTCATAACAGAAGTTTTATTTGTTTTGGGAGTGACGCTTAAATCATATAAGAAGCAATGAATATCAAGTTAAGCGCGGTTAAACTATTATATAGATCCAAATTTTCCTAGCCAGAATATTTGAAATGGTATATATTAAGATTATCTTAAAAATGTTAAGTGTGTACACACATTATCAGTGTGATTTTATAAATACACATTATTAACAGAAAAATAAAATACTAGGAACTTTTAAGATTCAAATACTGTACTTTGTACATTTTATATAAATTCATTATGACTTGAGCATTAAACGAGTTCGCACGCAGCATGCTGACGTGAGGGAAGTGAATTTCCACATAAAAAAACTATAAAAACTCAGTTAAAGCATACAGTTATTCCAATTTTTATTCAAATCTGAAAATATTGATTTTTTGGCTGTTCTGATACTCCTGGTTCTATTTACCTGCAATGCTGGGAATACAATTTTGCGCATTATAAGGTTAGGGGAAGGTCCAGTCAGGCTTTAAAGTAGGCGTGAGGTTGTTGGGGATGATAAAAGTACACCAACAAATTATTAACAGGCTTTTCTAATGTAAAACCCCCAAAAGACAACGTACTGTGTTTGGTCAATACACATTTCCTTTAATAACTCGGTAAATATATATGCTAGAATGACGATAGAGGGCTTACAAGTTTCGCCACACTAATTCCCATCTTTTTAAATTCGTTAATTTCACATCAGAGGCTTTTATGACCCTTTTTGGGACCAAAAACTCGAAATTTGAAAGATTAATCCTCAAAAAAGGGGTTTAGAGTTTTCCGATTGTTTTTCCCAACGAACTTGTCCAACTGATTATAAAAAGGAACGTCCCTACCAAATTTGAAGTAAATCGGACAAAAAATGCGACCACTAGAGTGCCTGCACACATATATATAATAACCGCTTCCCCCACCGCGCCCGAGGTCCCAGAGGATAGAGATCCAACGAACGTTTATGCCTCTAGACTTCTCCAAACTGGACGAGAAGTTGACGATGAGCGAAGCAGCCTTTATGTAGTAGATTTCCTATGTCTATATCTATATATATATAAATTTTATATATATATATGTATATATACACACATATATATATATATATATATATATATAACATTTTGAACGAACCCCCAAAACGTGTTCAGGGGGTCACGTTAGGAACTTCTATGGTGGTCCCGGGCTTCACCGTGCGGGTCATGCTAATAGTTCACTTTCTACAGGAAATTCACTAAAAACTATGAGAAATATGTCTGAGTCAACCTGATTTTTCTCTAAAATAGTTGTATACTCGAAAGAGAGTTATGTCTTAATCAACTCACTGCTTACATCCATCCAAGACAAAAGACACCCAATTTGCTTCGTCATAAGTGTTTCAAACTTGAGATGTCAATGAAGCACGAATAGTTCTCTTCGGGAAAGTGTTTCAACGAACGTACTAATCCGTAGTCGTAAATTCGGGGAGGCGGGGGGGTGGGGATCAGGAGCCAACAACTTTAAAGAGGTTACTAATAAATTGCCACTCGGTCGAAATCACGTAGCCCGCTCATCGTTTTGTCCGTCATCAAGTGGTACTTTCCTCGATTACAACCGATATTACGCGATTAAATCGCCATTTACAGCTAAGTCATCTGATCATCGTTTACGGCCAATATTAACTCGTTCGACCGCCACTCGCGGCTGACAGTATATTTCCATACTCACTACCTGCCGCTTAAAGCGGTTTGATCGTAATTTTACAGCCGATATAACACGATTAAGATTACGATCAGTGGTAACGCAGTTCGTTATCGTTAGCCTTATACCGCTAATTGGTGGGAACAAATTTATCCATTTTAGTTGTGCTTTCTTTAACTTTGAGTACAATTTTATGAATATAATATAATATCACGTCTTCAATCTAACACCTTCTACATAAACAGACTGTTTTGCACTATTTGACATGGCAAACAACATAAACTTCATAGTATAATCCAAGATAATAATAAATTAGTTAATGCTTTTGCGATTATATTAACTCAATATATCTAAATGAGTATTTTTTTAATTTTTGGAATGTTTACAATTCTTTTAGATTTTATTAGAGGTGACCCAATACACTTAGATAAGGTGGGGCACTAGTGCTTGATTATAACGACGAGATATATTGGACAGTATTAATCAGCTAAGTGTGTACGTCGACGGCAGTTCCGTAACCTGAGCTACCGGTTTGATGAAACCTTACACGACTGTGACTCAGCTCCTATGTCATCACGGGCCGAGATGTCGAGTCACGTGGTTGTCGTCACAGAGTAGTGCGGTAGAGATTCTCTGGGGCTGGAGGAGGCTGGGCACAGTCTAATGCCATAGGTCAGTTGGATCCCTGATTCTAGGTTTAAAATGGAGAATCTTACTGATTAATTGCCTATGGAAAGGTCTGAAAAAGAGTACCATACAGTAAATTATTTCTCCTTCAGTTCTTTTACTGGTGGACTAATTTCTTTACTACTGATCCCACTGAAGATGCGATTACTGTAAGGGTTTAAAATAGCATTTTGAATTAATTAATGCCAACAAGAGAGTGATACAACTTTACGGGGTGGTATGAGGAAAGCCCAACTCCTGTTCACTCATTTTCTGTAGCCAGCACAAAATGACAAAAAAACAGGCACAAGTGCCCTCACTGGGTTCTCTGTGGGTGTGGGATAACCTAGGCTTCCTAATCCTCTTTCAACGACAACAAGGTCAATCGTATGGTAAAAACCATACGATAAGAACAACACCGATAAGAGTCAATGTAATGTAACATATTACCTGTTATGGATTAAACAGATTATGCTGTTGTACCATAGAGAATTTGGGTTTTAAAGTCTTTAAGCAACAACTTTTAGTTCAGTAGATTTGTTCTAAGGGATGATCTATATATGTGTTTTAGACACTAAAGTTAGTGTTTTAAAATAAAATAAAACTTTCAAATGCTTGAGTAAATTTTCTTAATTCTTACATTTTGAGAATTATTCTTACAACAGTATGGAAAATACATTCGCTTAGTGTATGTGAGGTCTACAGGCAACTACAACTTCATTACATCTTTGTTCAGTTTCACGTTTACTTAAAAGCTAACCGACTCGTGTACCTTAGTAACGATGGGAGGTAAACGTTCTATCCTACACAAGAAGTAAACAGTTGGATAGAGTTGTTTCTGGATAATAAAGAGACAGCCGAGCGCCTGGCGGTCTGTTATAGGTGCTCGGCACTGCAGGCTCACGACATCGTTAGACGCAGCAACACGTCTACTGTCCCCACGGTCACGAGCCGCGAGCGAAATGTCACTTAGGGTGCGTTTACACACTCGTCAAACGTCCTCGAGCTAACGAACATTCGTTGGATTAGTATTGGAACAACAAATGGCTAGTTTTACAACAGATTAACCAAAAAGCGCTTATAAAGTCTCCTATGGTTTTTACTACACTGCATTTTTTAGGCACTAATTCATATTCTAAAACAAATAAAATAATTTTAATCCACAAATATTCTAAAAAAAATAAATTCCCGTGGATCTCCATTCTATGTGATTACTCGAGAGGTGGTTGCGCAGCTTGAGAAATTTATAGTTTTCTAAATTCTTAGGACACAGGTTATGATGAAAATTACCCCACCGTTTACCAACGTACATAAAGGTTCGTTGTAAGCAAGATTTAAAAATAGGTTGATAATAAACCACCTTTTTCAAAAAAATAAAATGCCTGGTAAACTAAACAAATTGAATCACTCTTGAAAAATTACCATTTTTCACGAATTTATTAGAGTTGTATTGCGTTCTATACAAAATCTAAATGTGTCTCAGTTATCCATTAGTGGTAATGAACATGTAACGGATATTCTCAGCCAAACTTGTAGTATTTGGCAACTGTACTTTATTCACCAGAAACACTTTAACGGCAGGAAATTTGACTTAATTTACTATAAATTTTAATCTATCAACTGGTCAGTATCAAGATATATAAATAGAATATTCTTACATTGCCTGTATATGCACTAACTTTGAAAACCATTGTGAAAATTTGAAAATTCGGATCTATTTCTTTATTATGGTGGTGTCAGAGTTATGGAGTTATGGTGGTGTTATGGTTTAATGAGAAGGGGTTGTACAAATGCGATTTTAATATTAAAATATGAGCTAAGTCAGTGTCTATAACTACGTTATGTGTTAGGATTTCTCTCATTACTTTCTTAACACGTTCAATGCTGAAAAACATTTTTAAACATGAAAATCACATAAGTTTCAATTTTAATTAGAGGGTGGGAATTATTGTCCTCCGCATCCAACGTGTTAATAATCTCTACAAACCACACACCATCACTCAAACAACTTTCAAATGCAATGTCATATTGTGTTCAACTTTCCCCATTTTGTTGTCAGTAAAACGATCGACAACTGTCACTCTCGCTATTACAACCCCGATAGCTATAGCAGCTGTAGAAAATTGATGGCTAAATTAAAGTCGGCGATATCGAAATAAACTCAAATCACTCCCTCCAGCAGACAAGGCTATTGAGTGCGAACAGCTGTTCGACAGAGGTCGTCTTGTAACTTAGCAGCTCGGGGATAATGACGGGGTGTCGACTCGGGGCCCGGGCCCTCGTGGGGGAGGGGATAAATCACGGGCCCCAGCGGCACGCGCCCTGACGGGTATCAATGCTACTCGTTACAGGTGATTATTGTTTGTCCTAGTTGCAACAGTCGCAACTGATAATGCGTTTTTACTTATGAACAGCTCATGCATCTATATTTGAAGGCCGAATGTTCTTGATAAGAGAAATAAAATCAAGGTAACAGAGGCCTTTAGCCACGTAACTATTCCCGTTTTTACCTGTTTTCCCCATATGGCCATGGGATCTTTCAGAGTCAGTCCTTACACAACGGATTTTCTGAAATTGAAATCGTTGAATTATGGTTCATTTAGAAAATATCAAATAAAATACCTAGCGTTTTCAGTGAGCAGAATCCCGTTATCACAAATAGTTCAACCATACAAAATCGTTAATTTGGAATATTTTGGAATTTTATTGAAGGATAATTATTTTTGAGATCGATATTTTGCTCACCAAATTCGCTAGGTATTTTTTCGCCCTTTAAAATGAGCTAAAAAATATGTAATACAATTTAAAATCTGCCATACCAAATGTCAAAATGTTATCGGGACACATCTTTTTATGTACTATATCCATATGGTCGTTATGGTTCTTTAATGTGTACAGTTTATAAATATTTCTTAGGGGTTCGCCCTTTTGGCCTTTATGGTTTAATTGTGAGGATGTTACAGGTGATGATAACATTTTTCAGATGGCTACTTATAAAAAAATAAACAAATGTTTATTTATATATCGCGTTAAAACTGGAATTGTCATACCCAAGTTACTTTTGAATACGTTTGATTTGACTCTTTTAGTTCATTTATGCCCTAAGAAGAGGTTTTTTTTATCAATAAGAGTTGACATTCAAGTATGAGGTATCGGAACTAGTTTCTCAAAAGTTCCTGGCTCAGCTTAACGTTATAATATAGATTTGTTTAATACAATAAATTCTATAGTAACCTTTATTTAAACTAACTGTATTTCAATCCACTTATTTAAACCGTGCCAGAATCTTTTGAGAAACCTGAAAGTCTGAACCAGTTAACTACAAACTTGAAAGAAAAGTCTTGGTGGGAAAATCTGAGGAAGAATAGCTAGTTTTTCGATAAACGCGCCACAGGCAACATTAAATACAAGCCAATAATTACGAATAAAACTGAAATCACATGAACATGTGGCAATTGTGAGCACAACTAGTATCCTATATTTCAAATTTTGGTGACAACTTTTTCATTAACAGATAATACTTGCCTTATGATAACGTAAGGCATAAAATATCGAGAGAATGATAAACGGTGTTAGAAATTATTTAAAAACTAACATTTATTTTATACAATTTCCCATCAAACGTCTCAGTATTATTTTGGTCGATTATAAAACTACTTGGTCCATCATACCAAGGTCTGTAATATTCATTAAACATCCTTTGCAAACAAAACTATATAAAAAACGGAGAGGTTCTTTTACGAATAAGTTCTGAAATGAACTGCAACGCCATGATTATATGGAATGTATTTTTAAGTAAGTTTACGTGTACGCCAACTGACTAAAATCATACAAAAATAACTCAATAAGTTTAACATTGGTACGTTGTAAGGCTATGGAGTGAAGCCTAGAAGATGAATATTTTAAAAACCTAGAAAGGCACATCTACAGGGTAAGGGTTGTGATTGACAACAAACATGAAAATAACATAATAGTTGTAGGCGCTGAAAATTACCGAGCAATAATCAAGAAATTCGTTTTGTAATATAGGTCAGTACAGCAATCATATTCCTACAGAAACATATAGAAACATAATTTAAAAAGTAATAAATAATTATAGAAGAAATCAAATATGAATTCGGTTCAGTTACACTTTCTATAGTAGTATGTTTAAATATAAATTTGACTTGTATTTGCTACTCTTTTAGTATACGAACTATTCATACTACCATTCTTTTAACTATTCAATAAGTTTTGAATTTTACTTAGCAATATAACATTTATTTATTTAACTCAAATAAAATCAGTAATTAAATCCTTTAACCCAGACATTTTTATATAAGTGGAATCTGTTATGATCTTCATAATAACAAACTTATTCTGTTATTTCAATGAATAATAACATGTAACGTATTTTTGTATTATTTGTTGCATGTTATTTAATTTGTTATGAAGATTATTATAATCTTCATAATAATTAACTATGATCCAATAACACATATTATATTTCATTGCCCTTTCATTAGTATGTGTCTGAAAATTGAGAGGTGCTAGGAGTATGTGTTCTGTATGTAAAAATAACTGTTTATTACGACTGAATACTGTAACTATAGTAATTGTTTATACATTAATTCTGATGACAGGACTGATGTACAACGTAAGTCCTTAGACTGGAGATTTTAAAATTAACAGAAAGACTTTTGAGTTAATATGGGCAGCGCGAAGCGATTGGACCTCTGAAACTTAAAATAAACCCGTTCTATCACTATGTGACCGAATGAAACCTGAGAGGCAATAATCCTGTATACTTATAGGGTTCCAAACAATGTATAGCAAAGAATATTCCACCAAAATTAACAAAGGTATTACATGTTTGTCCATTATGTATAAAGTTTAGATACCTTATAAAGTCCGTTTATGATATTATATGTTTTACAATTTAAAGGTATTTTGAGGTAGGAAGGCGAATTAATAGGCGAAGCGAATCCACTTGTCATAAAACTAGTAGAGGAGAGCGAATCCACCGCACGCAACGAGTGAGGCTGCAACACCTGAGGTGGACATAAATGTGATCTCGGCTACAAAATCAGCCCTCTTGTCAACAATATCACAGACAAGGACGTGGCGAGGTAATTTAAGGGGAAAATAATCATGCATACGAGTTTGGATGTTTCTATCTATAATATAATTTGCATTTTAGCTGCGCCAAGAAAAACAGAAACTCAAATAGCTTCTTCCCTATAGGGGAAATTCGCTAAAAGCAAATAGTAACTAATTTCTTTCAAAATTTATCATAATGGGTAAACAATCGTAAACTTTGACCCACAAACCTGATCTTAAAGCAAAAATTGAACTGTTCACAACAATGCGACACCAAAAACCGACATCAATGAACTATCCGATATCTATGATTTATGCTTATTTTAAGGAAAAAAGGCCTAGCCATTTCAAGGGACAACATTTTGATATCATGCATAATAATCGTTCAACAAATTTCCAAATATTCAATGATTACGATTTTTTTGTGACATTTTTATGGTACCAAACTTCTGCTCACTGAAATTACTAGGTATTTTCTTCCATTTTAAAATAAACCATAAATAAACGATTTCGGAAAATCCGTTGAGGAGAGACCGGTTTTAAAAGTTTACATGTGACATGAGAGAAGCAGGTAGAAGCAGAGTTCTGGAGCCCCTTCATAAGCTAATATTACTAGTAAGAATGATGAAGACTCACGTGGCAAAGGGCTCGGGGTCGAGCTCGTAGAACTTCTCGATGGGCTCGGTCTTGATCAACTTGAGCAGCTGCTTCTCATCCACGATCACCACGCCGTGCTCCACATTGGTCTGCTTCCACTGGACGACCTGCCTCTTGGGGGTCTTGATGTTCGTCATCTTCTTGAGGAAACGCGGGTGAACCCCTCGTCTGGACGCCATCGTCACCGGCGGAGGGTAAACTATCATCTCTCACAAAACACGAGAAAAATATTCAAAAGACGAAACAATGTCCCATCTTATGTTAAACTGGTTAGGAGTTATATTTTAGATCGTTAATCGATAAGGGATTTAGTTAATGTTAGGCTATTGTCTACTCTATCAGAAAACAACAACTTCGCGTGTGCTCGTGTGTCTGGTCCGTCTAGGTCGGCACCAATACAACCACTGACTGATCTGCCCTCCGCTGTTTCTTGTTTTGCCAGCCCGCGACTTGTCTCTCCCCACCGTTGTAGTCTCTTGTTTCCTTCTCTCTCTTTCTTTCTTCCGTCCTTTACTCCCGCGAAGTTTATTGTCTCTGTGATTTAATATGTATCCATTAAGGCTTATGGTTAAACGACTCGTGCGAAATAAAGTTACTAACGGTGTATAGTGCGTTGTACCATATCGATTTGTTGTTTATTAACTGGCGATTAGCCAAAAATATTATAATGAATATGAAAGACAAAGCAACAATAATATATACAAGTTTATTATGTGATTTTTTATGTCTATCAACGTCATTAGCACTTTTAAATTTTGATAGGGATCAGTCTAACACTCTGGTTGCTATCTAAGGTGGAATTTTCTTACAACATTCATTAATAGCTCAATGGCAAATGTTAGCCTGGACCAGTTTTGAAACTTTACAAAATGCTCTAGCCATGAATACAATCCACTACACCAAACCCAGTCATTAATTGATGTATTCCTCTGTTAGTGCATTAGCTTTATCGTGATGGCTTACAATTATCAATAACTTTGTAGATTTACCATAGTTATTTTATTTAGCTTGATGAAATCTTGAAGACTGTCGGAGTGGGAAAAAACAGAGCTACTGGCATCCCGATATCTGTTAAAAAAATTCTACCATTACGACGTTTCATCAAACTTATTCTGTTATTGCAATGACCTCGTGGCAACAAATAACATAGTGGCAACGTGGCACATATAACGTATTTTTGTATTATTTATTTTATGTTATATAATCATTATCCTATAACACGATTTTTTTCTAATGAAACACATGATGACAAAATGATAACTGTTAGTAATGATGCACTGTGGGTGCTGTGTGTTTTGGGAATCAAATGATCTCTGTTGGTTAGTGAACGTATGATAAGTCAATAATAGTAATTTATTGAGCCATTAAGTATACAATTATACAATAGGCCAATAAGTAACCAATGAGGAACAATCTGATCAAATAAAATCTTCTCCGTGAGAATAACCTAAGAACTTTTACGAAAAATAGGTGAAAACCTAAAATTTAAGATAGTCTAAATGCTTGAGGACAGTGTGTAAACCCTTATTGGTTTACCTCGAGTTTTTATTATGTAATTGAGGTCATATTCGGTTGCATCTCAACAGTAGCCTCACCCTAGAGGTTGCATAACCAAATTAATCATGTAATCAGGAGAATTTTCCTATTCTTCAACTTTTAAAACCCATTAAAAATGCTTTTTAACATTGAAAATCACGATTCAAATAAGTACTAGCGTGTAATTGTATAGTTAGTGGTTTTAACTTTTATGCATAGTAAATGTATTATTGTTATTAATAAACTCTGCATTTTTTAAACGATTGAATGGTAAAGAAAAAAAATATAGTCTGTGCATTGTCATCTGCTCAACATAACATATTAGCAGTATGTTCAACTTCCATTTAGATCATAAATGCGTTAGCATATTTTTTTATCAGTGTTGATAGCTAATTTTAAAATAATTTCTCTAGTAGCTTGATTAGTGTTTTTACAACTAAATAGGATAAATAAACTGCGTCTCACAACACTACAAGGTATATTTACACGTATACTGTACTTACATTCAAGACTGTAAAATATACACAAGAGATGGTACTGTTCAAGGCCATTGTATTTTTAACTTCATATTTATAACAAAATTTCTATCCTTTGGGAGTAAATACGTTTTACTATAAGTAATAAGTTTATACATATTTAAATACGTTTTGTCGGCGTGTTTGATATATTTGTTTTGCAAGCCACTAAAGACCTAGTAGCTCTTGCACTATAAAGCGGGAAGGCTATTGAAATTTATTCTGAACACATGCACCACGTAATCCTTGAGACTAACAAGCACCCTGTATCATGATGTTATATAAGGTGATTATTGCTCTTTAAATGCCACCCGCCACCCAACGATATATGGAGAGAATAATAAACTTATATAAGTCTTTATACGGTTTAATTTGCATAACAAGTACTATTTCGTGCTTCCTAGTGCAGGCAATTGGTAAAATATTAAAATGTAATGCAGACTTAATATACATGGTACATTAATAATATTAACCAACAAATTAAAAATGTAGCTCTGTGGAAAAGCCGCGGGCAGGAATATCGGAACTCACATTAAACTAAAAACGAGTTCGCATGTAGCACACTGACGTGAGAGAAACGAATTTCCTCATAGCAAATTAAAAAAATCAAAAACCGTGTTAAAACATAGACTTTTACCAATTTTAATAGAAATCATAAAAAATTGAATTTTGTCTGTTCTGATGCTTCTGGTTTTATTTATCTGCAAGGCTGTGATAACAATGTTGCACATTATAAGGATAGGAAAAAACCCCGTCGCAGCAAACCTGCATACTCAGCGAATTTCCAATGAACATATAACATATTAAAACTTAACAGGATTCATAAGAAATATATTCACAAACAAGCGATATTCAAAATATTAATTATTCTCCATAAGAATAACATTGGGGATGAGTACGCAGGTTTGCTGCAACAAGGAACACAAAATAATGGGTTTTTATGCAAATATCATTAGAACTCATAAGTAATGTCTCATACCAAGTTTCATTCATATACATTTATAAGTAAGCGATATATAACATTTTAATTATTCTCCATAAGAATAACATGGGGACCGATTACCTAGGTTTGCTGCTACGGGAACCATACGTGAAAATTTTGTATTTTGTGCAAACAACGATAAACCCCAACCAGATAAAGCCATATACCAAATTTTGTCAGTTTTTGTTCATAAATAAGCGAGATATACAATTTTTCTTTTCTCCATAAGAATAACATTAGACAACGTACTGTGTTTAGCACTTTCAATATCTCAGGAACCAATTGACGTAGAGCAATGATCAAAATACCAAACTGTTTCTTTTTTTAGGCTGAATTAAATGGTAAAAAATGCAATTTGATTTAAATAAAAATTACATGTGGAAACCCCAAAAAACCCATTTTTGGGGTACAAAACCCCCCCAAAACCCCCCTTTGGATGGTGCGATTCGTCTGGTTTTCTAACTCGTTCAAATAAATGGTGCTTTACACATTTGTACCAAATTTCATTAAGATCGGACCTTTTTTACGAGAGTTATCGTGCTTACGGACCCACACACACACACACACACACACACATAAATTTGAACGAATGGTGTTTTTAGCATCTGGGGACCTCAAAATGAAAAGTTATCATGGTCTCGGGCTTAAGTCTTACCATGAGACCTACGGTAATAGCTTCTTCCCTATAGGGGAAATACGCTAAAAGTCCAGTCAGGATTGAAGGTAGGCATGATGATGATACTTTGGATGAAAAACTTCACCAACATTTGAATAACAGTCTTTTCTAATGTAAAATAAGACAATGTATTGTATTTAGTTAATATACATTTCCTCTAATAACTCGGTAGATATTTATGATAGAATGATGAAAGAGGGCGTAACATTTTCACCTTACTAATTTCCATCTTCTTATATCCATTAATTTTACATCCGGGCTTTTCTAACCCTTTTAGAGCCCAAAAATTGTAAAATTAAAATGCCAAAAAAGGAGTTAATTTTTTACTGTTTTGCCCAACGACTTTGTTCAAATTATTATAGAAAAGAATGTCCCTAACAAATTTGAATTAAATCAGACAAAAATGCGACCGCCTTAGTGCAAATACATATATAACTTTAACGACCACCCAAAACGTGCTCACGTTAGGTACTTCTATGGTGGTCCCGGTCTTAAGTTTCACAATGTGGGTCGTGCTAATAGCTCTTTTTCTATAGGAAATTCGCTAATAACATGTATAAGTCTCTGAGGCATGGACAACCACCTCTAAGTAGGAACCTTCCTTCAGGCATACGATATTTATCTACAGATAAAATAGTCTATAACTTTAATTTACAACTCGAGAAATACATTTATATGGATCTCCATCTATAAAAGTTTGTTTATATGACTATTATCTTTATACTCTATTAGCCACTGTAGTATGGATCTTCGTCTATAAAATTTGTTTATATGACTGTTGTCTTTATACTCAATTAGCCGCTGTAGTATCCGGTTTCACCTGGGAATAAAATACCCCCATCGCAGCAAACCTGCACACTCAGCAAATTTCTAATGGAATATAAATGTCTTATTACTACATAACCCCACTTTTACCAAGTTTCATAAAAATATATTAAAAATTTTTAATTATTCTCCATAAGAATAACATTGGGGCTGAGTACGCAGGTTTGCTGCAACAAGGAACACAACAAATTGTGTTTTATGCTAATATCAATATAACTTAAGTAGGTGAAGTCGGAAACCAGTTTTTATTCATTTATGTTCATAATTAAGGGAGACATAGCATTTAATTATTCTCCATAATAATAACATTGGGTCTGAGTACGCAGGTATGCTGCTACGGGAGATTTTGGCAAAAAAAATTTGTAGAAAATATTAATAGATCACAACCAGATGAAGCCGTATACCAAGTAAGCTAATTCGTCAGTGTAGGTTCATGAATACGCGAGATATAATTTTTTTCTTTTCCTCCATAAGAATAACAATAGACAACGTACTGTGTTTAGCACTTTCAATATCACGGTAACCAATTGACGTAGAGGATTATCAAAATACCAAACTGTCTGTGTTTTAAGCTGAATACAATGGTAAAAACTAATATTTGACTATTTCAATAATTATATGTAAAAAAAACACTTTTGGGGTAAAACGCCCCCCTTCGGATGGAGCGATCTGACTGGTTTTCGATCTTAAAGTCATAAATGTTGCTTTACAGGTTTATACAAAATTTCATCAAAATCGGATCATTTTTACAAGAGTTATCGTGCTCACGGACACACACAAATATAAATATGCAATTTCGAACGAATGTTGTTTTTGGGGTCTGGGTACCTCAAAACGAAAATTTATCATGGTCCCGGGCCTAGGTCTTACCATGCTGACTACGGTAATAGCGTCTTCCCTATAGGGGAAATTCGCTAACAGTTGAATGTACTGCATCGTATAATCAACCTTACCAACACTTTAGAGTGAGGACCATCTGTTCATGTTACCACCCGGTAAAACAATTGGATATCTAAAAGAATAAACTGAAACTAAGACGACCCGTAGGGGAGAGAATACGATAAAATTGGTACAGACAATCTTTAATTTTCCTATTTTAGACCTAAAGAATCAGTTTCACGAAATTAACCTCTCCAACACACCGGGAAGTTTGTTTTTAGCGAATTTCCCCTATAGGGAAGAAGCTATTACCGTAGGTCTCATGGTAAGACTTAAGCCCGAGACCATGATAACTTTTCATTTTGAGGTCCCCAGATGCCAAAAACACCATTCGTTCAAATTGTTATATATGTATATATATATATGTGTGTGTGTGTGTGTGTGTGTGTGTGTCCGTAAGCACGATAACTCTCGTAAAAAGGTCTGATCTTAATGAAATTTTGTACAAATGTGTAAAGTACCATTTATTTGAACGAGTTCGAAAACCAGACGAATCGCACTATCCGAAGGGGGTTTTGGGGGGATTTTTTACCCCAAAAATGTGTTTTTTGGTATTTTGATCATTGCTCTATGTTAATTGGTTACTGAGATATTGAAAGTGCTAAACACAGAACGTTGTCCAATGTTATTCTTATGGAGAAAAAGAAAAAAATCATATCTCGCTTATTCATGAACATAAACTGACGGAATTTGGTATATGGCTTCATCTAGTTGTGGTTTATTATTGGTTGCACAAAAAAACTATTTTTCCCTTATGGTTCGTGTAGCAGCAAACCTAGGTACTCGGTCCCCATGTTATTCTTATGGAAAATAATTAAAATGTTATATATCGCTTATTTATGAATGTATATGGATGAAACTTGGTATGTGACTTCACTTAGTTCAGTTCTATTGATATTTGCATAAAAACCCATTATTTTGTGTTCCTTGTTGCAACAAACCTGCGTACTCATCCCCAATGTTATTCTTATGGAGAATAATTAATATTTTAAATATCGTTTGCTTGTGAATATATTTCTTATGAATCCTGTTAAGTGCCTTAAAGTGTTATGTTATATATTCATTGGAAATTCGCTGAGTATGCGGGTTTTCTGCGACGGGGGTATTGTTCGTTATAAAGGATAATTAATTACAACACTAAGTTGATTAAACAATAAGTTTATTAAGTTAACTTCAGATACAAAATCTACTTAGCACAAAGAACATGATGGTTACGTTCAGCATCTTTAAAACAACAACCGGAACAAGTACAATGGAACAACTAAATAAAAATGGCACAGAGTAACAACTAGGATACTTGTAACTTTCAACACATTAAGTTTATAACCAAGTTGGAGAATTTTTAATAAACACCTCAGGGATTTTCATGTTGTATATATCAAGTTTTAATTTTTAAGTTGGATGGAGATTATTTATATGCTTTAATTTATTTGATGGTGATACAGTAATATATCTCACACTGTTCTATCTTCTTTGATAATTGTATTATTTTATTCAGATTATTGCGTTATTGAAGTGCGAATACCGGTTGACCTTGTGTCGGAAATTAAATTCATAAACAACTATTTGATTTCGTTTACCATCAGTAGAATCAACGCAAGGAATCCGTACTCTTGACACTTTTGGGCTCTCGGGACAAATAATTCAATTTCTTATACTCGGTTTCCATTCCGTAATCGTTGATTGACATGAAAAATTTAAAACTCGAAAGTGCGAAAGAAACTTATTTTTTTAACTTTTTCGCCGCATTCGAAGCTGTCGCCCAATCTAGGTCACAAAGTTGAGCGAAGCGGCAAAAACATCACAATGCACGCCGTAACAAAGCCGAATGTCGGACGACTTCATAAATAAGTAATGAGTTATGGTTCTGTGCCGAAATCGTTCGCAGCCTTATATAGAACCGTACTGAGCACAGGGCAGCTCGCCGGTATAATGTTTTCATCTCTATTATAAGCGGGTTCGGACGAACGTCTGCACAGAATGGCCAATGTGTTATTCAGCGAATAACGCGAAAAACGATCATCTACTTTAACTTGAAGTTATTTAAGATGCTTGTGTTTGTTACTATTTGTTACTGTGTTGTATAAAGTTTGGTTCTTTATGAGTAACAAATATGTATTAGGACGAAATAAAGAAGTAAGCTAATTATAGTTAGTGTTTAAAAACCAATTATTTAATCATTAACCTCCAAAATATTGGCCATAGAGAAAATAGTATATTCGTTTTCACTTCTGTGTTTCGATAGATATTGTGAGCATGAATAATAATGATAATTAGTTGAACCCTATTGATTGATGATATTTTTAATATCATAGTATACATTTTCATTTTTAGTATACTTTACATTTTCTGGAAATAAGTGTTACTGTAAACATGATTTTTCACTTTCCATGTAATGTTCTGATAAGTAACGATATTAAAACGATCATCCCGACCGTGACCTTTTGGAAAACCTGACATTCCTTTCGTAAAATACACCTTCATTGCTAAATTTCGTTCTGAATAGATGATGTTTTATACGCGTGGATATGCATAAGTTTCTCACTGTATGTATAAGTTTTGATATGATCACTCCAATAATAATTATTTAGTTAAGTAAGATTATGAAATTTTAGAGTATCCTTCATATTATAAATAAGTAAGATGATGAAATTTTAACCTTCATGCTATGAAACCCAAGGACAGCCAGTTTGGCAGTTCCACCCAGCTGATTACTTTGATAGGTATTTAGACCGAGGCATGTAATCAGTCATGCAATCTACTGTATAATTTTTTCTAATGAGGGAGTTTCACCTCATAAGCCATCAAAATTTCCATCCTAATAAAAGAATTTTGATTCTCGTTTGGCGATTTTTGACCTCTAAAACTATTATTTTTGTGTACATGTTTGATATCAACCTCTGGTCCTCAAGATGCGCCTTTTGAGATTTTATGAAAAAGTTCAACCTTAAGGGTACTCCTCCATTGGGTTTTTATAGTGCCAATGTCCCCGTGAGGATGGGACATAAGCTAGTCTAACTTCAAGATTTTATCATATGACTATTTAAAGATATACAAGAGTTAGTATGCTCATTAACTCTTATTGTCATTGATATCTCATCCAATATTTTATAATAAAAGTGATAATTAGCCAAAATAATCCAGTCTGACCGATTGGCAGTTCGTACCGACCGTGGTTGATCGCTTTATTTGTTTTTGTATTTGGTTTAGGCCCAGGTGCTTAATCAGGTCTTAAGGAGTAAAATGCTCACTGTGGTTGATACGGCGATGCAAAATAAATACAAGGAACCTTTTAACAATAAATTCTTTTGGTCATCCAACCGAATCGTTAGAAATTTGTTTCAGATTCTTAGACCAATAGAATTTAACCCTTTTGGTAGAAGAGTAATGGATTCTGTTATATATTAGACATAACCGTTTCCTCCACCACCATAATTCATTTGCACCAATGGCCTCGCCGTACAATTGTTGTAGGCGGTCCAAGACAAATGTAGCCGGGGCTAAGTGCATCCCGGTGTCGGCCGGTGATAGTTCCTGCCCCTCTGTGATATACCGACGTCCGCGTCGTTTCCGCCATCAATACACATTGTTTCCGGGCAATGGCGGGTGTATTTTTAGCTCTCCTGTGTTCAAAACGGTTTACATTTGATCTGGAGTGAATTACGAGAAGTGCCAGGCTAGTTCGCTCTCTTGTTTTTGTACAAGGTTATTGGTGAAGGAAATTGTTTTATTTAGTATGGATCGAACATGTGTTCTTATTGTTATTTTTGAGGGAGCATATTATAATAAATAATACAGGGTTTATATTTCCACCCCTACATCCCTACAGTCCTTGAATGGAAACTATCCAGAGGGCAGAGCACTTACCAGCTATTTATATTCCCTGACAGATTCTGATATCAGGAATGTAATCGGAGATAAAATAGAAGTATGTGGTGTGATTAAATAAATTATAGTTACAACAAAAATGCTTTCCCACTTTAAAACTAAAGTGCCTTGATTGAACCCGTGTATTTAATTTTGTAATTCTTCAGTTACAAATAAAACACCATATTTAACTCTAAGGCATGTCTTTCAGTTGCCTTTTAAACGTTTTTGAATATTCTGTTTTAAGTTCGGGTGATAAGTTGAACAATTTCTTGAAGTTGTAAGGAATATGAGTTTTAACAACAGTATATATTTTCCACACGAACCATTAAATGATGTACAGGGTACCACGTAAAAGGTGAACTGAATATATTTCCTGAATCTAAATTTGAAATGAAACTCAAAATGAACAAATATATTTTAGAAAATTCGGCTCCAATTAGCTACAGATTGTCTGCGTGAGCTTTTAACTAAGTAAATTTTTAAAACTATTAAAAACAAATCAAGACATTTGTTTGAAATTTGGACAGGATTAAATGCCCTCACATAACACATGATTTCCCTTGGTCAAAATTAATTTAACACAAATTTAGCTACTAACGAGTAATTAAAAAAATTGAAAACGAGTAACTCAACCAAATTTAAAAGCAGTGATATATAGTAAAACTATCCAGAGTTAAACCACGCTGAATATAAACGGCAATTTTAATAATGGGATTTGATGTATAATGCATCGGAGAGCGGCGCGGCGTTCCGGTACATTACAATACAATGCAGCACGGCGAGCCTGGGACTCCTTGATAAGCGACCTAGCGGCTCTCGGCGTACAGAGCTGCAAGCCGGCAAGCTGATGGGCTCTGGCTCTGATTGGATACGCCACACTGAAGGAAATCAATTGTATTAGTGTTTATTTTATTTAAAGCTAAACAATATAAAAATTTACCATTCATACAATAGCTGGAATAATTAAGTTAAACAAAGTTTTTAGAATTTTTAGCAAGTTTGTATACATTGATCAAAATATTAGTTGGAATATTCATGTCGAGAAAAAGGCCAAACTAGTAAAAATATAATAACGAAGATGTTAAGAAGAAACTCACATATATGGGAAATAAATTCCTGGGAAAAATTCCCAACATAATTAGAGGCTCAATAAACATGATCAAAATTGAAGACAACTCTGACAACTAGAAAATCCGTTTCATAGCTTTATAGCCCAGTAATTTTAGATCAATAATACAGAGAACCTAGTCATGAAAGATTTAAAGCTGATTTTTGGCATGTTGATAGTATATGACAATAAGAGTTTTTCTACAAGTTTCCTGAATTTCTCCTTTGCTTCCACCTCAATATATCTCAATATCTCTTTACGACGCCGACGCAACCTGGGCATATTTCAAGGTGGATATGAATGAATGATGAGTGTAGAATGGGTGATATGCCTTGTGTAGCCTTGTTACTGAATAAGACCAACTGATTCTTTGTCAGGATCATTAATTAATAGCCCAAAAACCAATGGCAGCTATGAACCTTCACAACATTTTCTCAGTATTTTGCTCAGGATCGATCTGGCGAACTTCAGATTACGAAGCGAGCATGTTAATCACTGTGCTACCCAACCTACATCCCTCCCACTTATTGAAAGTGCAGTGTTTTCCTAAATCGCTTTTATCTTCTGTCCCTAACAATTTACAGGGATATTATTTTTCTTTTAACTCCCAGTTAAATTTCCTATAGTAAAATAACCTGACTTGTATAGTTGTCTCTATTGGTTGAGTTTATAAAACAAACTCGTTCGTTATACAGTATCACTATGCCAACAATGAGCTATTATTAATCAGGAAAGTGTTTGTTATTAGGAAAGTTTTTAAAGTAGTTGGTGTTAATTAACGATTACTTAGAAGTGTCAAGAACAAAATCACCAAGAAATAATTATGAAGAATTTTGAGTCCAAGAAGGATTTCAAAAATATTGTAAATTTTAACCACAGTTGTATTTTGTATAGACTTTGATCACCTAAAAATCTATGCTTCGACATGTTGATAGTAAATTACAATTAGAAGCTGGTGAAAAATAGTAGTTGAAACAGGATTGAGACCAAGAGACATTGGGGTTTTTGATCGTTTAAAGCAGGAATTAGGTTCGTATTTGCAGCTATCAAGAAATTAAAGCTCCAAATAAAACAAATAAAAAATCTTCCAGAACTTCTCCCCACAGAACAATGTTAACTTTCCAATCGTTGTCCCTCCTTGGCGGAATATCTGCAGCTCATGTTTCACGGCAAGTTCAAAAGAGAAAGAAAATACGGAGTACATTCAGAGGGAATGCAGTTTTAAACATTGAGTATTTAGACATTTTTAATATGAAATTTACGAGAGAATCTCACTAACCTATGACCAACTGACCCCTGACTTTCCTATACAGTGGGTGAGCAAGAGTAATATA
Organism: Allygus modestus; assembly: GCA_963675035.1. Classification (NCBI taxonomy): domain Eukaryota; kingdom Metazoa; phylum Arthropoda; class Insecta; order Hemiptera; family Cicadellidae; genus Allygus; species Allygus modestus. Next base: position 30,536,413 of record OY776115.1, on the reverse strand, counting down.
TATGCCAGGTTTTAAGTCGACATCTCAAGTAATTGATAATGTCCTAATATTGAACATACAAGGAGATTTTGTGTCACGCTGAGATCTTGGGAACCACTGGACCGAATTGTGTCACGCTGAGATCTTGGGAACCACTGGACCGAATTGTGTCACGCTGAGATCTTGGGAACCACTGGACCGAATTGTGTCACGCTGAGATCTTGGGAACCACTGGACCGAATTGTGTCACGCTGAGATCTTGGGAACCACTGGACCGAATTGTGTCACGCTGAGATCTTGGAAACCACTGGACCGAATTGTGTCACGCTGAGATCTTGGGAACCACTGGACCGAATTGTGTCACGCTGAGATCTTGGGAACCACTGGACCGAATTGTGTCACGCTGAGATCTTGGGAACCACTGGACCGAATTGTGTCACGCTGAGATCTTGGGAACCACTGGACCGAATTGTGTCACGCTGAGATCTTGGGAACCACTGGACCGAATTGTGTCACGCTGAGATCTTGGGAACCACTGGACCGAATTGTGTCACGCTGAGATCTTGGGAACCACTGGACCGAATTGTGTCACGCTGAGATCTTGGGAACCACTGGACCGAATTGTGTCACGCTGAGATCTTGGGAACCACTGGACCGAATTGTGTCACGCTGAGATCTTGGGAACCACTGGACCGAATTGTGTCACGCTGAGATCTTGGGAACCACTGGACCGAATTGTGTCACGCTGAGATCTTGGGAACCACTGGACCGAATTGTGTCACGCTGAGATCTTGGGAACCACTGGACCGAATTTAAAGATTGACTTATCTATGAAAAGGTTTCGATGCGTAGGTTTGCTGACAATCATTAAAATTTACATCGGCCCTCAAGTATACGCCTCACAGGCCTTCAAAGTTGCAAGTTTAATCTTATGAAAGAATGGTAATTGCAATTGAGCATTTGACAGCTGATGAAGGTAACAAATCACAGTTCAGAAGCTAGATAAGTTATTTTACGCTAACTTCTGGAATGGCATCACATTTAAACATATGCATAAAACCTAAGCTTGCAATGATATGATTCTGGCCTATACTCATTGTCTTCGCCATACTATTGTGAATGAGCTTTGACCAGTTTTGCTCCAATGGACATGTTCTTATTTATATTATAATTTACATATTTAAACTATATCTATATTTTTAATACGCTACATACCCAGATTTTTCGTTTGTTTTTCCATCAAAATAATTGAAGCAGTTAATACACTATGGACAGGTAATCAGCAAGAATACATCTATCTATATAAATATAATAACTTGTTTTTCTTATTTATACCACCTTGAAAGTTTTATTTGTTCTTAAACGATTACCATGGAGAATAATTGTATTTGAATTGCAGCTGTTAATATATGTTGGACAGGTAATCAGCCAGAGTACATATCTATATATCAATCTATATTATTAATATGTTACATTCAAACAATAAGGTTTTTTTTTGTTTTAAGATTTACCCCCAAATATTATACACTAAAACTAGGTCTAGGTTAGCAGATGTGCAAACTGGTTTTTATATTTTTAGTCTAGGCCTTAGGGCTCTTCCCCACAGGACTTCCAAGTCCCTATGTTATTCAAATGGAGGAGAGTTATACTTAGTTTTTGTCACATTTGTTTTTATTAATTCAATTCAATTCAATTAAATAAACAGCTGCTATAAAGATTATATCTAACTAATGACTGTGATTAATTGGTTTACTATTTATCTATTTACTATTAGCGCTTCTCAGAACAGGATGCGCAAGCTGCGCATAGGAAATTCTAGAATATTAATATTCGTCTAGCTGTGCAGTTAGCAAGAATGACAATGTGCTATAAGCAGATGTTAATGTGCACATTAATATCTGAAATACAGTACTCTTAACTGTTTTTTTTATTTGCACTTAGACATTACGAGGATTATACATCGTAAAATATTCATGGTCATTTGAGAGGTATTTTTAGCCCAAGGTTATTCTCACCTGGTTACTGTGACATTAAAAAACATGATATATAACTCATTCATAAAAATATTACATTGCAGAAAAAGAAATGAAATATGTTATTACTCTAGAAGGTGTTCTCTTTGACATTTTTACTCCGACCTTACTTCTTCTATCGTGATTAAGAAAAACCGTGAACACGAACAATCCATTCTGAAGGAACAGTTATTTTCCCGGGACGGCGCAGCTTTGAAGGCAGGTGTGAGTTATCACATAGCCGACACGTCTATGACTGACGGCTCCGCACGTGGTTGTCACTGTGTTTACCTTGGTTACATAGTTTACCCTATCTGGAGGTTGGAAGTGGTTGTGTAACACGCGTGGAAATCCTGGAATAAAATACACGTAAGAAGTCTCCATTAGTATTTCCTGAATGACAAACCGCATTGAAGATACCTCACGGAGAGAGTATTCATTATGTTATGCAGTGCCCCACTAACTGGAATAATAGTGTAATGAACTACTGGCATTGATGCAGGACTGACATTATGATGACTGGTCTATTCCGGTTTGGTGGCCTAATTCAGATTTACAAGCTACAGCGCATGCGGTAGGTAGAGTAGTTGGGTGTAGCGAAAGTACAATAATGCCACTGAAGAAGGTTTAAAGATTATTTACCAGTATAAATAGTTTTTTTTTTAGAATAAAATACTTCTAATATTGTAAACGTACATTTCTGCATTTATTAGTGGCTGTTTTATCCTTGTCTGTTTGAAGCATTCGATATTCTTCTAAGTAATTAGTAAGTAGAACTTTAGATAGAACAATTGATTTTATTCCTTCTAAAAATATAAATCCAATTGAAAATTAATATTTCCTATAAAGCAGCCATTCGTATCGTCGGATTTTCATTATAACAAGGAAAATGTCCTTAAGTAAAACTAAGCCAAGACTCGAGAGCATAATTAGTATACATGCATTCTGAAAATCACGTAACTCATTCGCCTAGCCACCAGCATTCCTTGAACTCACTTTTACAGCTTGAAACTTTATCACCCCTAACTCCAGTCGAGCTCCGAACTGTGAACACTTTACACCCGAGGCGTCTAGGAATTTGAGGTTGATGTAGGGCCAAGGCACGCAGCCCCTGGTATGTAAACGATATATCACACGGCAAGGCCGGTAGATTGGGTGCTCGCGGGGGAATCCCACGGTCACGAAGTTGCCATGTAAGGGAATACGAGAGCATTAGAGGTGTTGATAGAGAGAGAGGGGGAGAGAAGCTTGAGCTTGAGCGAGGAGCGATCTGACCGATAGATCATCTGTGGTGAAGGTACATACACGCACGCGCACACAACGCACACACACACTCGCTCAGTAGGTCAATAACGACACGTAGTGTCTATCCAAACTTGATGTTATCATCCAGAATCTCTACTTAAGATGAGCAGCGGCTTATGTGCAGAGAGTACAAACGAAATACCAATTCTGACTGTTTGCTTTTCGTGGTAGTAAATTTTAAGAAAAAGCTGAATTATAATTCAAATTGTAATTCCCATTAGAGTATTACACAAGAGTGTATGTCATTTATGAACGAATTGATTAGTACTCAGAAAATTGCATATCAAGCCAAAACTAAAATATTTGCAAACATTTTCAAGTATATTGGTTAACACCAATAAAACTGGTGGAAATTGATCTTGTCGAGCAATCTTTATAGATGGTATATTTCAAGACAATTAGGTTTAAATTCGTTACAACTATTGTTATCAATCCAATAAAGTGTGCATGATATTTTGTATCAAGAAACTGGATCTCCTTCAGATGTGTATGTCATTTATGAACGAATTGATTAGTACTCAGAAAATTGCATATCAAGCCAAAACTAAAATATTTGCAAACATTTTCAAGTATATTGGTTAACACCAATAAAACTGGTGGAAATTGATCTTGTCGAGCAATCTTTATAGATGGTATATTTCAAGACAATTAGGTTTAAATTCGTTACAACTATTGTTATCAATCCAATAAAGTGTGCATGATATTTTGTATCAAGAAACTGGATCTCCTTCAGATGTATGTAACGAGTTTAAGACAATTAATTGGTAATAAAAAATTAGTACAAAGGGTCACCTAAGGGGAAAATATATCTTTTAACCGTTTTACATATATTTGGAGATCTAGAAGCAATATGAAAAGTAATATATCGGAAACGTTTTTAAATATATTTATACAGGTGACAATAGCAAGTATTACATCTATAACAGGGGTTAAGAGATTGGTTTTTGTTTTGGTTACTGGTGAGATATAAACCTGTAGGCCCTAACTGTCCACTGAAAAACCCTAAAGGTTATTTTTAACTGAGAAAAGGGTTGATATTTACTGAGTTGTAGGGTCAATAAAGCATCGACCGAGTTGGTTGGTTACCAGTAACCCTGTGAAATGGGTCAGTGAATATGGGTTATTAATGACCGCCTAAGTAGGTAAAATCATTGACCAAGTACTGTAGGTCAAAAATTACCAAGTATTTTAGTTGATTTAACTGACCAAGTTGTTCTTTTTAACCTAGCAGCTAGGTTACTTTAACTAGTCTTCTGGGTTACTTTTAATGAGCTAACGGGTTACCCTAACCAAGTTAATGGGTTACTCCAACCAAACAGCAGGGTCACTTTATCCCAGCAAGTAGGTCATTTTAACTGAGCAGCTGGGTTAAAAGATAGAACACCTCACGCCTCGTGGTTTTAACTTTTACCATGTTCGACTTCGATGATCATGAAGATATGTGAAATCTTCTATCCAACTGGGACCTTGGATCATATATTTCATAACTTGAATTTTCGTTAATAAAGACTTTATTAATTGTGGTGTCTCGGGTTAGAAATTCAACATTTTATGTTGGTCTACCGATTATGGTTTCAATCTGGTTTCATCAATCCAACTCCATTAAAAATGTAGCTACAAAAAAATTTTTAAAACAAATATCAATGTTTTTAAGAATGCCCCTAAAGTTGAATATTCTAAGCCCTACCTTAACTCTATAGGGGAATTCGCCTACCTACATAACCTAACCTAACCTAAGAAAAAACATTCTTAACAACTTCATTGGTATTTATTTAACAATTTTATTTTAGTTAATTTTTAAACAGAGCTGAATTAATAAATCTAAACTGGTACCATATTCACTAGACCAACATTAAACGTTGAATTTCTAACCTGAAACAACAGAATTAAGCAGGCTATAATCTACGTACCTTCAAATTATGAAATATATGAGCCCAGACCCCAGTTGGTCAGAAGGTTCCTCATATTCATTGAAGGACATAGTAAAGTATAATAAAACCACGAGACATGAGGTGTTTTAACTTGCAACCTATGCCCTGCGTGTATTTTACGACGCACTCGCCGCTCACTTCTGCTCTGATCTGCTCTCTCTGCAGAGAAACAGTTGTTGCCAACATCACAAAGTTAGATCAAACTAATTTAACTATGCTGCTACCCTAGCTAAGACGGTTAAGAGCTAACCATCACACTACCACAGGTTAGGTTCCACCGATGTATTGTTTAAATTCTCACCGAGTACGGGGTCAAATATTAAAAATCCATGGGTTATTAGCAACTACTTTTACTCAGTAGAAATTAACCCAGAGGACACTCGGTTGGTGTTTATCATGCTGTAAGGTTATATTTAACCGTCATTAGTAGATCAAATAAACAGTTAGTTAACAGTAACAAACCACTCGGTTACAAATAAACGTATATACTTTGATTAACTTAAGTTAGTAACTAATGACCGTGCGGCACTGGTTGCTAGTAACCAACAATTGGTTACTGCTGACCCTATAGCTTTTAACCCAGACTCGGTTAAACTCAGTTTTTCAGTGTCCCATGTTGGAAAACGTCAAACTCCCGTCAACGTCCCGTGTTGGAAGTCTGAAAATGTCAATTGAAAACTGAGCTTAGTGATTTCGTCTAGGTGAAATCACTGATTACTTTATTCTCGTCCATTTCCCTAATCTTAGGATTGCTTACATAAAAAATTACTTCGATATATAATCGGGAATGGGAACAATAAATATCATCTAAATTCTTATTCTTTGAAATATTTAGTAGCAAAAAATTTAAAGATGAATAGAAATCGACTCGTATAAAAGAGTATGTGCTATTTGAAATACTCAAAGCTCTCAAAAATAGCACAAACGTTTAAACCGATACGGTGCGTCATGTAATACGTAAGTAGGTTTCTATATCAGGCTCCAATTGTACTCTAGTTACAGAATGCCCCCACGATGGTGTGGAAGGTTATCAGGTTAATTTATATGCCCTGCACTCCCCGGTCAGTCTAAATCCACAATGACTTGTGTTGTTACTGGCCGATATGTAACGAGGGATTATCATAAAAGCATGGCAAGTTGTACAGGAAGAAAGTCATTTTGAGACCAGCAACTAATCATTCATTGCACTGTTATAGCTTCAAGTCCGTTATGAGCTTGAGAAAAACTACATCAGTTATGTAAAAGAGGTAGTATTCTAAACTGCGTTAGTTATCTTGGTACGGTATTGAGATTGAAGTTCACTAGGGGAAAAATACACAGGCAATATTTAAATTAAGTAATGATTTTAGAAGATAGAATGATTTTTATAAGATCCAAGTTTATCTTCCGTTTAATAGACACGTTGCGGCTTCGCCCGTGTAAATGATTACAGTTGTGTGCTGCATTACGTGGGTTTCCCGTGGAACAAATACGAATCAAGATCAGCTGTTTGAATTTTTGAATGTTCATTAAGGAATACATGGTGAAGGCGGTCCCACACTTCTCGTGAACACGCCCGAACATTCGGCCGAATTCCGAATGTTCGGAGTATTCGCGAGAAGTGTGGGAGCTGCATGAATTTTTGAATACACACAGGAACCGTATGGACGGAATGTTAAGTGAACATTCGGGAGAATGTTCGGCCGAATGTTCAGTCGTCTTCGCGAGAAGTGTGGGACCGCCTTAGAAGCCCCGTGGGACAAAGCTCTGTGGATTAATCGGTATGAAAACACTTTCAATTTTCTATTTTGGACACAAAGAATCAAAGTACCGAATTTCACTACTCTAGCGTGCCAAGAATTTGGAGAATTAGTGATGGCTTTGCCATTGATATACTAAGAAGATTGTAATGTTGTGTTAATTATTATTTTAGAAAAATTCTTATTTAAGTTTGAATTTATTTGAATCCATACAAAGTTGAAAGAGTTTTTCGATTTTATTTCCAATGGTAATCTTTAAAAATGAACAGGCTAGCTACAGTTAGGTTAGGATAAAAGGTAGACTATTTGATAATTGGTGCATATGATATCTTCTTATAGGAGTTTATTGGGTTGCCAGCTTTGTATTTATATTATTTAATGACTAATTTTGACGATTTAGGTATCAAGTTAACGGGATTTTCCGATTTTTCTATATGTTTTTGGAAATTAATTGGTATATGTCTTGTGCCTCAATCTCAGAGCTCCGCCCAGCTCGCCATCAGAGTTCCTTGTGGCCATCAACGTTTCCATGTTGTTCTTATGGAAAACATATTTTAATGGGTTTATATTACCTGCGTTTTATGTTTCCATTCATTTCATTTAAGTAACCAGCTGATAGTCATATGTTTTATCATACTTATAACTACAGCCTGTCAGTGTCTTGTTTCCGTTTTAGGTTTTTACTGAATTGCATTTTATGTCTACAATATCAACGTGTGGAAAACGGGAACCGCCTAGTTATAATCGTCACTATACATATTTCCAATTATTTTCAAGCCCACGACGCGTACATTAATCTTATCACAGTAATAATAATTAACGCGAGTCAGTTCCAATAACAGAACGTGTATATAGCTCGTCTGTCTCCGCCATAACGTAGATATGAGTGCTGACATGTCCCCGTGTGCCACATTGTCGCGGCGTCGGCGTCTTTGTACGCCATCTTCAGGAATTGCCAAGGACTTCCCGACTTGTCGAGCGTTGTAGAATGTCCTCGCCGGGAGTTGTACTTCGTGTGTACAATGGGAGCGTGACTGCCTGTATGTGCGCGTGTGTGCGTGACTATATTAGATGGGTTGTGTTGAATTGAATATCCATAATATAGATTTAATGGCTATGACTGATAGCTTAGTATAATCGGTTATATTCGGACAGTTAGAACAGGTCAAACTAATTTACAATAACACAAAATAACAAACCACCTCTTATTCTCTTTCGTCCCGGGACCATCCATCTTTATCTTCCCTTCACTAACACTCGACTCAACGCTAACTCGATCAGTTTCCGAATGAGAAAAAATCCAATTTAATTAATATCAAATTGTAAACGCCATTTTATTTACATTCATAAACAAATTTGTCTGGATGAACATTCTCAGAGACGGGCAATAAACTCAACTTTATTATAGATTTGAATTGTTTGTATGAGATTATTTCTTGAACAAGTAATCGATAGTCACGATATTTTTCTTCTAAATGCTTCTGATTTTGTTGAAGATGGTCATTGTATTCTTGGTTGATTATTTGGCATACTCATCTTCTTTAAAACTATATTAAGTAAAATTTAAAATTTGTTTTACTTAATATAGTTTTAAAGAAGATGAGTACGCCAAATAATCAACCAAGGATAGTCACGGTAGTTCTAGACAGAAGCTTAACTAGGGGATGTGGCAAAGGGGATTGTAATATTTGAATAAAACCAATTTATGTCATCAAAGATTGAGCATTAATAGTCCTAGACTATTCAAATTACTGTAATACTAAAATGGACTAAGAGTTAACGCGGTATGCAGCGGATCATATTATACAAATTTACTAGTTTGTTCACTCTCAAACAGATATGCAACTAGGATAGAAATAAATATACCCCCGTCGCAGCAAACCTGCGTACTCAGCGAGATTCCAATGCATTTATATGTGTCTCACTACTACATAGAGCCACTTACCAAGTTTCACAGAAATACATTCATAAATAAGTGATATATAGCATTTTATTTATACTCCATCAGAATAACATTAGGCCTGAGTACGCAGGTTTGCTGCAACGAGGAGGAGAAAATCGTGTATTTTTGCAATTATCAATATAACTCAACCAGGTGAAGCTACATACCAAATTTTATTAATTTAGGTTCATAACTAAGAGAGATATACAAATTTACTTATTCTCTATATGAATAACGTGGGGGCAGAGTAAGCAAGTTTACTGCTAGGGGGAAAATAAAAAAAACCTTTTTTGTGCAAATATCAATATACCACAACTAGTTGAAGCCACATACCAAGTTTCATCAATAAACATTCATAAATAATCGAGATATCAAATTTTATTTATCCTCCATAAGGATAACATTGGACAACGTGCTGTGTTTAGCACGTTGAATATCTCTGCAATGGTTGGACGTAGAACAACAATTAAAACACCAAAATGATTGCTTGGTAGAGCTGAACTGATTGGTAAAACAAAACGTGAAGTTTTTAGTAAAATTATCTGAGGAAAATCCAAAAATCTTTTTCCCATAAGATTAACATGGGAAATTTTATGAACGCGGTTGTTTTCACTTTTCTCTACAACCACTTAATCTAGGTTAATGATTGATCCAAAATACCAAATTATTTGGGTTTTAAGTTCTATAAGATGGCTATAACCAAAATTAAGTGCTTTTAATATTTTAGGGGGGGAAATTCAAAAAACTGATTTTTGGAAAATTTAAACCCCCCATAAAACGCCCTTCCCATAGTCCGGTCGATCTGGTTTTTGAACTTAAAGTCATAAATGTTACTCTACACATTTGTGCCAAATTTCATCAAAATAGGGCGTTTATTTCAAAAGTTATCGCGGTAACGGACACACACACACACACACACACACACACACACACACACACACACACACACACACACACACACACACACACACACATATATATATATATATATATATATTTGAAAGAATGGTGTTTTTGGCATCTGGGGACCTCAAAACAAAAAGTTATCATGGTCTCGGGCTTAAGTCTTACCATGCCACCTACGGTAATAGCTTCTTCCCTGTAAGGGAAATTTGCTAAAAAAATAAGAATAATCCATTCCAAAGATGTATGTAAAGTGAAGAAAAACTTTGAATGTATTCAAACTTAAGTTTGAATATCGTATTGGTTTATAAAATAGAAACGTTAGAAACCTATAACATTGTTACGTGAAAATAATCTAAATTGATCAATGTGGTTGCAGGGTGTTAAACAAATTGATCAATGTGGTTGCAGGGTGTTAAACAAATTGATCAATGTGGTTGCAGGGTGTTAAACAAATTGATCAATGTGGTTGCAGGGTGTTAAACAAATTGATCAATGTGGTTGCAGGGTGTTAAAAAAATTGATCAATGTGGTTGCAGGGTGTTAAACAAATTGATCAATGTGGTTGCAGGGTGTTAAACAAATTGATCAATGTGGTTGCAGGGTGTTAAACAAATTGATCAATGTGGTTGCAGGGTGTTAAACAAATTGCAAGCTTTTGCCAAAGCTGGTAGAAGAAAAATAAACGAGTTCGCACGCAGCATGCTGACGTGAGGGAAGTGAATTTCCACTTACAAAACTATTAAAACTCAAAACCAGTGTAAAAACATACATTTATTCCAATTTTATTGAAATCTGAAAACATTAATTTTTGGCTGTTCTGATGCTCCTGGTTTCATTTACCTCCGTGGAATACAATGCGTGGAATAGAATTTTGCACATTATAAGGTTAGAAGAAGGTTCAGTCAGGCTTGAAAATAGGCGTGAGGTTGCTGAGAATGATAAAAGTACACGAACAAATGAATAACAGGCTTTTCTAATGTAAAACCCCATGAAGACAACGTACTGTGTTTAGTCGATACACATTTTATTTAATAACTCGGTAAGTGTTTATGCTAGAATGACGATAGATGGCTTAAAACTTTTGCCTCACTAATTCCCATATTTTTACATGCATTAATGTTACATCCGAGACTTTTTTGACCCTTTTTGGGCCCAAAAACTCGAAATTTGAAAGATTAATCCCCAAAAAAGGGTTAAGAGTTTTCCGATTTTGTTGCGAACGAACTTGTTCAACTGATTATAGAAAGGAACGTCCCTACCAAATTTTAAGTAAATCGGACGAAAAACGCGACCGCTAGAGTGCACACCCATATATATATATATCTATATATACATATCATACTTATATTATAAATGTGAAAGTATTGATGTTTGTCGTAAGTTTGTGCGTAGCTCTGAAGTTCCATCACGTGAAAACTACTGGACCGATTGAGCTGAAATTTTGCAGGGAGATACTTGATAGTCCTGAGTAACATATAGTCATATTAAAGTTGTGAAAATCCTATAGGGCTATGCCCCCCTTATGTATTCCATGGCATAAGGAATACATGGTTCAAAATTCCCATGTATTCCTTATGGACATTCATTTTTGTTTGAGCTGATGAAAATACAAACAGCTGATCTTGATTGGTAGAAGTTCCACGGGATAACAACAGAATGCAGCACACAAAACTATCATAGTTGTTATAAACAATTCGCGGGGCGAAGCCTGCGCGTGACAGCTAGTATATTATATCATTTTGAACGACCCCCCAAAACGTGTTCAGGGGGTCACGTTAGGAACTTTTATGGTGGTCCCGGGCTTAAGTTTCACCGTGAGGGTCATGCTAATAGTTCACTTTCCATAGGAAATTCACTAATAAACACCATTTCTGGATTTAGTATCTGGTTCCGTTTTCAGACGTGAAACGTAGTAAGATCATTCAATATTTGTAGCAACTATTTAGACAACGCTGGATTGAATTAGAAAGGAGCCAATTTAGAGATCTGTCTAAGAAGTCACAAATTTAGGATCATTACCAAAATTGAAAATTGAAATGGAGAAATTCAAAGTGTACACCATCATCAATTTAAATCCAGTGACCGTAAAAATAACAATATAAATAATCATCTACGACACATCAATAGTAGCAAATATAGTCAGTATAAGAATGAACTGAAGACACACTACGAAAGTTACACATTACAAAAACAGTTTTCGAACAAAATATACGTGCACAAATTATTCTAAAATCTTATTTTAATATCTCGTACCTGACTTCAAGTAATTATCGTGATACATATATGAGCAAAAGAAGTAGTTGAGTTATAGGTGAGTATTGGATACAACAGAAATAATCCATTAGTGTGTAGACCAGTAACTTGGCAAATCAGAAGTTTATGCGAGGCTTTACATGGACAAGATATATAATCCAAAGTAATGATCCCGACTTGGCAAAGCCTGCCGAGCTTAAGAGTACAATTAATGCCTTTAATTTGCCAGTGGCCGGCGAGCCAATCGGATTGTCCCGCTTCTTCTACAGTAGATTATAATGTGCGGTTTCCTCGGAGTGGATTAAATGTGTTTTGCTACTCGTGGATCCAAATGTTAGTTGAGCTATATTTCAAAAGATAAGAACAAGCAGTATTGATACTGATTTTAATTAGCTTATATAACATCGTAGATTAAATATACTCCGTGAAACTATATTCTATATATCATAGTAACATCTTCCAAAAGTGCTGCACTCTCTGATGGGTCTCTACAGCCTAGCTGGGATAAACTTCTAAAAAATAATATTTATGAATCCAATTAATAATAAATTAATAAATACAAAACATAACGTTACAATATCCTGAACAGCTTTGGAGCTATGTATTCTTAAAATCCTGGATAATTCATATGGAGAGAGTATCTATTTTTATTAATAATACATTTTAAAGTGTGAAATTTGCCAAACAAAATTAAGAATGTAAATAAATATTTTATAGGATTTTACATTTTATTTACAAACAATTGTACGCAAATATCATGTGGATTTTAAATACATAAGGCAAAACACTCGAAGCTTGTAGTGTTGAATAACTAAATTTTAAGCTCAACAAATCATTATTATTAAAGGATTTAGTATAATTTCTGTTTTAAGTCTGACCCTATAAAACAATTTTACACCCATATTTAAAATACTTTACAGGCTTCAAAAGCTTGGATGTTGGTTTTATGGGGTTATTTCAATCTGTCAGATGGTCACTATAACATGTGTTCATAAGTGAATTTCCTATGTTTGTCACAAATATAAATAGTATACAGCTATTTTTTTAAATTTAAAGATTAAATAAGTGTTCATTATTGATTGATACCTGTACATTGAGATGATGCTGGCTTGTAAAGTATTACATTTTATTCTAAGGTGCAATATTTACAGAATGACACTCCACACTTTACAAAGCCTCAATTTCCCTATCAAATTTATTTAGTTTTATTTGGCAACTATTAGGATGAGGCTTCCCCTGAAAAATTCCGTTAACTCCTTACAAAAAAATTACAAACATTCCCGATGCAAAAGATGGTCCTACAGTAGGATTTTACTGGGGAAATATTCCCCCTGATATATTCAAAGAAGACAAAGAGTCAAATAACCATTCCTATGCTAACAGCACATCACCAAAAACGTGTAATGTGATGTCCTTGGCCTTGGAGTAAAGCTTCCATATTACCCGTTCCTACGACTTGGGCTTGAAGTTGGTAGAGCGTTGTCATGCATGAATTACCAAACCTGTTTCAAAAAGTTCTAATTATAAATTAAAAGTACCTTTTTATACAGGTAAAAAAATTAATTTAGTATTAGAAACTATCATGCAAGGTTATTAGTTTGTTAAACATTTCTTTAAAGGCTATTTTTTTCATAAGGGTCAATACAAATATGGGTTTAATATGACAATTTAGTTACATACCTTTTTCGACAAAAGTTATAATTTGTACATGTAACAAATATTTACATGTTTTAGTAAAACAGAACCATCTCAGAACGCATTTCAGAAACATTTAAATATTTTTTACATGTTCAAATTTGAACTGTGGTCGAAAAAGGTATGAAAATTCTTCATGGGCTAAAATGGATACAAAATATAATTGGTCTAATCCTGTATAAATGCAGCAACGCATGACATGTTATAAAAAGCTACTTCATAGTAAAAGGATTATGTATCCCACATACAATCATAGGAATTACATTAAATTATTTGTACAACCATTCGTAATATAAAATACCTTAAAGAGCGTTTACAGACGGTACAATAAAACTGGCATGTATCCAATAAAAATAATACTTGTAATCCAAAGATTCACTGATAAAAAAAGGGTTAAGTTATTAAAGTTTGCTCTAAAGTAGATTTTGTAACGGCATCATTGTAATATTGCACCAAACTTTCTTGTACCATTGTTACTATTTACAGATGGTTATAATATTACCTATCGAATTGCAAGCATAGTTTATATCAATGTATTTGATCACTTTGTTTTTTTTTTATTTTCGTTATATCTTTAAAATAATTGTAGTAATGTAAATAATGTAACGCCACATACCAAACTCTCACCTGCTAGTTAGTAAACTCATTTGCATGGATTGTTGAAATGCACGTAAAGTGGAATTTGCCGTGATAAATAAATAAAGTACATCCTACTAATATTGCAATGTGAAAGTTTGGATGTAAGTAAAGATGGATAGATGTTTAGACTTCCAACACAAAAATGACTGGACCGATAAAGCTATAATTTTGCATAAACATAGGTTTCATATAACCTGAAAATGTCTACATCCAATCTTAGGGCTCCATTTCACGGGCCCTGTAAGTTCCAATGCAAATCTTATGAGAGAATATCTATAATATTATAAAGAAGAGGTGGTTTCTGTCTGTCTGTCTGTCTGTCGGATGTTCCGGGTGAACGCAAAAACTACTGAACCGACTGGGCTGAAACTTTACACAAAGGTAGATCTTGAACCCATGCAACACATAGGCCTATTCACTTACTTAAAATCCCCTCGGGCTACGCCCCGTGAACGTCCTAAGTTTCAATGTTTACATTTCAGAAGAAAGTAAACATTCAGAAACTGTAATGCGAACAGCTGAGGACACCTCCATTTGACAGTTTAAAGAGCAGAAGCAAGAACAGCTGTTTCAAGCTAACTTACCTTTCTAACCCATGCGAAGAACGGGTACATTCAACTAGTCATTTATAAAATTACCAACTGTAGTTAAAGATGTTTGTCAGTTACTGCAAATGAAGTTATATGGTGAAACGTAAACAGAGATTTGATACTGCTAGTCAGGTTAATCTTTATTCTTTATTAATTAATATATAAAAATAAATCCCTATTTCCCTTGGTACCTTGTTATTGTTTTGTTGTGTTCGTAAATATCAGGACAATGTTTTTTATAAAATACAATTTTTAATCGACCAAAAGGCTCTGTCCCACTGGCCTTCAAAGTTCCCATTGATTTTATCAAAGTTCAGTTAGTTACACCAAACAGCTGTTAACAAGGATTTTATCTAAACATACTTGCATAAACATATGTTCATTATGGAAACAACAAATCTACTTGAATGGCAACTCAAACTCTTTTTTGGATGCAGAAGTTTGCACTATATCAAAATAGGCGAGTGAGCGAAGCGAACGAGCTCATCTTGAAAAGAACAAGTATTTGAATGCCAAATTCAGTTACATTAGGACAGGACAATGCCTCTCGGGCCAGATAACATTTTAAATATTTTTTAATTTTTCGTGAGCGAAGCCGCAAGTAAGAACTATTTTTACATAAAAATAGGGATAAGTAAACCACTAATATTGGATTACCAACGTTAACGATCATAAAACAGTATCAAGGCAGTTTTTTTCTGTAGTTGTCTTAAATTGTCAATAAAAAGCAATTTATTACCTTTTTGGACGCATAATGGTCAGGTACGAAGGAGCCCAAATTTATCTTCCGGCTACCAGTTTTTCCCGGTTCTGTACAGTGCACGGTGGGCGGTCCACTTCGGCAGGCTCATCAACCTCGGGATTTACGAACTTGATCAAACTGAGTTTCTTCAGTCGAGGGTGTAAAAGTGCTACTTTTCGTCGGGCGCAATAAATTCGGCCATCAGAGGCATTTGTTTCCCTCTTTATCTGGTGGGCGAGATCTAAGGTAAACCGGCCAATTGTCTTTGCTGTAAAAGGGGATTGGGAGTCGAGCTTTAACAGATAAGAGGCGTGGAGGTCGAGAGATTGGCGGGGAGATAAGTTCGGGGTGAAAGGCTGGCAAAAATATTTGGCATACATATCAGGTGTCATCCGGCCCGGAGGACCAAAAACAATGCCGGAATCAAAATAAAATAGAGGACCTGAGGTTTGAAAGGACCTTGGAAAGCTACAATTATTATACATTATACAATATATACATTATATCCACCAAAACGCACTGTAATCGCGTGTTGGTGAATATAATGTATTTGTGATAGGCTTCATAATACGATTTTACAGTTTCTTATGTGATAACAGTCTTCCATAAATAGTACTAGGAAGTTTTTGTAAGTTCTTTTCTTGAGGTTAAGAAATTATTACACTCAATACTATTGTCCTTTTTCCAATCATAGTCGAACACATTGCATAAACTTTTAATTGTTAAAGATTATCTTCTATATAAACGAGATCGCACGCAGCACGCTGACGTAAGGGAAGTGAATTTCCGATTAAAACCTTTAAAAAATATAATAAAGGGGTTAAAACAACGCTGGTAACATTTTTGATGAAAATTATAAAATGTTATTTTTTGGCTGTTCTGATGCTCCTGGTTATATTTAAATTTACTATTAGGATGGCAATATTGTACATTATAGGGTTAGGAGGAGGTATAGTAAGGATAAAAAGATGGTATAGGGATATTGGGGGTGATGAAACTACATCAGGATATGAAAAACAGCCTTTTCCAGTGTAAAATCCCCATAAGACAACGTACTGTGTTAAGACAATTAATATGTTTTTAATAACTCGGTACGTACCTGTGCTAGAATGATGAGGGAGGGCTTAACATTTTTGGCATTTTACGTACAGTATACAATAATGTTACATTCGGGGATTTTCTGACCCTTTTTGGGTCAAAAACTCAAAATTTTAAAAATCAAAATCCCATAAAAGGGGGTTGTTGTCCGATTGTTTTGCCCAACGAACTTGCCCAATGTTTACAAAAGGGAAGGTTCCTACCAAATTTCAAGTAAATTGGGCAAAAACTGCGACTGCTAGAGTGCGAACACACACACACACACACACACACACACACATATATATATATATATATATATATATATATATATATATATATATATAAGTTTTTAGCGACACTCCAAAACGTGTTCAGGGGGTCACGTTAGGAACTTCTATGGTGATCCCAGGTTTATGTTTCACCGTGCGGGTCATGCTAATAGTTCACTTTTCCATAGGAAATTCACTAATAAAGCAGAGTTATTGTCTGTGTGTGGATCACCGTACGGCTAAACTGCAACGAGTTAAGGCATGAAATTTTCAGGGTAGTTTCCTTTAGGTTACAGCTGTTGTACCTGACTCTCAGTTTCCTCTAAATCATCTAGGACTACTCCTATATAATGAGTTATCCAAAATTCCAATGTTAATCAAATGAGATCAAATGGTTACAGTTTTCTGCTATTTATTTAATGTTATTCAAATAAACAGCTGACATTAGTAATCTACATATTTAAAAAAATTCCTGCTTTTTGTTTACTCACTTCCTGAAATTAATATTTAACAGATTTTGATGATTTTTTATTCAAAAAATAATTTTAAGTTATAAGTCACTTTCGAGCCAGAATTTCGATTTTAGCCCCTGGGATCTGCCCTACGTGACTTCCAAGTTCCCATGTTATTCATATGGAGGAGAGTTTTATTTGGTTTATGTTACATGTGTTTTTTTTCTTAAACAGCTGTTATAAGGATTATATCAGCAAATGTTTGCGGGGGAGCAGCTCGTTTACTTTTACTTTCTCCCCTTATGCATAGTAAATGGAGAAAGTATTGTTTTCGTCAAAATTTTCGAATTTGAGTTGTTAATGGAAATATTCGTTTAGGTGCTCCCTGAACCCAAAAAAGTGATTTGTACGTGATGTCTGTGTGTCTGTCTGTCTGTCTGTCTGCCTGTCTGTTTGGATGTGTACAGAGCTAGAGCCTTAACCAATGGTCCGATTTTTATGAAATTTGGTATGTAGGTACTAATCCACGATGTCTCCAGGCGTTTTTCATTTTTTGAATTTTTGATTTTTAAGGGTGATTATCCCCCAAAACCGCCAAAAAACATGAAAAATCAAGATTTCTCAAAAACGGCTCTAACGTTTTTGATTAAATTTTAATCGTTTGCAGAACTTTAGTTTTCCAACAAAATGACACCACCCGCATTTCTTTAAAAATTCGGGCTCAAAATTACAAGACTTAAAATATCAAAAATTCAGTTTTTTTGGCTTTTCATTAAAAAAATATATAAACAATATTACTATTCACCATTAAAAAGAGCTCAAAAAACTAAATAATTTAGTTTTTTGAATTCCTATTCTACGTTTACTGGTTACGGAGAAAATTTAAATTTTCATTTTGCGGTAAACGCAGTACGTTGTCCAGTGTTATTCTTATGGGGAATACAAACACTAGTATTTCTCTCTTATTTATTGATAAATTTCGTTCAAAATTGATATGCTTTTCAAATTAGCATTGACCAACAGAGGAAATTCGAAATATTTTGCCCCTTAATAACCCTGAGGGGGGAATAGGAGGTATTTCCCCTGTCAAAACCACGTGTGTAGCGATGGATTCTGTAGTGCCTCCTAAACAGGGATTTGGGTGGATATTTTTGAAAACAACTTGTTTACAAGATTTTCTGTACATTCGACTGCACTTTGTATTCTACATTCAGTAAATAAAAAGTAATTTATTCATTTAAGTTGGGCTAACAGGTAGAAAGTATGTGTCAGTTTCCTGGTACCGTTTATTAACTACATTTTATACCCGGGTGAAACCGGTATAATCAGCTAGTGAACAATAAAAATACCCCCGTCGCAGCAAACCTGCATACTCAGCGAATTTCCAATGGAGATATAACTGTCTTAATACTACATGAAGCCACTTACCAAGTCTCATAAAAATTTATTCACAAATAAGCAATTATGAATAAGAATAACATTGGGGCTGAGTACGCAGGTTTGCTGCATCAAGGAACACAAAAAATGGGTTTTTATGCTAATATCAATATAACTCATCTAGGTGAAGTCATGTACCAGTTTTTATTCATTTATGTTCATAATTAAGGGAGACATAGCATATTTATTATCCATAAGAATAACATACGCAGGTACGCAGGTTTGCTGCTACGGGAGCCTTTAACAAAAAATTTGTTGTTTGAGCAAATATCAATGGACCAGATGAAGCCGTATACCAATTTTCGTCATTATACATTCATAAATAAGCAAGATATAATTTTTTATTTTCCTCCATAAGAATAACATTAGACAACGTACTGTGTTTAGCACTTTCAATATCTCGGTAACTAATTGACGTAGAGAAATTATCAAAATACCAAATTGTGTGTTTTTTTAAGCTGAACCCAATAGTAAAAACTAAAATTTTACTATTTCCAAAATTATATGTAGAAAATTAAAAAAAAAACCATTTTTGGGGTACAAAACCCCCCCCCAAAAGACCCCTTTGGATAGAGCGATCTGGCTGGTTTTCGAACTTAAAGTCATAAATGTTGCTTTACACGTTTATGCCAAATTCATCAAAATCGGATAATTTTTACGAGAGTTATCGTGCTCACGGACACAGACATATATACAGTTTCGAATGAATGGTGTTTTTGGGGTCTGGGGACCTCAACACCATTAACATAAATAAATAGCCAAAATGCATTAATAGGGATGTGTAATTGGGTAACTTGTTCATGGAATGAAGCACAATAATATATCTTTTAAATAGTGTAGCAGAAGATGAATAAAAACAAACATGAAATTAAACATATGCCAAATAAAACCTCAAAGATTTTCAGCAACTTCCAAAATCACCTTGCCACCTTCATTTTTTCAGCCATAATGAGTTCCTCCTATTGTACTCATCGCTTCCGCTCCCGTGTAATGATAGGACTAGCTTGTCCCACTAATAACGAGAGCCCGTGGTATTCCTACCTCTAATGAGGTGACCTTGATCATTACTTGTTCTTATTGTTGACCTGACCTTCTCAGTTGGCCTTTACTGACCCGTCGCTAAGCGCTAATCCCAGTGGCACTGTACTACTCTCGGATAGTCAAGGATCTACTTGAAAGCCTCTCTCTCTGCACTCTCGTTGTAATTATTTCCCATTTTGGAATTGGTTTGAGTATTTCAGGATAAATAAGACCTTGGCTGTTTAAATTCATGAACAGGGAAAACTTGAGTGTTCTCATTTTAAATGTGTTTTAGCGAATTTCCCCTATGGGGAAGAAGCTATTACCGTAGTCGGCGTGGGAAGACCTAGGCCCGGGACAATTATAACTTTTCGTTTTGAGGTCCCCAAATGCCAAAATCACCATTCGTTCAAAACTGTATATATATATATATATATATATATATATGTGTGTGCGTGTGTGTGTGTGTGTGTGTGTGTGTGTGTGTGTGTCCCAGCACGATAACTCTCGTAAAAATAATCCGATTTTTACGAAATTTACTATAAACGTGTAAAGCAGCATTTATGAGAATAATTAAAATGTCAGAAATAGTTTATTTATGAATTATATTGATGAAACTTGGTATGTGGCTTTACGTGACATTAACATACATATATGCATTGCAAATTCGCTGAGTTTGCTGCTACGGGGGTATTTTTTCTCATTATGCATGGTATACGGTCATTCTGGTTTTACTCCTCGTATGCTCCCCACTGTGGTTGTCGTTAATGACGGCATCGTTAAATGCTTTACGTTCGTGCAATAAATATAAATTAAACTCACCTCCAATCATGACTAGTGGATTATATGTTACATATTTCTATGGTCATATACACCATGCTAATACAATATGTATATTAATGTACTTTTTTCCTAAATTTTAAATGGACCACATACGTTGAACGATGCTCCTTATTCATAGTACAATATCCTCAGTTTCTGCTTTAATTTTAAATTAAAATGTGCGTGATATTTGTCATAGTTACAATACGCATACAAAAACATTCAGCTATGTTGGTAAAGGTACACCTGACTCTAACGGTAATAACCACTTGGTTAAATTATACGTGCGGTGTCAGTTTGACAAGCTTTACCACTGTAAATAATTGATCAGCTTTTAGTAACTGATTGCAATATTTTTAGTTTTCTGTTTCACTGGATAAACGGCATGCGCTTTCTATTTTTACTTTAACTTGAAGCTCTTTACTTTTAGCATTTTCAAACATAGATTTTTGGTCCTCCGGGCCGGATATGAACCAACGACCTATTGGCATGCACGTTAATCAACGAGACAAGTATAATTGAGTCAGTGTTTAACTGCTACTATTTGTTCGACTTTTTCTTGTCTTCAAACCCTAAAGTTCAAATATGGAACTCTAATTAGTTATATTACGTTTTAATTTACATTTGGAAAAACTTAGGTAACTGCTAATTCAGTTTCGAAAGTTCCCTTGAAACTTAGAATATAACGCTATCAGAGAAGGAGCGATCGCAGCTCTAGCTGAGTGGGTGGCTTAACACTTAGCAGACAAATTGCTTTTATGCAAATATAAGGTGATTATAGCCCTTGGAAGCTGGACACGCATATAGTGACTGACAGAATGAGGGGATTTGAATACGATATCCGGTCAGTTTTTGCTTTCAATTTTGCTGTTATCTGAGACATAAGTTAAATACCGTTTCATACGAGCAAAACTGGTAGTCTAAAAGTGGTCGTTTCATAAGCCAAATTAAAAAATAAACCGTTTGAAAACTACGTTTTTGCGAATTTCCCCTATAGGGAAGAAGCTATTACCGTAGGTCTCATGGTAAGACTTAAGCGCGAGACCATGATAACTTTTTGTTTTGAGGTCCCCAGATGCCAAAAACACTATTCGTTCAAATTTATATATATGTGTCCGTTAACTCGATGACTTTTGAAAAAAAAATCCGTTTTCGATTAGATTTGGCACAAACGTTTAAAGCAACATTCATAAGTTTAAGTTCAAGAACCAGAAAGATCGGACCACGGGAAGGGGGTTTTATGAGGGTTTTAAATTTTTCAAAAATCAGTTTTTTGAATTTTTACCCAACATTTTTAAAATACTCAATTTTGGGTTTTACTATTTTATAGAGCTTAAAAAAACAAATAATATGGTGTTTTTAATTATTAACCTAGGTTAAGTGGTCGCGGAGAAAATACAAAAAAGGGTTTATAAAAACTCCCATGTCAATCTTATGGGAAAATGGTTTTTATTTTTTCCACAGTTAATTTTTCTGTAAACTTCATATTTTTTTACCAATCAGATCAGCTCTACAAAACAATCATTTTGGTGTTTTAATTGTGATTCTACGTCCAAACCGTTGCAGAGATATTCAAAGTGCTAAATATCGTTGTCCAATGTTATCCTTATGGAGAATAAATAAAATGTTATATCTCGATTATTGATGAAACTTGGTGTGTGGCTTCAACTAGAACTGGTATATTGATATTTGTAAAAAAATGATCTTTTGCTGATTGTCCCCATAGCCGCAAACCTGCAAACTCAGCCCTAATGTTATTCTTATGGACAATAAGTAAAGTTTTATATCTCCCTTGATTATGAACATAAATGATTAAAACTTGGTACGTAGCTTTACCTCGTTGAGTTATACTGATAATTGCATAACAACACATTTCTTATATTTCTTGTTGCAGCAAACTTACATACTCAGCCCTAATGTTATTCTTATGGATGATAAATAAATTGCTATTTATCACTTATTTATAAATTTATTTTTATGAAACTTAGTAAATGGCTTTATTTGGTAGTAGGAAACATACATGCATTGTAAATTCGCTTAGTATGCAGGTTTACCGCGACGGGGGTATTTGTTTTATTCACACAAAAAAGTTTAGTTACAATGAATAATCACTAATTTACGTCCAATCCAACGTGCAACTAACAATATGTTCATACACAAATTGGTTGTCTATCATGAGGGATTGTTCTGAGCAAGACCTGAACATGGATTTTTATAAAAACAAAATAATATTGAATGGTTGTACCTGACGTATTACTTAGTAAAGTTTTAATTTTGTAATTCAGTATTCTACTTTCAAACTTTGCATCTGCAAAGCTTGCACACGGTCTTATGTTAGCACAATGAACACTTTAGAATATGTTTGAAATGAAATAGGTATCGTCTGTTTGTAAAGTGGTCTTAAAATATAATTTGTATTGATAGAAATCGCATCGAAAAAACTTCCTAAGGTTAAATGGTTGATGACTGGTGGTTTAGTAATCTTATTACATTAAACGTATTATATTATTTTGTGTTAAACTATGTCACATCAAACTGAAAATCATATTACTCATCCAAATGTCATAAGGTAATCACATTTTCCCACCACTAATAACACACAAGACTGAAGCTAAGTCACCGACCCATTGAGTGTCAAGTTCCCTTGTGATTCACGGGCATATGAAGCCATAGCACCTACATCAGGATAGCATCTCTTCCCACGCCGACCGGCCTTCCCGTGGCCATCTCCAAAACTGAGTTCTAGAGACGACCAAGGTTGCCCTTCGATGTCATCTGTCTTTCGTCCACTACCGCGTAGGATCCTTGGCTTCCATCGAATGTAAAATCGCAGGAGAAGAGCTATGAAAAAGGATGCGTTGCAAACATATCATCAATTCGCTCATAGGTGTTCTGTTTATTTACAGCCTCATTAAGCGAATTCGTCAGTGATGTAAATAGAGAATAATGTGTGAGTGTGAATGCGCACAGCAAATGCAGAGACTGGCGAATAACCGATGCGATAGCTATTATAAATATTTGGTGTACAATTTATTTTCACTGATGAAGAGATTATGTTGTTCGAGAATATGTTAATGACACTTGTCTTTTCAGATTAAAGAAAATAAACGGTATCAGGAAACTGACACATACTTTCTCCCTTTTAGCCAAACTTTAATGACAAAAATATTTGTTATTTACTAAATATAGAATATGAAGTATAGATAAATGTACAGAAAATTGTCTAAAATAGTTGTTTTCAGAAATATCCACCCAAATTGCTTTTTTGGGGGCACTATAGAGTCCGTTGCTACACACAGTAGTTTTGAGAGGGGAAATGCCCCCTTGCCCCCCCCCAGGGTTAAATAGCAACACATTTCGAACATCATCTGTTGGTCAATGCTAACTTGACCTGCATATCAAATTTTAATGAAATTGATCAAAAATAAGAGAGAAATAGCTATTTTTGTATTCCCCATAAGAATAACATTGGACAACGTACTGTGTTTACCGCTAAATGAAAATTTCAATTTTCTCCGCAACTAGCAATCGTAGAATAGTAATTTAAAATACTAATTTATTTAGTTTTTTGAGCTCTTTTTTATGGTGAATAGTAATCTTTTTTAACATTTATAATTTTTTATGAAAAATCCAAAAAACTGAATTTTTGATGTTTTAAGTCCTGTAATTTCTGAACCCGAATTTTTCCAGAAATGCAGGTGGTGTCATTTTGTTGGAAACCTAAAGTTCTACAAACCACGAAAGTTTAATCGAAATCGTTAGAGCCGTTTTTGAGAAATTTGGATTTTTCATGTTTTTTGGCGGTTTTTGGGGGATAATTACCCTTAAAAATCAAAAATTCAAAAAAATGAAAAAAACACCTGGAGATATCGTGGATTAGTACCTACATACCAAATTTCATAAAAATCGGCCCATAGGTTAGGGCTCTAGCTCTGTACACATCCACACAGACACACACACACACACACACACACACACACACACACGGACACACACACACACACACACACACACACACACAGACAGACATCACGTAAAAACCACTTTTTTGGGTTCAGGGAGCACCAAAACGAATATTTCCACTAACAACTCAAATTCGAAAATTTTTACGAAAACAATACTTTCTTCATATACTATGTATAGGGGGAGAAAGTAAAAACAGTGATGACGAATTCACTCATAAAATTAGTATAAAACATTTGACCCGAGATCATTTGTATTTCAAAAGTTTGTTGTCAAGAACAAATTGCGTTCAACTGCCATCATTGAATGGTGTTATAATACATGAGTAAGGGAAATCTTATCCACGTATATAACCACTTCTTATATAACAGTAAAGAAACCAAGAAGTCCACAGTAAATAAAGATGTGCCTTTTAAGGTTATTGTGTTAATGGATTTATTGAAGCGATTGTAATATTTGTATTCCGGACCTAGGTCTTGCGATCACATCTCCGCTAACAGCGCCTTTCCTTGGAGAAATTAAATTAAAATCTATAAACGGTATCAGGAAACTGACACATACTTTCTCCCTTTTAGCCCAACTATAATGAATAAATTATTATTTATATACTAAATATAGAATACAAAGCACGGTCGAATGTACAGAAAATCTTGTAAACAAGTTGTTTTAAAAAACATCCACCCAAATCCCTGCTTTGGAGGCACTACAGAATCCATTGCTACACTCGTGGTTTTAAGAGGGGAAATGCCCCCTATTCCCCCCCAGGGTTATTAAGGGCAACATATTTCGAATTTCCTCTGTTGGTCAATGCTTACTTGACAAGCATATCGAGTTTGAACGAAATTGATCAGTAAATAAGAGAGAAATAGTATTTTTTTATTCCCCATAAGAATAACATTGGACAACGTACTGCGTTTATCGCAAAATGAAAATTTCAATTTTCTCCGAAACCAGCAATCGTAGAATAGTAATTCAAAATACTAAATTATTTAGTTTTTTAAGCTCGTTTTAATGGTGAATAGTACTATTTTTGTATATTTATGTATTTTTATCAAAAATCAAAAAAACTGAAATTTTGATGTTTTAAGTCCTGTAATTTCTGAACCCGAATTTTTACAGGAATGTGGGTGGTGTCATTTTGTTGGAAAACTAAAGTTCTACAAACGACTAAGGTTAAATCAAAATCGTTAGAGCCGTTTTTGAGAAATTTGGATTTTTCATGTTTTTTGGCGGTTTTTGGGGGATAATTACCCTTAAAAATAAAAAATTCAAAAAAATGAAAAAAAAGCCTGGAGATATCGTGGATTAGTACCTAGATACCAAATTTCATAAAGATTGGCCCATTGGTTAGGGCTCTAGCTCTGTACACATCCACGCAGACACACACACACACACACACACACACACACACACACACACACACACACACACACACACACACACACACACACACACACACACACACACGCACGCACACACGCACACACACGCGCACACACACGCGCACACACACACACACACACACACACACACACACACACACACACACACACACACACACACACACAGACAGACATCACATAAAAACCACTTTTTTTTGGGTTCAGGGAGCACCAAAACGAATATTTCCACTAACAACTCAAATTCGAAAATTTTGACGAAAACAATACTTTCTCCATATACTATGTATAGAGGGAGAAAGTAATAAAGAGGTCGCTCAATTAACAAGTTTAACAAACCATAAATGCATACAAGGCATAACATGCAATATTGTCAATATGGCGCCATGGAGAAGGGGGTCAAGGACAAACTGAAGCACAAGGCGAAGATACTTGCAACTAGTTCAAACGACAGTTTACTTGAATGAGAAAAACTTGGAGAGAATCTGCCAATTAAAACGTTTACCTCTAATTAGAAATACCAAAATATTTTACCCTTTTAAATAGTAGCTTATTTTAATTGGGAAAATAAAGGTATTTATAGATAAGGACGAATAAAAATGTTGATTGCACTTTAAAACTAATAACTTATTTTGCTGTTAAACATGAATCGTTATATTGTAGGATATTTTTATATAGAACTGCTTAAACTATATTGCAGTATTATCATTAACTTTATGGGTTTTCTTATCTGATATTTATTGCAGGTGAACGAGCCTTCGAACTAATTAATACAGAACTTCTAACCTCGTTGTTTCTTGCGGTACGTGCTAATGGCCCTGTTTAACACACAAAAAGAAGGATATGGAAATATAAAATACCCCCGTCGCAGCACTCCTGCGATTTCAGTGAATTTGAAATGCATATTTATGTACCTCTCTACTACATGAAGCCACTTACGAATTTCCGTCAGAATATATTAATAATAAGAGAGGTATGACATTTGTCCGATTCTCCATAAGAATAACATTAATATGGAGGACAAAGGTTTGATGCAACAGGGTCCACAAACCCCAAGTAATGCAATTATTTAGTAATAATACTAAATAATATAATATTATTATACACATAATAACAACAACACAACACATAAAGCAACAATAACAACTATTAACAACTATTTTACTAGCATGATAAGTGTTGTTGTTGTTTATGTGGTTTATGTGCTTTTATATATTTAGTATGCTTTGTCCTATGGCCACCCTGGGTAATTATTTAGTGTATGCAATTATTTTATGCATATATCAATGGACAAAAATCATGAAGCAACATGACAAGTTTGATAAATTTACGTTCATACTAAAGTGAGGTATACAATTGTTCTTATTCTCAAAGATAAGTTTAACATTAGAAATGAGTATGCAGTTTTCTGCCACGGGGAACACAGTAAAATGCGATTTTTATGTAAATATCAATAGACCACAACCAGATAAAGAATGGTCAATACATGTTCATAAAATATATACGATACGTTCCTCGTATATATATAAATAAATGATTTTTATTATTTATTTAGCATTCATTTGTCATGGCTACTAATATAATAATAATCAAATGAAACATTATTTCAACTGAGTATCCTTAAGGAATTTCTTTGTTTTTTCAGACTACATGTTTCGAGACAAATACCTAATCTAGTGTTACAATATTCAAGGTATTGTAAAACTAGGTTAGGTATTTGTTGACCATGATGATGGGCTTATGTCCCGAAACATGTAGTCTGAAAAAAATAAAGAAATTCCTTAAGGGTACTCAGTTGAAATAATGCTTCATTTGATTATTATTAATCAATAATTTTTATTTTATTGTTATTATCCTTCATGCTTTGGATATGAGGCTAGGAAAATACAGCTATCGACTTGCTTACAATCATCTATGTTCAAACTTTTATTGTAGGATAACACTAGACTCTAATGCTGGGGCGAGAGCTTTGGACGTGTTTTACGCCCAGCTTCTTTACACCTAAAGTGATCGGTTATCAAGGGAACGGGGAGTAACTATGTTTCCATCTAGAACAGATTTCTCAGAAACAATTATTTTTATATAATAAGGAACACCGTCCCGGACCGGGTTTTAGATCGAAGGCCTCACTTCGCCCCGCATAAAGGACGGGTTCGTTGGACACAGATTCAAAACCAGTTCGCGTCTATTTCCATCCTCAGAGCGGTTATTTTTGTCCCATTGTGAAGACCGCCTATCGACAAACGGCATAATGGAGTCATAAATCACGGGTCAGTATCTTGTCTCTAGTTGTTATATGGTTTTATAAAAACTGGCCTCGGTTGTTCCCTCTATTCTGGCTTTGTGTCACATTTTGAAAACGACTTCACAATTGTATATATTAATCCATCACAATTTTATCCATATAGCAGATAATTATATAACACTAGTGGTATGTATGTTGCTTATGCATGCACTCAAACCCCAACTTTTCTATCGGGTGATTTGTTTTTAATACTCCCTTAAAAGCAACGTTTATATTTACCGGGTCCCTTGACCTAATATATTTAATATAAGCCTACCCCGAAATGTTACAGACGTCTACATAGTATATTTTAGTACTACATATGGTATGGCAGAATCATTAAAGATTCATTGTTGTATGCGTTTCGTAATATTACCAACAATGGACAAGCTGACATAACAAACATAATCAGTTTCACAGATTTATGAAACATAATCGTCTCGTCACAGATTTTACCTAAACTATCAGCTACAGATGAAACCTTTAAAACAAATTGCATTCATGCATTACTTTTTCTTACCCGAACTATTAATACCCCCGTCGCAGCAAACCTGCGTACTCAGCGAATTTCCAATGCATAATATATGTCTTAATACCATATAAAGCCACATACCAAGTTTCATAAAAATATATTCATATATAAGCGATATATACAAGTTTAATTATTCTCCATAAGAATAGCATTGGTGATGAGTAAGCAGGTTTGCTGCAACAAGGAACTAAAAAAATGGTGTTTTATGCAAATATCAATATAACTCAACAAGGTGAAGCCACATACCAAGTTTTATTAATTTATGTTTATAATTAAGGGAGTCATTACATTTTACTTATTCTCCATAAGAATAACATGGGGCTGAGTACGCAGGTTCGCTGCTACGGGGATAATCAACAAAAAATCAATTTTTTGTGCAAATATCAATATACCAGTTATACGTGACCCCACGTGCCAAGTTTCATCAATATACATTCATTAATAATGGAGATATCAAATTTTATTTATTCTCCATAAGGATAACATTGGACAACGTACTGTGTTTAGCACTTTGAATATCTCTGCAACGGTTGGACGTAGAATCACAATTTAAACACCAAAATGATTGTTTTGTGGAGCTGAGTTGATTGGTAAAAGAAAATGTGAAGTTTACATTAAAATTAACTTAGGAAAAGCCAAAAACCTTTTTCCCATAAGATTAACATAGGAGATTTTATGAGCAGGTTTTTTTGGATTTTCTCCGCAACCACTTAACCTAGCTTAATAATTCAAAATACCATATTATTTGTTTTTTTAAGCTCTATAACATGGTCTAAACCAAAATTAAGTGTTTTAAAAATTTTAGGGTAAAAAATGCTAAAAACCGATTTTTGGAAAATTTAAAACCCCCATAAACCCCCCTTACCATGGCCCGATTTTTCTGGTTTTCGAACTTAAAGTCATAAATGTCACTTTACACATTTGAGCCAAATTTCATCGAAATCGGACGTTTTTTACTCAAGTTATCGCATTCACGGACACATATATAGATATATATATATAAATTTGGACGAATAGTGTTTTAGTCATCCGGGGACCTAAAAAAAAAATTTGTCATGGTCTCGGGCTTAAATCTTACCATGAGACCTACGGTAATAGCTTCTTCCCTATAGGGGAAATTCGCTAAAAATACTTAATTTATTAAATTATGCAAGATTAGCTTACGTACCTCAGTTAGCTCAAATTGAATAAATCATGGTCATCAGCATAATATCTACATCACAGAGGCTAAAGCCATTGATTATTATAATTATGAAATCAGTTCTACTGTACAGTACTTCCCTTCAATAAGATTCATATTGTTAAATATTAATTAACATATATTTAAAGCATGGTTTTACCATACTAGTCTTATGACTATAGCTAGTCTGAATCAGTGCGGTTGTTTGTTGACAAACTCATATTCTTCTATAATATATCTTGTATAATTTTAAATTGTTTTACTTAGAACATATTATCTTGCAAACAAATAATGTACAAACTATTCTTTAGTCTATCATTTAAACTTTCTTAAGCGTAATTGTCAATGTTCAAATCAAACAATGCAGAACACGACGTTCTACAAAATCGAAAGTCTCTAAGGCCACTGTCATATCTGGTAATATACCTCAACATCTCAGTTTGTTACTTTCTTTTTACAACTTTTATATCTTTAGTATGCTTTGTCCTGTGGCCACCCTGGGTAAACGACATTTCTTACAATGTGTGAATGATGCAACATCCAACAGATTTTGATGTGGAAGTGGTTACACATCCGTGATGTTAAATAAACAAATATGATAGCCAAAGTAGAAAACTCTTTTTTGCCAACGATTTATCGTTGATTACTCTTGTTCTAGTGTCGCTAAGTTAGTAAGCCTAATATTGACGCCATCAATCCAGTTCTCTAGTTAACGACGATGATCGAAGTATGAAGTATGTTTTATTAGTGAATTTCCTATGGGAAGTGAACTATTAGCATGACCGGCACGGTGAAACTTAAGCCCAGGACCACCATAGGTGTTCCTAACGTGACCACCTGAACACGTTTTGGGGGGTCGTTCAAAATTATATTTATATATATATATATATGTGTATGCACTCTAGCGGTCGCATTTCTTGTTTGATTTACTTCATATTTGGTAGGGACGTTCCTTTCTATAATCATATGGACAATTTCGTTGGTCAAAACAATCGGGCAACTCTAAACCCATTTTTTGAGGATTAATCTTTCAAATTTTGGGTTTTTGGGCCCTAAAAGGGTCAAAAAAGTCCTGGATGTAACATAAATGCTTGTAACAAGATGTGAATTAGTGAGGAAAAAGTTATAAGCCATCTCTCGTCATTCTAGCATAAACAGTTATCGAGTTATTAAAGAAAATGTGTATCGACTAAACACAGTACGTTGTCTTATGGGGGTTTTCATTAAAAACGCCTGTTATTCATTTGTTGGTGTGCTTTTATCATTCCCAGCAACCTCACGCCCACTTTCAAGCCTGACTGGACCTTCTTCTAACCTTATAATACGCAAAATTGTATTCCCAGCATTGCAGGTAAATCAAACCAGGAGCATCAGATCAGCAAAAAAATCAATGTTTTCAGATTTCAATAGAATTGGAATAAATGTATGTTTTACACTGGTTTTGAGGTTTAAAAGTTGTGTATGGGAAAATTCACTTCCCTCACTTCAGCGTGCTGCGTGCGAACTCGTTTTACATTTGAATCGAAACGTTGGAGAGACTTTGGAAAACAAAAGCTAATTAAATAAGATAAACCGTCCATGGGAAGGTTGACAACCAGCAGAATGTCAAGGAGTGGTCAAAGCGTGTAATGTCAGGGCCTGAGCAGCTGATCAAGGCTTGTTAATCGTCTCGTGCTTGTTACTCTGGATTAGGCCATGAAGCGACAAACACACATCGGACTAAACAATTAAAAGGCTGTGCATTTCTAAAAGTAACGAATATACTTATATTTTCGTAATTCAATCTTCTTCAGTTTAAATTATAAATTATAAATACAATTTTCAGTAAGCATATATCAGGCATGCCGTTTTGTATTTTATGAGTTACACCGCCAGTGGTGTTTTCAAATGTATTTTTAGGGAACGGTCCAAACCCTAGTTTTGTAATCAAAGTTCGACATTTTCCTAGAACAACTATTTTACTAGCATGATAAGTCTTGTTTTGGTTGTTGTTGTTGTTGTTGTTGTTATTATTATTGTCGTTGTTGTAATTGCGGGATGTAAGTAAACAAGTCTTAAAACTCTTCAAAATATATTCTTAAACTGTACTCATTTACAAGATGGTATATAAACGAAGGCTAAAGGCAATCGATTTCGACGAGTCACACCGATCAAACCTAATGAAAGAAGCTTTTCGACTTGACTTTCATAAAAAACATAATTAATAAAAAGTCCGATAAAAAATGGCAGCTGGATCCATTTTTGAACCATTTCAAACTTGATTCAGGATTGATTTGTCGAATCGTAGATTAATTATGAGGCAAGCGCAAACACCACTACGTTACCCAGCGATCTTTAGAATGAACATTAAAATAATTATGATTTGATATGATTTTATCAGTTAGAAATATTACATGTTTATCTATTACCTTATTTTAACTGTAATATCAGCAATACGAATAGAGGGTTTAGTTTTAAAACCCTAAATTAAAAAATGTTTATGTAAATGCATTTAGACCATAAACTATCCGCTTGAAAATAATGTATTATTATATGTTATATACAGTTTAAATATGTGGAAAATGCGTAAGAATGTAAAAAATGTCACTATTTTTATCTTTACGAACAATTTTAATCAATAAATATTATGTATAAGGTGGAGGTGAACATTATAATTAAATATACTAACAAATTGACCTGCTTTATGCAGTGCTTTGCTAAGTTGTACGGTACGTACTCACTGATTATCGTCTAGTAAGTAAGAAATACATTTTAAGTCGTTTTCTTATACTTTTGTTTTCGACTGTCTAGTTCAATGTGTTGGCATTCAGGATCTGATGAACGACGAAAGAACTTGCTGCCGCTTTTTAAAGTGTTCCTTTGACAGCACACCTGAATGTATTATGATGAGTATGTGAAAGTGGTACAAGAGACTTGGACTAAATTTATTCCTACTCCATGACTAGCGTGCCAGGAAACAGTGTTAGTTATATGCGCGCCGAGCTGAAAGTAAAAAGTAACACTAATTGGTCGTAGTTACTGTTGACGAATTAGCATATTTTATGTTGAGACACGCATTAAATTTGTTAAACACTATTTTCAGCGCCAGAAACATTCTCGAGAACATATAAATACCGACAGAGACGGAGGCTCGGAAGATGAAGATGCCCAGTAGCTGTGGACCGCCGGCATTCAACCAATGGTTTGTTTTTCCTTGTCGCGCCTTTTCAACTGCCCATTGTCCGTTTCTTGGAACCCGCGATCGTAAGGTATTCTCCGAGTTTGGCGTAACACTCGCTGCTTCTTTTTCAGATGTCTGAGCAGTGTAACAGCGACGAGTAAAATTTATTTGTTTCCCAACGAATCGCTCAGCCCTGGTGCTAAATTTGGTGCTGTCGATGCGGATTCTGTTGTACAACTCAAATATATATGATTCGATATTATTTAATGATTTAATTCAATATTATGTTCTATTTAAAGCCATTGATTGACAACACCCAAGTGTAAACGCGTCAAACGGTAAATGCGTTTTATTTGTTAAAGTGAATCATCCATCTTAATCACGACATTCCACTAGTTAAACACATTACTGATACTCGAGCCTAATTTATAATTAAACTAGCTATCAGAGTACCCGGTTTCCCCCAGGAATAAAACCTTAATTGTGCTGCATTCTGTGGTTAACCCGTAGAGTTATGAGCAGCTGTTTGAATTTTCATCAGATCAAACCAAAGTGAATGTACATAAGAATAGCACTGGATTGCAACTTGGACTCCCCATGGGGCGGAGCCCAGGAATTTTTTACAATTGTTTCTTATTGGAATTCTTATTGGAACCTAGGTTATTGAAAGAATATACGTGCCGAATTTCGTGGTTGTAGGTGTAGAGGTTTGGCCTGGGGGATGATCGCGGTTTTTCGTATTTATATGATTTCATTAGAACCGATCGTTGTAGTCTCTTTACACATAGTTTTGATTTAGACTAACTCCATTCTCGAAAATTACATAAGACCATTAAATTATTAAATTAAATCTACATTCTATAACTCACCGACTCCAGCTCTCAGCTAGAGCGGCGCCAATCGCTACTGATTGGTCGAGCCAGTGGCCAATCCAGAGCGGCGACCTCGCTCGTAGGTCAAAGGTCATCCTCTCACATGCCAGTTTTACCGCCTGATTATCGTGTCAGGCAAGGCACCATATTGTCGTGATTGTTAAATTGTAAATTAAAAGTTCAGATCTTCAGCGTATATTGTACTGTTTGAGCAGTTGTAATGTTCGTTTTCATAGATCGGTTTGTCTGAAAATTGGTTTTGTAATATGTAGTCTTAAGAATGTATGGAAAGCACTTGCAACATATGTCTAAAATGTGCTGTAAATCAAAAGTGTATTTTTAAACACTTCCTTCCGCCTGGCTGTCAGTTACTTGATGAATGTGTTTATGAATTATTATTATATGATGATATGTAATTGTTAGATTAAATTTTTAGGACCACTGTTGTATTTAAGGAATAACATAAAAACTGACTACCTGTTGTTGTAAGATTTATCCTCCAGCCAAGATGTTATGGTTAAGGGTGAGATTTATATATAGTTTTGTGAAGTTATAAAGAGCAAACAAATTATTGTGAAATGTAATCGAATAAAAATCAGTGTTATTGGTATTAGGCCTATAACAATACGAGATGCTCCCCCGCAATATTTTGCGGATGTAATCCTTATAACAGCTGTTTATTGAATCAAGAAAAAAACACATGTGATACAAACCAAATAAAACTCTCCTCTATATGAATAACATAATAACTTGGAAGTCCCGTGGAGCAGAGCCCTGGGACCTAAATCGAACTTCTGGCTTGACAGTGACTTAGAACTTGAAATTATCTTTTAAATAAAAAAATAATCATCAAAATCGTTTGAGTATTAGCTTCAGGAAATGGGTGAACAAAAAACATTATTTTTTAAATATTTAGATAACAAGTTTTTCTAAGTTATAACATCGGTAAAAAGTTGGCAAGGTCTAAGAACTTAAAAACATATTGTATAATCCATCTCTATAAAACGTTCTAATCTAACAAATACAGTTTGTTCGGTGTGTGCATTGAAATTAGTTTCTAGATGGAACTAGATTTGTTTGATGTTATTCAAATATCAAATATCATATATTTATAAAAAAAGAGGAGATAATTTTGTCTACTAAAGTATAAAGTAATTATTAAGGATTATAAACGTTCCAGCATAGTGTTATTAGTAACTTATAAAACAACTAACTAATAAAACAAAGCTAAAATCTGCCTGCACGTTTTAGTTGAAGCATTTATATTCTTTCTATCTTCATAAAAATACGAGTAAATTTTTCGCCACATACATTTTGCTACATGATATAATAATTATCTACAAATTCGCGTAAGTAAAGCTTTCCAAATGCATGCAATTAGTAAAACGTCAGATATCAAACTAATTTTGATGGCATTTCGCATTACAAATTAATAGCAAGTAATTTAAAATAAAATCCAAGGAAAGAAATGCAGTCAAAAATGCTCAGAAATTATCAGATAGTTTATTTAAAATAAATAAATTTTAATATTGGTTTTGGACAATTAGAGTATAAGCTAAATTGTAAGCACAGATATTTTATAGTTATATTTCAAATAATGACTTCCTTGTAACAAATCCATTCTACGAACAGAGTTTTTTTAGATATTTTATCATTGGGACGGGACATTTTATCTGGTTGGTTATTGTATCCGTTATTCTTTACTTTAGAAGCGTGGCAGATGTTCTCTGCAGAGAAAGGCAAACACCCTCTATTTCCTTGTTAGACATTACAAAACTTCAATATCGGAAACGGTGAAAGCAATTGAACACAAACCCATGACATTATAAAATCTTAGTACTTAAATTAATAATCATACAAGCACTGGCAAAACAAAAATATATCGCCCGAAAAACCAGGAAAATATTTCAGCCCGACTTACTTAACCTTGAAGTAAGCCAAATAACTTTTTATTACTGAGCCAAGTTAATAATGAAAAAGTTATTTTCCAGGAAGTCATTCAACATCCATGTCAGCGACTGATCCTCCAACGCACTGCGGCGACGGCGGGGGGCGGTAAGGTCTCACTTGAGACAGAAGGGGATTTACGCCGTCCTCAAGCTGATGAGATGATACGGTATACTCCAAACTGGGTCCAAGGTCAAAGCCGCCGATGTCTAGTCTAGCGAATTTGCATGGAAATGGCGGAGCCAGTTTTTGTTTTTCCAGCGATATTGCAGAACTATGTTCCATAAAATTTAGGTTTTTATGGATTTAGGAAGTGACCTTGTGTGGACCTGTAGGATAATTTTGGTTACCATAATCCATCTTGTTATAATTTATTGTAATGGAACCCTTTTGGATTCATCAACATTAATCTTCGAAATTTCCTCGGATGCGTGTTGTTTAGAGTTAAAGAAACCATCTCTAATGCAGAGGTGGAATATCTGTATCCTTTGATTCGGTCAGATTTTGTGGGTTGAGGACATATTATTTGTGTTTAAAGTGTTGCAGTAACTAATAAATCGTTTGGTGGAGCTAAAATATTGATATGGGACTTTATTTGATTAATTCCAGTTAGGTTTCGCCAGCTAACGATCTTTGAAATAATAGCAACATGTTTATTAATATTAAGAGCGAATACGTCATATTGTGGGACACAAAATAACTATTGAGCGTATATTCAAAATTATATTTATTAGTGGATTTCCTATGGAAAGTGAACTATTAGCATGACCCGCACGGTGAAACTTAAGCCCGGGACCACCATAGAAGTTCCTAACGTGACCCCCTGAACACGTTTTGGGGGGTCGTTCAAAATTGTATATATATATATATATATGTGAGTGTGTGTGTGTGTGTGTGTGTGTGTGTGTGTGTGTGTGTGTGTGTGTGTGTGTGTGTGTGTGTGTGTGTGTGTGTGCACTCTAGCGGTCGCATTTTTTCCGATTTACTTCAAATTTGGAAGGGACATTCCTTTCTGTAATCAGTTGGACAAGTTCGTTGGGCAAACCAATCGGAAAACTCTAAACCCCATTTTTTGGATTATTCTTTCAAATTTTGAGTTTTTGGGCCCAAAAAGGGTCTTAAAAGCCCCAGATGTAAAAAGTAAAAGTATCCAAGTAAAAAGATGGGAATTAGTGAGGCAAAACTTTTAAGCCCTCTCCCGTCATTCTAGCATAACTATTTACTAAGTTATAGAAGAAAATGTGTATTGACCAAACACAGTACGTTGTCTTATGGGGGTTTTACATTAGAAAAACCTGTTATTCATTTGTTGGTGTACTTTTATCCTCTCCCCAGCAACGCCACGCCAACTTTCAAGCCTGACTGGACCATCTCCTAACCTTATAATGCGCAAAATTTTATTCCCAGCATTGCAGGTAAATGAAACCAGGAGCATCAGAACAGCAAAAAAATCAATGTTTTCAGATTTCAATAAAAATTGGAACAATTGTATGTTTTACACTGATTTTGAGTTTTAAACGGTTTTTTGTGGAAATTCACTTCCCTCACGTCAGCGTGCTGCGTGCAAACTCGTTTATGATTCAATTTAAGCTGATGACATTTCCATACGATATAAAACTCAATTTAAATGCCAAAATAATGGGGTATTATAAAAAGTCAAAATATATTTATCACCATTCAACATTTATTTACATCACATTCTATCAAGTTAGTTGACAGATTATTAGTGAATTTCGTATGGAAAGTGAACTAAAAGCATGACTCGCACAGTGAAACTTAAGCCCCGGACCACCATAGAAGTTCCTAACATGACCCCTGAACACGTTTTGGGGGGTCGTTCAAAATTATATGTGTGTTTGTGTGTGTGTGTGTGTGTGTGTGTGTGTGTGTTTGCACTCTAGCGGTTTCATTTTTTCCGATTTACTTCAAATTTGGTAGGGACGTTCCTTTCTATAATCGGTTGGACAAGTTCGTTGGGCAAAACAATCTGAAAACTCTACCGTTTTTTGAGGATTATTCATTCAAATTTCGAGTTTTTCGGCCAAAAAAGGGTCAGAATAGCCCCGGATGTAAGATTAATGCATGTAAAATGATGGAAATTAGTGCGGCGTAACTTTTAAGCTCTCTTTCGTCATTCTAGCATTAATATTTGCCAAGTTATTAAAGAAAATGTGTATCGACCAAACACAGTACGTTGTATTAAGGGGGTTTTAGATTAGAAAACCCTGTTATTTATTTGTTGGTGTACTTTTATCAACCCCAGCAACCCAACGCTTACTTTCAAGCTTGACTGGACCTTCTCCTAACCATTTAATGCGCAAATTTGTATTCCCAGTACTGCAGGTAAATAAAGCCAGGAGCATCAGAACTGCCAAAAAATCAATGTTTTTATATTTTAATAAAAATTGGAATAAATGTATGTTTTACACTTATTTTGAGTGTTACAAGTTTTTTATGTGTAAATTCACTTCCCTCACGTCAGAGTGCTGCGTGCGAACTCGTTTGTTGTTTATTAAGCTTGAAATCACATAAACACGTACGTTTTTACACCACACATAACACATTTTGGTATTTATGCGATCAGAATTTTCGGAGGACAGGATTTTTCAAACGTTTAAGATTTAATTTTTTTTCTGAAGATACTTTAGCAATTATCTAAACCCTGTCTTTTTCCTCTTCCAGTGAAGAAACTTTCAATATGATTCCACTATCTAGATGAAGTTACCAATTTCGGTAATTCATTTCTACTTCCATGACTATCTATTATATCTTACACCTTTGCACGAGTAATTTGTATATATCACTCAGCCTTAGGTGTCAACAGTCAACAGGTTTCACTTAAAGGTCAAATATAACATGTCGCCCATTACCAGAATATGCTTGCTGCGGCCGCTAACAGATTGCTATGTGCGATAGGCTATCGGCTGTCGACGCTGAGATCTCTCCGGATGATTTATGTTTCCTCGCCCTTTCAACAGTTTTATTGAAATGTAACTGAGCGTGACAACTGAATGGTCGATAAAACGGCGAGATATCCTGTTGAATTACTAGATTCTCTTGGAACTTGGGGAAATTGAAGAATCTTGAGTGGTTTACGGTCATATTTCATGATAGTTTTTCACTTTTATCTTGAATATTGTTCAAAAATATACATCACACGGATGTAAATATTTTTATAGTGTCTTGCTGTGTATTAATAAAGTGGTAGTAGGACTGGCTAACTGGCTAATCTGGTATAACCCTCTATTTATTTTTTCACGTATTTATTTTCAATAAGTAAATATGTTTTCTCGACATACATTAAAATTCCGAGTTTTAAAACAAACGTAGCGACATTAATGAGTTATTCGTAAGTTACATTGTTGAAATATGACTGTATTTAGTTATGATATGTGAATAAGTTAATCGAGATGATTGTATTAGGTAATTTTGGCAACCGTTATTGTGGTTTTCTTTGAATTTTATTCCATTTAATGCTTAAGTTATTATTTGTAAAACTTTTGTTTCGTGCACTAGTTAACAAAAATGAATGATGTTAAAGAGATAAAATCTATTTTATTTTGTAATTTAACATTCACTAACGACAACAATTGTTTTATTAAAATTATTTTGTATAGAGCTCCAAATGGTTACATTATTATTTTTGTAATTTTTTACCTTTCGTGCACTAGTTAATAATAGGCTAGTGTAGGATGTTTAAAGGGTTCCGTTATACTTCGTTTTGGAATTCAACACACACTATCAACCTCAAATATTAAATGAAAGACATTAAATAACGCTAAAATGCACGAGAAAACATGATCTACACGGACATAGTAAATGTGTACAGCACCAATGCATCTCAAATAACAATATTTTTTGCCTTAAAAACTACTACCGAGCCCCTGTGCTTTGAATCAAGTAAGAAAGTACTGTTACCTTTAATTTTAATTGATTGATATCTATTGATTTATAATTACTATGATAGAGAATATTTGGTTTTATACAATCTTGGTTTCAACTTTTAATTTAGACTTTCTTTATTTTTGTGGAATATACACAATCAATCGATTGAAGGTGTAGCCTACATGCCTAAAAAATGAATAAATTACGAACCATCTTCGAGACCATTTACCATTTAGAAGAGAAAGTGTAGATTGTCTTTCTTGAGACTTATATCTTGTGTTAGCAGCCAAATTTAAATTATGTTAAAAATTATTCTGTGATCGTTCATAAACATTACCTATCCAAATATTACATAGACGTGGACTGGGGATTTCATTTCTCATTTAATGTATGTTTTGCTGCTAGTAAATGCAAGTGACCAATTACTGTTTTGATAAACCTAACTAGAATGATCAACTATTTGTTACGAAATTATTAGTATCAGATTATTACTTATAATTATAAAAAAAATCCAACTACCAGCATTTTATAACTAACAAAATAAACGGTATCAGGAAACTGACACATACTTTCACCCTTTTAGCCAAACTTTAATGACAAAAATATTTATTATTTACTAAATATAGAATATGAAGTATAGATAAATGTACAGAAAATTGTCTAAAATAGTTGTTTTCAGAAATATCCACCCAAATCCCTTTTTGGGAGGCACTATAGAGTCCGTTGCTACACACAGTGGTTTTGAGAGGGGATATGCCCCCTTGCCCCCCCAGGGTTAAATAGCAACACATTTCGAACATCATCCGTTGGTCAATGCTAACTTGACCTGCATATCAAATTTTTATGAAATTGATCAGTAAATAAGAGAGAAATAGTTATATTTGTATTCCCCATAAGAATAACATTGGACAACGTATTGTGTTTACCGCTAAATGAAAATTTCAATTTTCTCCGTAACTAGCAATCGTAGAATAGTAATTTAAAATACTAATTTATTTAGTTTTTTGAGCTCTTTTTAATGGTGAATAGTAATCTTTTTTAACATTTATGATTTTTTATAAAAAATCCAAAAAATTGAATTTTGGATGTTTTAAGTCCTGTAATTTCTGAACCCGAATTTTTCAAGAAATGCGGGTGGTGTCATTTTGTTGCAAACCTAAAGTTCTACAAACCACGAAAGTTTAATCAAAATCGTTAGAGCCGTTTTTGAGAAATTTGGATTTTTCATGTTTTTTGGCGGTTTTGGGGGGATAATTACCCTCAAAAATCAAAAATCCAAAAAAATGAAAAAAAAACCTGGAGATATTGTGGATTAGTACCTACATACCAAATTTCATAAAAATCGGCCCATAGGTTAGGGCTCTAGCTCTGTAAACATCCACACACACACACACACACACACACACACACACACACACACACACACACACACACACACACACGGACACACACACACACAGACATCACGTAAAAACCACTTTTTTGGGTTCAGGAGCACCAAAACGAATATTTCCACTAACAACTCAAATTCGAAAATTTTTACGAAAACAATACTTTCTCCATATACTATGTATAGGGGGAGAAAGTAAAAATCGATCAAACTCTAAATGTTAAGAGACTCAATTCCTATAAATCAATAATCCTTCCTTTGCATTCATAATTATGTACAAATATTTATAAAGGCATAAGATATTTAGTTATTTACGCAACTACAGCCATCAGTATAGACCAACAAAATCTTTATTTTTTAATGTTTGTTGGGTTTGCAAATGGTGAACAAATCCTCAGTATGGATTATTACAGCTTCAGTAAGGCGAAACTTCAGCACTCCACCACGTGGGCCCTTCCGAGTTAATCACATTGAGTTATTTTAATATAGTGGTGCTATTTGTTAAGAACTTTATTAAAAAAAGAGCCGCAAGGAAAACATATGGTACAGTCAACCTAGGTGGGCCCGGAGTTTACCGGGGTAATTTGATAGGAGAATCTCTTGTGCAAATTTTGTATCCTGGGAAAATTTATACTCCCAGATATTGAAAAATCCCGAATTTCTGTTTTTAACCAAAGGCGTGGGACAGGCGGTAGTGAAGGCGTTGATTAAATATGGTAGTTTGGGTTTGTTAATTAATTGTTGTTTTAATGGTCCTTACTTGGTTCCCGGTCGA
This sequence comes from Allygus modestus, assembly GCA_963675035.1. Lineage (NCBI taxonomy): Eukaryota > Metazoa > Arthropoda > Insecta > Hemiptera > Cicadellidae > Allygus > Allygus modestus. Next base: position 30,494,212 of record OY776115.1, on the reverse strand, counting down.
CTCAGTTCAGCGCTACTTGACACAACAGGCCACCGTTCAACAACAAAACCCCAAGTAATAAATAACTTTATCTCGCCCTCCTTAGGATATGATCAGAAGAAGTTCGGGAAAATCACATATTTTAATTAATTAAGAAGATTACGCGCGATTTTATACTTTTTGGTCTAAAGCGTACTTATGATTGTCCAATTTTGATTATAATTGAAAGATTCCACAACCTACCCAAATATGTTGTACTGTATCAAAATATAATTTTCCGCTTATCCGGAATTCCTGAACTTTGCGTGAAAAGGAACTTTTATAATCAGAATTAGGACATGATTTTGTACATTTTGGGGGATAGATCAAAATGTTTTGAGGATCACGATCAGCTCCATAGGTCCCAGAGATTGTCCCAAATGAAAATCTAGAAATAGGAAGATTGTATCGATTTCAATACATATGATTTGTTTTGAGATGACAAATAATAAGTAAACAGCAAAGCCAAAGGGATGTGCCACGACAGTGTAAAACGCGAAAAGATGTTTTAGCTCGAGTGTCTTTAAAAGCGAGGACCATGTAAATCTGGAATCAGGCCCGCTCACAGAAATTTTGGGCCCCTGGGCAAATGACGGTATAGGCTCTCTTTACCTCTTTCGCTCTTTCTAGATATAAGGTTCAATATTTTGAATTTTATATAGTGTGTGTGTTTATATAGGTGATAGGTTGTATGTTTATTTCAATAGTCAGTTTGTTTCTTGTTCTTCGGGCCTGGCTGATAACCAAGAGTATATTGCAGTTTTTAAAACTCAACCACCCACTGACCCGCTTCCTTGCCAACCCCCTCTAGGCGGGTCTATCTTGAATTTTCAGATACTCAAAACTATCAACGTGGACCCAACCTGTGTTTGCAGGGGCATTTTTCTAGCCTTTAAAAGAAACACACAAAATAATAAAATATACAAAACCAGATTTTCAGCTGTTTCCTTATTTTTTCAAAATCATGAAGGGTAGGTCGAAAAGTAAAGCAGAATGGAAATATTTAATCGTAATCAAAAAGCTACTGGTGATCCAGTGACACTGAAACACTCGATTGCGTGTTGGCTATGTCTCGTATCAATCCTGCCCCTGATTGAGTTTTATACTGTATATATTTTCAAACAGATTTTCGTGAGCTAATAGACTTTCCAAGCGAAGTGACACAGGTGTAATATTGAGAAAAAAATAATCATCTGGTTGTTATGTCGTCTGTTCCGTTTCGTAGTCTGTTGTTTATAATTATTGTTGACAATATTGTGTCATGATTGTGTTGTTTAGATTAGGAGTCAGTCTATTTTTACTGTATAACGAGTAATGTAACGTCTTGATCGTCTATTCGAAAAATTGAATGTCTTTTGACGAAGAAAAATTAGAAATTAGTGATATGACACAATATCCTAATATTAACATAGAAAGGCAGAGGTATCCGTTTTGCATAGTTTGGACTCCAATTCCTTTATTAACGTAAGTAAACATGATTGTGGTAAGGCTGGGACAGGGCTTTTATCACGTCCCCATAGGCCTTCATAGTTCACATGAATCATAGTTAACGATCAAAACTTCATGTGTAAGTAATAGAAATATAGGCCTACATCCAGGGCCGCACTCCTAGGCTGCCTATAGCTTTCACTAAAAAAAAAACTGAAGCCCCAGGTGGTGTTTCATTGCGCCTAAGGCGCGATTCAGGGTATGACACAAGTGTGTTGAGAAGTTACTTTTTAAACTTTGTAAAATAATATATCCTAGGTATGTCTGTGGAACTGCACCCAAGTTGTCGTGCTCTGACTCTAAACCAGCAGTTGTTTTATGACGTCATATCCTGCTCTTTAATTTTCCCGTCTGCCCCACCCGTTTTGTTTTCAATGTGTTGAGGCAATTTGACAGTCATTGCAATGTGCCAGAGCCAATGCAACTTGATCGGCGATGCGGTACGTAATGAATGTCAGGACCTTTACGGATTGGCTGCCGCCCTACTGAAGTGGTGATATTTCAAAATGTTTTGTTGTTGAAGGGGTGGATTCAGAGATCCTCACACGTCAAATGAAGTATGCCCCTTGTACGTTAGTTGGGTAAACCAATACCCGTACCTTTTATGAGATCTAGGAGTTTTTCCCAATACTAATATTCCATTCATCACCTGGTTTCTTGCAACCAAACAGAGTTCTTCTCCTAGCCCTGAGTCTCTCACAGTCAAGTATAATGTACCTTGCGGTCTCCTTAGACTGATTGCAAAGTCTATACTCCTGACCCTCATTTGTAAGTCCACAAAGAGATCCTGAAGTGGCCATGTCCAGTTATCAAAGTGATCACTTGCTTAACCTGACCTCTGCCCAATTCCATCAACCAGGTTCCGGTAGTAAAGTCAGCACTAACCTAACCAATGTGACTTGTTTGGCAATGCGGTAGATAGTGAATGTCAGGACATTTACGGAATGGCAGCCGACCTACTGAAATTATGACATTTTGTACAGTGGGGTAACCTAACATAACCGCTGCAACGTGCTGACAGTTAGTTGGTTGTAAATTTATTATACAGGTAGGCCTAAAATAAAATAAGTCATCAGGGAAGGCCAGTAAAGAGAGAGGGAATGCCTGGCAGTAGAGGTTTTTGTAGCGGATTTTCACCATAAAGTAGGGCGAACTTTGACAACCCCTCTCTTCCTCTTCAACTTAGGCTATTTACTTCTTACATGTAACAACCTCCAGCCACACAAAGCATATAGCAAAGTAAAGAATCTAAAATTATTGAATTTGTAAAATATATTAGTCATGGTCATGCTTCATTAGAAAGAAAAAACTAAATAAGTAATTCTAGTGCTCTTTGGCAGTTTCTGAGTGCTGTTTGGAAGTCTATAGGCTACATTTGATCTTATCTGGCGCCCATAGACACGTGCCTTATGCTCCTTGGCTTAAAAGTGGCGATTAATGGTAGAAAATGTCTACGGTACTGAAGAGCAGAGCCTCATACACTGCTGTAGAAATAACACAGTTTGTGTTTTGGTGTGTGCCAATATCTTAAATTCTGTAGTTATTTATGTTACGTAACTAGGCTTGATGTATTCTAAGCTTTGCGGAATTGTTTTATACAAGTTATATATTTTTTTTGTGACTTGCAATATGCCATGTGTAGTTGGCTGTTTCCGTTCATCGGGCACATGGGTATTTGCACCTCTCACGGGGTCATCAGGGATTTCGCTGGTCCGTATCACGTAAGTGAGGACAACATGGCGTTTGGTAACCCCACCAAGTACTGGCAGCTGGACCCTGAGAAGGTGGCGGGTGGTGCGGCTGCATGGGACCGGGCCATAGCCGAGGCTGCTGACACCTACAAAGGTCGCATGGTGAGTTGTCAGAGCTTTTGTAAAGATTGTTTTTATGTATGAAACTTTAATCTATGCCCTAGGTTACCCGAGGCTACAAGATTTAAATATATCTGTTGGTCAGAAGCTACAAGACCCGCATGGTTTATACAAAAAAAAGTGTGTAGCTTCTTTTTAAAATTTATTCATGCCTATAACTGTATTTTAACTTATTCAAGGTTAGTGTGTCATTTAGTCCCCTCCTCTGCCAACTCTGAACTCGCTCCCGCCAAACTAAGAGAGTTCTACACTAGAGTCTGATCACTTACTTGCGTATAAAGGCTCTTCCTTTAAAAAAAAAAATTATTTGTATTTGTTATTTACGATATCTTTTGCAATTCTTGCGTACCGTAGCTAATTTTGAACGGTTTGTGGTTTCAGCACAACTTATGCTGTGACAACTGCCACTCCATGGTGGCCATGGCTCTCAATAATATGAGGTACAACAACAGCTCTAGCTGGAACATGGTGATTCTGGCCCTCATGTCGTTGCTGCGCAGCAGATATGTCAGGTATGCTATGTTAATAAGCACGTTTATTATGTTTTTAACCTATTATTATTTTATTGCCAAGCAGACCTCGTGAATTTCATTTTCTGTGATTATTAGGCTGCAGAATCAATGTAATTGGAGTTTTCTTTTTATCGATTCCATTGTTTCCAACACTATTTTCAGTACTGCTATTCTGATTCACTAAGTTTGAACATAAAGTGATCTATTTCCCTCAATAATTATGAAATTACAAAAAAAGAGCAGTAAAATTAAAGCTGTGATTATAAATGTAGTTTCAAATTGAATACTGTTCATTGAAAAGGTTTATAAATCACAGTAATAGGTTTCTAGCCTACATCAGTCAAGTCTATTGAAATTTATGCCATTTGACAGTGGGATATCATTTTAGGATTTATTTTTAAGAAAAGCGCGTAGGCTACAAGTACCTATACCAGAGTTTGGTTGCAAAATCTCTAAAGAAATAGTCCCCACGTATTAAATACTTGCTGCCGTTTGTAAAGATATTCAAGCAAAATTTAAAACGACACCTTGAAATGACAAGTCTCTTGGGAGTGAAAATTGTCTGTCATTTAGTCTAAAGACTAAAAAAAACTATATAGACTATGTAGTTGTTGGTTGTCACAGTTACAACATCGGTAAATTTGGCTTTCAGTACACATGACTTTAAAAAAGTGTGTCATAATATATAACATGTATGGTTGCTACGTTTAAACACCTTAGCAATCTTATTTACATTGAGCACATTGTCCTGATAGCATAGAATCCAGATAGAATGAACCAAGATAAACCGAGGTTCTTCAGTAGAAATCATAGTCAAATGGACAGTCTCGCAGGTAACCCCCCAATCCTAATTCTCAGTTTACAAAACAACCCCACTGTAGCACGCTCGGAGCGTGGACAACTGGTTAGACGATGGAAGACGCCTTCACGCCTTCACGTCTTAGAATTTTACCCTCTGCCTAAAATAACTAACTATTAAACCATTTAACTCTCATTAACAAACGACGGCTCATTTGTTTCATCATGATTAGTCAAATACAAACAAAACTTGAATCACAATTCTACGATGTTCCGTAATCGAGATAAATATATTTTCATTTTAGGCATAGTTTAGTCATTGGAATATTAATGTATCCCATTACCAAACATCGTAGAATTGTGAAGTTTTGTTGTATTCGTCTAACCATGACGAGACAAATGAGCCATGGCTTGATAATGAGAGTGCAGTAGTTCAACTATTAGCTTCTTTAGGCAGAGGGTTAAATTCTATGAATCACCGGGCAGTGAGGGTGTCTTCCGTCGTCTAACAGGTTGGCTGCACTCCGAGCACACTACAATGGGATTTTTTTGTAAACAGAGGGGGTTTCCTGCGAGACTGTCCATTTATCTATGACTAGCGGTTCCCGGCCCATGTTTCTACGCCCAAGAATTGTGTTGAAAAATTGTCTCTCATAATATTTACATTACAGCTCGCTACGGTACTTAAACAAATAGCCAGCTGTTTACAGTATTTTAAATTAGTCATCTGTGAAAATCATAACAAATCTTTCATCTATAAGAATAGCATGGTAACTTCCAGTGGGGCATAGTCCTAAGTTCCTAGGTCTTTGATTAGTGGCTATAAATATTCCTCATGTCAACCTGAATGATCATTCAAAGTTCATCACAATCAGTTGAGTTGTATTGTAGCGCATAAACATCAAACAAATTAGTGGCTATAAATATTCCTCATGTCAACCTGAATGATCATTCAAAGTTCATCGCAATCAGTTGAGTTGTATTGTAGCGCATAAACATCAAACAAATATACTATCTCGATTTGTTATATATTTCGATTTCTATTGGTGTTAAATTTGGACATGTTTTGTCAAACTGTAAATATGATTTTTGAAGGAGTAATATAACTGTTACTAGTATTGCACGTCACGGCTTCCCTTGCAATCACAGTACAAAGTACAATATTATGTTTGATAAGTTAGTTAAATTTGTTGAAGCACCTAAAAACACATACAAAATACAGCATTATAATTACAATGACTTTTGGAGCAACTTCTACTTTGATTGATGGGTCAAGGGGCATAATCCTAATGATGTACGATGATTTGAAATATCTTAAGTTTCCTGCTTCAGACAACAATAGGCAAAATGTTCTATTTCATTCAGTATAGTATTTTTTTGTGTATAAGAGATCTCGCACATAGATAGACAGATAAACAAACTTTAACACAAATTTAAATATCTCCGCTGCAGCCAAAATTTCACTGCTCAAAGCATTGTAGAAATAAAACTTATTTTATTAATATACCTGTAGGTACATGTATTTTATTAATACATGTAGGTACATTCCTTACTTGTAACATTGGTATTTCTAATAACCTGTCCATAATGTATTAACAGCTGCAATTCAAATACAATTATTCCCCATGTTAATCTTATGGGCGAAAACCAAACTTCGAGGGTGGCCCTTGAGAATAAAAATATTGACAATTAAAAACCTTATTGCAAAACTATGAAATGAGACAAATTTTTTGATACTTCAAACATTAAAATTGGTCAAAAGATGATGGAGGAGTTGCATTGACAAAAAACGGTCTCATTGGTCAAAAGATGATGGAGGAGTTGCATTGACAAAAAACGGTCTCATTGGTCAAAAGATGATGGAGGAGTTGCATTGACAAAAAACGGCTTCACGTATTATATTTAAGGATGTGTACCTTAAACCTAAGATTAATCTGTTTTTGTGTTCAGCGTTGGCGCTTGGTTCAAGACCTGGCTGCCGTTCCTACTCTGGGCTTCAAGTCTGGGTGTCTACCTTGCCATACTGAAAGGAATAATGTAAATACTCATTTTACATTCCAAAAAACAAATGTTGTAATATATTTGCTTTTTTATTCTAAATTTCTCATGATACAGGTATTGTTAGTATAATATTATATGTGTAAAATATTTTAAGTTAACTGTAAGGGGCCGTGCATATATTACGTCACGCCTCCCAGGGGGGGGAGTGGGTTCGGCACATTATGACAGTCCGTGACACTGGTGGGCGTAGGCCAAGGGCTGCATGACGCTTCATGATTAATGTAGTTAGAGCCTGCGAAATCATCAGTTGCAGAGTGATGAAATACCGTAACCACCATCCAATACTTAGACTAATAATTAATTAGTGTGACGTGACAGGGGGAGGGGTGGGGTTATGTGGAGCGTAACAAAGGGGGGCGAGGGGGTAAAAAACGGCTGAATTTAGCGTGACCTAATTTATGCATGGCCTCTAAATATTCTACATCACCACATCTAAACTGGCTTTGAAAGTATACAAATTTTAATTAAACTGAAAAAATATATTTGTCTGTATCAGACTGTTATTTGAAATTCATGTACAGAGTGGCTGTAAAGTGAATACCACCCTATTATTACTATATCACCCCATATTTGCCTATTAAAATTTTACAGAATATGCCTGCATGCATTTTAATGAGGCATCTTGAATTTTAAAATAATTGTTAAATGCCTCAGGCTTATCATCTTTTATAGAATAGACTTGAGTCATTTTCAATGTGACTGTAAGAGAAATTAATTACATCAAAACAGAATTGCCCTTGCGCAGCTTGTGCATTGAATCAACTATTTTGAGTTGATCGAACTTGTTACTGTAAGCTGGTGCCACCATTATGTTGACAAAAAAATAAGTGAGAATTAAATAAAATAATCCTTTTTATGATTTTGAATTGTTTGTTTATTTTCGCATGTAGTGGTGAAGGTAATTAATGATGCCTTTTAGCGGTTTAAAATTATGATTTAATTTTTTATTTTGATAAATATTATTATATGGCCTACTGACAAAAAAACACCCTTGAGAAATAATGTATAAAGAAAATTTGTTCTCTCCAAATATAAAGCTGAACATTTTTGCTTAATATTTTACATAATGTATATGAACACAGTTAATTATCACCTTCAGATGTCACGAACAATGGTTAATTTTTAAATGTGATATATTTTATTAATTGTTAAACAATATATTTTCTTAAATATACGTTTTCAATGGTTTGTTGTGTTATGATATTTTACTCGAGCCTGAAACTAATGAAATGAATAACAATATTACAATTATGCTATTGTAGATTAACTATTGTTTTCTTAAATTTAAATTTTTTAAGCCGTTTACAAGAACCAAGTTTACTTGTTCATTACGAGTTCTATATATGTTTTGTGTGTATTATATTTGTTTATATATTAAATATATTTATATTTGTTAACATTTTTGTTATTGTCTTTACCAGTTATCATGCTGCCTTCTCATCATAAAAAATTATGATAATAATAATAGTTATCCCATGATAATGATAGACAATCTATTGGATTTACAATAAAATCATTTTATGAGAACATCTTTTAACCAGATAAGATAAGCCTGAGTCCTATCCTCCACTTCCTGTATATTTCATTAATTATTAAAGTGATTTTCCCAAAATTAACATTAAACACTGATTATTAGATTTTACATGTTTTGGAATATTAAATTGTTTTACATTATAATTTTTCACTTTCAGGCTTTTTAAGTTAATTTTCTTTAAGCTTTTTCACAGGTATCTGTAGACCTGAGTATTGTAACTATTGTACAGTAACAAACTTTGTATTTAGTGTACACAGTAATTTCACACAGTGATTTTCATTCTTTGTTGCTTACATTTCTCATGCTGTAAGCTACACAGTAGGTGTTACCAGTGTACTTTGGGGGGGGGGGTGGATCAGAATGAATAGTGAATAGTACTGTACACCATATCGGATAGTAATACAAACAATTTTACCTAATAACATGAATGTTTTTCAGAAAAACATGGCTACATTTAATATTTGTTACAGAAAGTTACAAGTCTACATAAGTCTTTTCATTTATTTTTTACTTAAATGAAGGCAAACTATCATAATAAATAGGCGAGACGAGCGTTGAGGAATGAAAGTTTCTGTACATTACAGGACAAACTCAAGTTTTCTTGGTTTTAGCGAATTTCCCCTATAGGGAAGAAGCTATTACCGTAGGTCTCATGGTAAGACTTAAGCCCCAGACCATGATAACTTTTTGTTTTGAGGTCCCCAGATGCCAAAAACACTATTCGTTCAAATTTATATATATATGTATGTATTTATATATATATATAGGTGTAAGTATAAAGTATTTGTGTCACTTTTTGGCAAATTAGGGCCCATTCTGTTACCGCTGCGGTAACAGAAAAGAGGTAACATAAAAGAGGTGCTAGAGGGTAAATTGGGGCCTTTTGTGTTACTTGATCTGAAGTAGCAGAATTGAGGACCTAGCATTTGTGTTACCTCCAAAAATAAGAATATTTACAGTAGTGCCAACATCATTGTAACTTTGCAAATAGGGGCCTTTTGTGTTACCGCTGAGATGAAAGAAAAGAGGTGACATAAAGGAGGTGTAGGAGGGTAAATTAGGGCCCTTCATGTTACTTGGGCTCAATTAGGAAAACTGGCTAATTATTACAAGAAAGAGACCAAAAACGTGGTTTGTTAAAGATGGCAGCGAACAAAAACTGGTGGCTCCTAAAAAACCAAAGGTTTTTTTCTAACCGTAGCTCTTGAAATATATTCCTTTGAACGTTGAATACGTCTTCCCCAACTTAGGCTTCAAAAAGCTGTCTTTATTTTAATACATAATATATTTTCTAAATTGCTTGAAAACGATACCACAATTTTGAGAACCAACAAGTTTTGCCATTATACAACAATAAGAATGTGTAAATCTAAAAACAACAAAATATATACCTCCATCTTATAAATCACTACTGTACTTGCCCAAAGATGTTATAATATAGGGAAAAGTCTACATATGTTTCCTCAGCAGTTTATCTAGCCTCTTTACTAAATAATTAATTGTCTCAAGCCCTTTTTCTACAGCGGTGTAAGTTGCCTCAACTTACCTCAGCCTGCCTCCCTCTCTACTACGTAGTTTATCTTACTTCAGTTAGATGCCTCCTAGAAAAACACCTGTTAATCGAGTTGTGTTTACTTCCGTCACTAGTCAGCGTGCTCGTACGCGAACCATAAATTAAATTTCTCTGGTGAAATTATTGTTAATGCAAAGAATTATGTGAATAATTACATTATAAGACAAAATTTATTATACTTAAAATTTGTTTCTTATTATTATTATCATTTTTATATTTCAAGTCCTTGCAATGTGGACAAATGAAAAAAGACTTTGAGTTGCCATTCAAGTAGATTTGTTATATCCATTCAAGCGTTTAATTAAACAAAATGTTTTGTTAGTAAGAGTAACGTGGTAACTTTGAAGGCCTCTAAGACAAAGACCTGATGACTTTTCTTATTTTTTTTTCTCTCTAAAAACCTTCTTTAGATTATTAAGAACATTTTAATACAGCAATTAGTCAAATCGGTCCAACCGTTATCAAGTGGTGCGCCTACCAACGAACGGCATTTCATTTTTAATTTGATCAATTTCCATTTTGAACATGTTTTTAATTAAAAAAAATGTTTTGTCCATAGCATGGGAACAACATGGGAACTTTGAAGGCCTCTAAAACAAACACGTGATGACTTTTCTTATTTTTTCCCCCCTAAAAACTGTTTCAGATTATTAAGAACATTTTAATACAAAAAGTAGTAAATCGTTTCAACGTTCTCAAGTGATGTGCTTAACCACGAACAGCATTTCATTTTTATTTGTATAGAAGATACTTTTGTCTAATTTCAGGGAAACGTTTTCGTTTTGCCGATAATGCAGCAATTGTTTAAAGTTCAAATTAAAGCCGTAACGGACTTTTCATTGTTATTGTCATTAACACATTATCATTAACATGTCATAACAAGTTTTTGGCCAATATATTTGTTACTAGGATCTGATTCACAATCAAATCTTGAATCCATATATTTTAATCTTACACAATATATATCGATACTACTGGTGGAACTAGGGACAAAAAGCGTTCTTGTTTTCAATGAATATGGGTATAATTAATGTGGTATTCCAGTACAAATTTAATATTTAGTATAATGAAATACAATTTTTGATATCCTAGAATGAATCAACAAAGAAATTGTGATACCGAGAACACCATGGAGAGCTAAGTTAATTTTTAGTGTAGTGCATATCTCATTCTCTACCAAGTTTCAAATCTATAAGGCCAGCCGGTCTATAGTATACCGGTCCCATACCAACCTACTGTTTAAAATACCGACGGCCCTCCATCTCTCTACTCCCATGGCAACCAACGTGGTAAACAATCAAATACTCTCTTCACAAGTTATATGACGGTTGAAAGTTATATATGGAGCTGAAATTTGGTAGAAAGACAGGTACATGAGAATCAAACATACCATTTCGTACCGTAAAAATCTATTGGCCCCTACTGGAATAGAATCATATTTATGTTTTCAATTGTTGGTGTAACCTTATGGAGTAATGATGTCATTTAAGTTTCCACGGTAACAATACTTTTACCAATGGAAAAAGAAACGGGAATTAATAGCAGACAAAAAAAAAACGAAAATGAAGTCGCGCTGGATGCCAGCTATAATAAACAAAAAAAAAAACGAATAGAAAGGAAGTCTTCTCTATATAAGCTAAGTGATAATATATAATTGTTCTTCGTGTCTTTGTTTCTTTAATTGTAACTTAAGCTTTCCTATACCATACTTCCAATTGAGGTAAAATTGTGCATGGTAATCCAGGTAAACGACAGAAAGGCTTCTAGCATTTATTCAAAGTTCAAAAGCTAAGGACCCCGATCCACTGAACTCTAATGGAATCGCATGGCCAGAATTAAGCATAGGCTACATAGGCGCGCACTTAGGGGCCCGCACAACTCAAAAAGCAAGCACATACAAAAGCCTCAAACAAGCAAAATATATCGCCACCAACCGAACGACCTGGGCGATAAGGGCCTGGACCACCACATTGGGCCCTATTCCAGCATAATTTAATTTGATTGGTTCGTTATTTGAGGAAAATGGTGGTTAGCATGGGCTTCACTTTATTTACCTCTCACGATACCTCGATATATATTAACCGCGTTGGTTGTAGTGCGTCTTTAAAGCACTGATTGAAGATTGGTAATCTATACATACAAATCAATGCTTGTCTGTCTGTCTATTTATCATTTATGCGCTTATATACCACTCATCCGTTTACCAATGGAACTTTTAATGGTCATTCGGTTTATCCTAGGAAGGTTTATAGCCACTAATCAAAGTCCTAGGACTGATGAACTTTGCCCCACTTGACTTAAAGTTACCATGCTATTCTGATGGAGAAAAGATTTGTCATGATTTTTACAGAAGACTAATTAATGTAAACAGCTGTCTATTTATTTGGTAGCAAGCTGTAATGGAAATCCTTTGGATTTTGTTGTTCAGTGTCAATACAAATAAACGTTAAATCTTTATGAAACCTAACCTTTATCTAAAATACTCTGGCTCATCTGATTTTTGTTACTATTTACATGCTGAGGAAAATAAAACTATATAAGTAGGAAAACATGTCAGTTCGTAAACAAAATAAAGTAAAAAGATCACATGTTTTAATTTAAACAAAGCAGACATTTTTTTAAAACCCTTGCTTTTCCTATGGGGGATGTCTTACAAATTTCCTCGTTTGCTGGTAATTTTTTAGAATTACTGCTATTTTTCCCAAGTCCCTGGGATCAAGACCTAGAATTTGAACCGTCTCTGATCATCATGCAATTTGCCAAACTCTCAGAAATTTGACTTAAAAATGTCGCTTACAGAAATTACATCTATAAAAGGCTCTCTCGTTCACTCATTAACTAACTCATCGCGAATTCTCCTACTTCCCATTTACCTAGAGAGTTGAAATTTTGCAAACTGATTCTTAGGCAAAAAATAGGAAAACTAAATGGTTTTCATTATGATCTGAATTGAGGGCTCCGCCAGAGACCCCGACAAAGTTCCTAAGTATTCATAATGGACATTTTTGTTTGAGCTGATGAGAATACAAACAGCTGATCTTGATTCGTATTAGGTCCACGGGCTAACCACATAATGCAGTACATACATCTATCATAGTTTTTTATGAATCATTTGCGGGCCAAACCTGTGGGTAACACCTAGGGGTATATAGAAACAAAAGATATAAATTCTGTAAGCGAAATTGTTAAGTCAAAATTGTGCAAGATGGTAATCTATGTTAACAAGATAAAGGCTTATAGCATTTAATTCAAGTCCCAAACCTCAGTACTCCACTCCACTCCGGGCCTGATTTAGAAGCTGCGGGCCCCTAGGCTCAACCAGTGGTGCGGGCCCTTGTTTTGTTTGTGTGAGGCTTTTGAAAGTGGCCCATAGACGCGCACCTATGTAGCCTATGCTTAAATCCGGCCCTGGCTCCACTGAACTCTAATGGAATCGCGCGGCCGGATTTAAGCATAGGCTACTTAGGTGCGCGCGACCGACCAACCGACCGACCTAGGCGGTAAGGGCCTGCACCACTGGTCTCGCCTAGGGGTCTACAGCTCCTAAATCCGGCCCAATAAAATCTTACAGGCATTAGTATTTACAGGACCTTTTGAGTTGAATTTTTTTGGGAATATAGCTATAATACTCAAATAATATCATAATATTAAGCTGAAACTTTGCTTGTATGTGGCTCGATCACGCTTCAACGACTAAGCCGTCTTAAGTGATATTTCCTAAGACGATTTGCGAGAGGGCTTTATCATAAAAAATACAAATTGAAATTTAAGATGCCTACGTTAATCCTATGATCTTTAGTATTTACTGAACCGTTTGAACGGTAGCGTGATAAACCCGTCCAAGTCAAGCGCGGACAAACCGGTTTGAGAGGGTAATAGGGCGGCCGTCACTTCTTTCTTTGTCTCGTTTTACCCAATTCTCGGGAAGTATTCCCGCAATGTTATTTATTTGAAACATTTGGGGAACCCTTTGGCGCTTTCGCCGTACACTCGGCAACGGACGATTCTCCGCGTTATTAAGGACATTTGAAAAAAAAAATTAAAAAACTCAGGGCGGATTTAAGAGCTGCGGGGCCCTAGGCTAAACCAGAGGTGCGGTCCCTTACCGCCCAGGTCGGTCGGTTGGTGGCGACCTTTTTTTGCCAACCGAAATTATTATTGTTGGATTATTGGTTGTCAATGGTGAGCTGGAGTTTCCACATTAAACCAATCGCTGCCCAACTGTTTTCCATGCGATTTTGGCCAACTGTAATTGCCATCGTTGGCTGTTTGTTTTCCAAATACGTGATACTTTCAGTGACTCATGAATTAAGAATTTTATTTGCCATTAATAATACTACTTGGAACTGTAACATATAATAATATTTTATTGAATATTTTCAATATAAATACTTTTCAATGAACATATCTAATAAATTTGACCTCTAAAATAAGGAAGGAATATCCCTAGAGACCACCAGAAAATCAGTAAATTACAAGCAAAATCAAAAGGTCGCCAGCTTGCTGACCTGGGCGTTAAGGGCCCGCACTACCGGCTGCACCTACAGCCCCGTAATACGGTGCTGATTAAACCTATATTTAAGGATTCAAATATAAACATAAAGCGATGCGTCGCGACTGTGAGTGACACTAGCATATACATATAAACAGATGGGGTCAAACACAAAACAGGCAACGCAACTTGGAGGTAGTGAGACAAGTTCCAAGCCGCATTGCGTCTAGACGTGCGTTTACAAAAGTGCGTTTCGCAAATTGGTTTTGGCACTCAAACAAACAAACAAAAAGTCGCCAGCTTACTGACCTGGCCAGTAAGGACCCGCACCACTAGTTGCGCCTAGAGGCCTACAGTTGGAGATTGGCACGATTCACATAACTCATCAATGTGGAATCAGTGTAACAGACTGGCAGAGACAGGTGGATGAGAGGGATTGAAAAGGGTAGGGTGGTATGGGATGTGAAGTCAGTGTCTCTACCAAGAGTCAGAATCCTAAGATCGGGTAAAAAAATAACAGCGCAACACGGCAACGAGGTGTGCGTAAATAGGGGCGCCCCTTTGCGAAAATTATGTACAGACAATACAAGAAAAGAGCTAGGGTCTATTACACTGTGGTGTTCATAATTAGGCTATTATTATTAAATATTAGAATTATTTATATTAGCAAATATAATGTTATTAATGTCAGATATTTATTTATTCAAATACATGCAACGTATTATTTAAAATTCTGTTGTACCTTGCTTAAAAAATAGTTATTGCAAATAACTTAATTTTTTCAATATTTTTATTATTTATGCCTGCCGCGACGCCCACGCAACGGCCCTGTAAATAGGCTATTATTATTAACAGTATTCAAGCAAATCCAGCTGCCAAAATTTGAAAAAATACTTGTATTGCGATAATTTATGAATAGCATATAAGTTGTTAGTGTAGGATATTTGTTTGTTCAAAAAATATATGTAATGTATTATTCAAAATTATGTTATACTGTACTAAAATTTAAACAAATATATTTCCAAATAACTTAATTTGTCCAATTTTGTTTATGTTTGCCTGGCCGCGGCGTCCCGCTGGCCGCAGCGCCCGAAGCGATCATTTATAAATAATAAATATAAAGTTACAAATGGATATTTATTTGTTTCAAAAATATATCCAACGTGTTATTTAAAATTATGTTATACCTAACTTTGAATAAACTATATTTGCTAATAACTTCGTTTTTCAAATTTTGTGTTTTTTTCCTGCATCGGCTTCCTTCTGGCCCTGGTCGCCTAACCTACGTGACGGTCCTGTAAACGGCGGGCCCGTTGTGTACGTGTGAAATTGCCTATTCCAAAACGTTTGTTCTGGCTGCTTAAATGAAAGTTGCATGTTGGCTAGTCGCCATTAAATGATGCTGTTAGATCGTGTATGCATATATTTTACTGAATAACTAATATTGTCTCATAAAAACGCATTCCCTTACAAAGTGTTTAGCCCGGAGCTCATGACAACCCGTATTATTACCCGTCCATTATTACGGAAGAATTGAATTTTACAAAATAGGTCTGTCCTGAGTGTATAATATTGTATGTTTTTATGTTATGTTATTGTAGACTAGTATAAGTTAATTATGATATTGGGTTTATCCGCTTTTTAAGTTATCAATAACCTTCAAGGCCTTGTAGGACAGCTATTTCGGAGCGGGGAACTTAAAATATTAGAATATGTAACATTGTCCAATCCCAGCGAGACTATTGTTTAAGGTATTTGTTAATAAGTGACATCGTTATCTTGATCAGGGTTATAAGTATCTGGAGATGGGTCATTTTGCCATTTTTGAAAGACTCAATATGATATATAATATATGTTGATGCCCGTTGTGAACCACTGAAATGGCCTCGGATAAAAAAGTATTTTTCTGGGTGCTTAAATTGAAAGTTTTATATTAGCAGGTCGCTTTTAAATGATGCTGTTGGATTGTGTATGCTTAGGGAACTAATATTGTAACATATAAGCACTCCCTTATGAATATTTAGTCCGGGCACATGATTTAGCGTTATATTTGTCGATTATTATGGAATGAGGGCTTGATCGAGGCACAGGCTACATAGGCGCCTGCCTAGGGGCCCGCACCACGCAAAAAAACGGGCCCACACTACACAAGGGTATTTTTAATAATTTGTTGTATCCTAAAAGTCCTCCAATCATCGATAATAGTCTAGGGACTATTTATTATCACTTGACGAATTTCACGTTTCATAGGCAAGTTTCCAAAGTAGAAAGATTGCTATACCTGAACCAATTACCTTAAGCATAATTTTTAAAATGGTTTAGTTTTCTCAGAACCGTCATAATATGTAGATATATGAAAGCAAAACCCCAATGATTCACACATTTACTCGCTGATCAATATTTTGTTTAACGACAAAACGTAGCACATAGCATGATGGTTCCTCTTAATATTTTTACATTTTTGAGCTGGAAAAGCTTATTATAAAATAAGGCTAGTCAAACTTTTTTCTGTATTAACGATAGTTTCAAAATAAGTATAAATTAAAATAATTAAAATGTATGTTTAACCTTTCTTTAAAACTCAACTATATATCTAAAAACCTATTCCAAAAAACTAGTAAACCCTTAATTTTTCTGATGTCAACATGAATTTTGAAATCTATATCAAAACTGATTTTGAAATAGGTATTAAAAACTTAGTTTTATTTAATCCTAAACCATTATGATTAAATGTTTAAGATCGTCCAGTAGTAAATTAGGATAAAACTTATTATCGCCTATTCTAGAGTGTTGTTACTTTTTATTTTACCAAGGTATTGTTCTGATCATCCATTCTTCAGAAATCTAAATGTTATTACCTAGAAGATCATGTTTATCTCAGTGAAGGTTAGTTAGCAAGCTATTATATTAGTTTATTTACCAAGCCCTTTCCCTTCATGAAGAGGTATCTGCTTCCGTTATTAGTATTATATGGAATACAAATCTATATGTAATTGCTAAATGAGTTTATATCTCGTGAGGGTCAATGTTTAAACATGTTTGGGTACCTTGGATGGGTTTTATATGCCGGGACCCGATGGGGTGGCGTTAGATCCGTGATTGTTTTCTATTATTTCTAATGAATCTCGGGACTGCATGTTCTATTTTCATTGGAGGATTTTTATATATGTTTCTATGACAGTTTTTGGTGTTGTTTTAGTAATTTTTAAGTATTTTAAAGACTGGGATAGTTTATTAGCAATGGTGCACTCGGTTTTACGACATTAACAAGGGTAAAAATCATAAGGAGCGTTTAAACTGCTTGGCGTTCTTATTTTTACGACTTTTACTAATTGTTATGATATCATAACATTTACCTGATTACAAACGATTTCAGTTATTGTTTTTAGTAAAATATTTAAATCCTACAACACTGACCAAGCCCTGTGACTAATTTCGTGTACACAGTGTTTTTGGCTCTACGAGGAAGTGCATTGACGACAGTCACCCGCCGAATGACTTATCATCGAACTAACGTGCGACGTTGTATTTTTTAAGGCAAGTCCACTGCGTGTCTGTAGTGACCCTCCAGTGAAATTCATTGACTGCTTAGTGATTTTGTTTTATTTTAGAATAGTTTGGTCCGTCGTGAGTATTACTTTAAGCGATCGTGATTGTTTAGTGTTTAAAACAAAAACATTTAGTGGCAGTGCATGTATAGAGCAAGGTTCGGAGAGCTTTCAGACCAGGTGTGCTGAGTCGATCTATTTAAGGTTTTCTGCTTTACCGGAAGATACCTCGTAAAAGCAGCTAGAAGGTCACGTGATCACCAATCTAATCTGCAGTGTTGCTGGAAACACGATATTTATCGTATGAGTTCAATATTTTTCTCATCAGTGTAATTAGAATTAACATTGTTTAACTGCTTACATTCTATGATAAGCTGTTATTTTATGAAACTAATACATTTTTTTGATTTATTTGTATTATTAGGTTAATGGATTAAGGGTTTAAATTTTCTTTCTGCATGTCCAGTGACAATTTAAAAATAGCTGTACCATTATTATACCCTTAAGGTTGGCAAAACTTTATGGTATGTTGTTGATTCATGAATCAGCTGGACGCCCTCGTAAGACATCTTTGCTGCGAACATTACTCTTATGTAAATAGGCACACCTGGTCTGAAAGCTCTAAGACCCTTGTGTATAGAGTATAAAAAACAAAAGTTATTCCTTTATTCCCAAACAAACAATGGAAACCAAACAAAATTATAGTCTTCATTATCTATAGTAGTAGGAGAATACAAAATCGATATTTAGAAAATGCCTAGAAATCTCAAAAATCTAATTTTATTTCGTAAGTTTAAAAAAATGAAACAAACTTTTGTTATCAAACTAATTGTTGTTTTTAGTCATTATTTACAGTATTACAGTATTAATTTTAAAAGGCGAAAGAAAAGTGAGTAAGTTATTGCACGCACCCAGGCTGGCCCAACGAGGTTAATATATCCAGAGCACTCCCCTCGGCTAAAAGGTAATTCTAGTGTCAATGTATACATAACCCTATGTATACATTGATAGTGGTAACCAACGAGGTTTATATTATCTATGGAGGTCTTCTCTGGGTTAAAAACCGTGCCTACTTGCTGATCGCCATTTTGACCCTCTGTACCCTCCGGTGTCCATGGCAACAATATGTTTAACCAATCAAATATTCTCTTCACAAGTCATGTTAGTCCTTATTACTATTTGACCAGATGATTTGTTTACAAAAATATCCTTCAGTGAGGTTTAACTTTTTTAACACGAGACGAGAGCTCTATATTGTTTACAACTCGTTGGTGGTAACCGACATTTTCCTCAGGTAACCAATAAAATCCTCTCTTCCCAAGTTATATTTTTCAGCTGTCAAATATATAAGTTTTGAAGAGAGGATTTGATTAGTTACTATGGAAGTAGAGGGGAAAATGACAGTCAGTATGTAGGCTTCACCTTTTTACCCCAGACGAGATCTGTAAATATATGAATCTCGTTGAACAGGCCTGCCACGGAATAATCCCAACATTACTAGTGTAATGACTGCCTTATAACAAAAGAAACTAAAAACCAGCTAGATTGCAAACAGCTAAAAATACCGATATACATTACATTAAATAAAACCTGTGAAAGAAAAAGAGGAAAAGAAGAAGAGTAAAATCATGGTAATTGTCAAGGAGGTTTATTAGTATAGCTGGAGGTTTATTAGTATAACCACAGACAAAGGAATATATATGGATTCCTTTATCTGTGGTATAACACTACTTCACTGTTTTTGTCGAAAAAGCTAACTTGTGAATTTGTCCGGTTGGTACACTGGCGAGGCAAATTTATCGTTCTATGAACTATCCTAATTGGTTGTTTTATTCCTATAAGTGAATCTACTCACGCAAATCACTGGATTAAAAGTAATAAAAGTTGGAACAAATTAATTTTTTCGTTTGATTTTTGTGCCTAATCTTGCCGTGAAATATGATTACTTATGAGCAAATAAACAAATACAAGTTTATTAATGTTCAAGTCATGAATAGCTATTTGTTTGATTCACTTTGTAGACTCGTTTGATTCCAGCGAGTAGTTCTTTGCCTCACCAAATTTTGACAAAGATCAGCTCGCAATTTTGTTCAACAGTGTTGCCTACAGTATTACTAATAGAACTTCTTGGATCTTTAATCTGCGGGCGTGGCACCACTGGTTCCGAGTTGCATTGCGATTTCCTACTCGAACAATCATCCTACTGTCTGTCATACCATTAGTGATGTGCGATACAGCCGTGTATCGCGATACGGCGATATGATACGTATCGGAGTCAGATATCGTATCGGCCGTATCGTATCGGTGCTGTGTATCGCGATACGCGTATCGTATCGCTTAGCATATTGTGCATAAACGATACGACGTATATCGTATTATACACTGCTGTTAAAAATACGGCCATCGAGGTATTTCCACTTGTTTAAATTGTAGTACCACAGGAAGAACTCTTCTGAAGAATAGTTGTCGAAAATAGATATAACCTCATTGTTTTACAGCCAAGAAAATAATATCGAAATATCGTCTCTATGTGCCGATACAAAATCGAGTATCGTTTTCGGCGATACGATAGTATCGTTTCAAAAATATCGTGACAAAATATCGTATCGTCCCTAGCGTATCGCGATATTCCGATACTTCAGTTACTTCACCGTTGTGACACAGTTGTAAAGTTGGCTTATCAGTTATTTTGTGATATTTAGTTCTGATATGCTCAAGAATTACAAAAATGAAGTGCCCTAAGTGTGGACTGTTGTTTTCAAACAGATCATCTTTTCTCATCCACGTCAGTAATGACCACCCGGTAAGTCTGAAGACAGTATGCAAAATAAATATATCATCACAAATCTAATCAGTTAGGTTTTTAAAGTGGATATACCTACTACTACTAGCCTAAGCCTAGTGATTGAACAAAATATGCTACTCTAATGTTAGGATGCTGATGGGAATTAGGCCCCCTAACTATTTTGGCAGTTGATAATGTGAGATAATCTTTAAGACTGGCAGCCAAAAAAGATTGTCGGTTTTTGAATCAAGCACTGTAAATATGGGTGCAGTATGATAAGTGTTCCTTCTTTCCCTTTGATTCCTTCATAATTTGATCTATCAAATGAATCTTATCAACTTAAATATCAGGTGTTTTAAGGTTTCATGCTTACTTAAAAATTACTATTATTATAGGTTTTAACAGACTCCGATGAATCGAAAGCCGATGACTCTGATGCCGACCCCTTGTGGTCTCCTGGGAGTCAAATTTCTGGTAAGTTAAATTGTTGGTTGTTTTAAATATTCTTTGGCTATGACCTATTTTTAAAATTGAAACAATAAGAGTTAAATTTTGGGTAAAAATTTACTATAATTCACCAGGTCCCATAGATAGAATGGATAGTATACGTACATATTAAAAGTCGTCGGAAATGGCAGAAAATTGATTTTCCGCGGCTAAATTCCTCTTGAACTAGTTATAGAATAATAAAAGGAACATACAAATATATAAATAAATTGGTTTTGAAAACGGTCCCTTATATTAAACCTGTACCAAATTTTGCATAGTAAGTACAAGTGTTTTATTGTAGTATATGGTGTATAGTTAATTATTAAGTTCAGCATAGTAAACGTTGTTAGGTATTGAATATCATAACATGTTAACTGCTAAGACCTAAAAACCACAGAACTTTTCAGATGTATTAGTCTCTTTTGATTATTTGTACTGTTTTTTCCAATACCAGAATCAGAAGCAGAGGCCTCGTCTCCATTGACAGCAGAACAAATTTATGTGTCAGGAGCTGTGGAACCATTTGTTGAAGTAAGTGATTCTTGATTCCTAATAATATAACTTAGTTCAATCTTGACACTCCGACATTTGGTAATTCGATCAGTTCACAGCAGCACATTATGTGTTGGTTTAGGTAATATAAATTCATGAAACCACTAATATTAGCCTATTATGTTATAGGCTGTTAGTAAATTATTCGTTGTTCTTTTCATTTGCCAATTTTAGGTTTTTTTACCGTGTTTATTCTAAAAAAATATCGGCTACTAAGCGTGGTTGTAATAATAGTACCCTTAGCCTCGGGACTCCATAATATGCAATGATCCTGGTGCATGTTATAGCCTATAAGATTATAAAGAGTCTTTAATTGTTGATAAAATAGTTACGGTACCAGTATTACTAACACGTTTTTCTTATTTGAAAAAGAATGTGACTTATTCTTTAGGCCTACTTTTCTTAACCCTAAAGTAGATATCTATGCAGCTCTACCTTAATAGGACCCCTGTTTCATGCAGGATATTTTGTAATTAATCTTCTGTGGCATGGACAAATGTCAGTTAAGTTACAATGGAACATGTTTAAAGCTACAACATGAAACATCTTGCTTCAGTAGTTTAAAATAAATTAGCATATGTAGTGACAAAATGTTGTAATGAATACAAACTATTCTTCAGTATTCTTTCTCTTAAACATGCCATTGTTTTTTTTTCTAAAATCAATTGTAATTAAATACATTTGCAAATGTCAGTTATTATTATTTTGTTATTTAATTTTAAAATGTTTAACCACCTTGCGCCTTTGAGTATGGTGGTTAGTAAGTAAAACAATGTTAAAATGAGCTTAAAAAACTAAGTTAGTTTAACTATCACATGCTTACCTTAGACCTGTTTACACTTATTATTTTTCTTTACAATAAAAGCTACAAATGTTAGGTCATACGAGAAAATTAATTATCGTCAATTTCGATACATGTGACTTCAATAGTCTTCCCTGTTCTCAGGAATTGGACGTATTACCATCTACATCTAATAATCCAACAACATCTGAGTTAAAGACTGCTGATTCAATCAAAAAATGTTACTGCAGGATCTCACCTATAAGGTAATTTATAATAATTTTCAAAATTTATTAAAATCTGTGTTCTGTGTTTTCTGTTATACCGTATCTACTTGTGTTTGTAATTATTATGCATTGAAGAAAAAAACATTATGTACCAAAAATTCATAGGCCTATCTTGGCTAATATCATTAGTTGTTATCCATTTTATACCTAATTTAAACTTTTATTTTGATTAGTTTTAACTGCCACTGATTTTAAACTGTTTACTTAATTTACCACTCATTTAATCATCGACATTTATTTTACCTCATATTACGTTGCTATACATGATTTGGTGTACAACATTTTTAAATGAAAGACGAGTATAGCCTTCATCGACAGGCGCTTAAGCAAGTTAACAGCTGACTGGCTGTGCATGTTGCACACTGTAACAGCGGGAGGCGAGGGTTGGCGTATTGCTAAGTCGACTCATTGGTTTCTTGCCATTTGTAATGCCGAAACGTGTTACGTAGTACAAGACACCACCTCCGGTTCGGCTATATACTGATATTGACTATCAGTATCTATGTGTAATCTTTTATGGTTTCAAAAGTTCTGGAGTTTTTCAGACACACCGAAAGTAAACATAAAAGTTATAACAGATTGCTCCGTTCTTTTCTGCCCATCCATTGACCCAGGGAAACCTTGCTAAACGTAGACACAAATATCACCACAGGGAAATTGTACAGTATCGTCAGAACACAGCCAATCATATCGAGTTCCTGATCCATGGTAATAAAAACAATATAAAGCACTCTGTGTAAATGCCATAGGCCCTATGTGATTGATTCCCATTTAGTTTACCGTATGATACCGCCTCAACATAATGTGTTAAACACCTTAACTGCCATTAATAACTGCTCCAATAGGTTTTTTTAAAAATTTATAGGATTATTATTATTATTAATTTGCAATTAATAGTAAGCCTTTAGGTGTTACCTAGAATCGTTTTAATACTAATGTTTTATAACATATCGATAACTTTAAATGTCTTTCAGGCTTTCAGTCAAAGAAGGAAAGGATAAAGGTAGATTCTTCCTTACATGTAGTAAACCACCAGAGGATCGATGCCACTTCCTTGAGTGGGTGGATTCTGGTAACAATGGTAAGTCTTCATATACTAGTGAACCTTGTATACTAGTGTGTGTCTTACATACTTTGATATTTTGTTAAAAAACATTTTTGTGGCCAGGGCCGCCCACAGACATTTTCTGGTCCAAGGCAGAGTTTGGGTTTGCGGCCCCTCCCCCCCCCCACAAAAAATAAAAAAGTTCTTGTAATCCATTAGCAAAAATGTCTGTTTACACACTATTTACCTGAAGAAAAAAATAATCTGAAGAACAGAAACCTGTGACTTAATCTCCACCTATCTCTCTCTATAGGACTATACCAGGTTTATTATTCTCTGTAACTAGGTGCTGTTTGATCTTCTATTTTCATAGCTAAAACCCAACGAATAGATCTTATAAACTGAAATGAAACATAGATTTCATAAATCTTATCCAAACACAAATCAAGCAAACCGGGTCAAGTCCTGTATTCTCTCGTCTTCTTTCCATCGGTTACCGG
This sequence comes from Allygus modestus, assembly GCA_963675035.1. Classification (NCBI taxonomy): domain Eukaryota; kingdom Metazoa; phylum Arthropoda; class Insecta; order Hemiptera; family Cicadellidae; genus Allygus; species Allygus modestus. Next base: position 30,469,878 of record OY776115.1, on the reverse strand, counting down.
TATGGGAACCATGCAATCAACCAATGGGGCAATGCTGACGAATAAAAACCTTGTTAGCCAATGACAAGGTTTGGTTTCATAGTGGCAAGTTCATTCAAGGTCTACTTAGACTAGCATATTGTAAATTCCAAAGGTGTTAGCAAGACTGCCAATGTCATAGTCACAAAAGCACCAATGACGAGTAAATTAACCGTTAGACAAATGTAGGAACATTAATATTTAATAACGCATTGTTTATTTAATTGGATAAAATTGTAACTCAATCTTCATCAATAGGTCTATCAAATACTGTAATAATATATAGGTTATGAGGTTTTCATGTCTTATGACAAATTAAAAATACCAAATCGTCAAGGTCACGCCACGTATGGTAGGATAGCTCGGTTGGATCAGAACTCAGCTGCCAACTAAGCGACCAGAGTTTGAATCTCACAAGTGCCCAAGGATATGTTTGAAAATAACATGGGCATAATTATTTTACAAAATCCACTAGATTTATTATAAAATCAACTCTCACCGATGTTTATATATTTTTAGTAAAATAAATTATAGTAGTTCAACAATATGGGTTTCAAAAGAAATTGCCGTGGTGAATTAGGCTAATCACAAAAAGTAAATTGTGGTCTAGTTATAATTCAATTTAGGGTCCTGTGGAAAAACATGTATCAGCACGTTTTCTGCAATTATTGAATGGACCCGTTAGCTTGTCCCCACCGGTACTGGAGTATTGAACAGAAAATTATAATTAGCCTCAACCTAGTAGTGTTCTGGGGAGTAATGCCTTATAATTCTGAAAATAGAATAAATTAGTATTGGGGATTACATTACGTATTTCTATTGGCTACTTATTCCAGCACAATAAAGTATTGCACATCGGTGTAAGGGGGAAGGGGAATGTCTCCCAATGTTCATAAACACTGCTGTTAGCCTGTAACCTTTTTAGTCAAGCCAACTTGTTATTTATAAATAATGGTTGTAACCATTACAGCTACTGTTATATAACTCTTTATGGAAACTCTGGCAAGTGAAACTCTCACTAATAACTTTATTTAATAATAACAGTTACTGATTTTCAGAGAATCTTATTTAAAAAGTGAAATAATCTCTTGATTTATCACTCAGATTTATTATAAACTGTGGTACAATAGTTTTACATTGAAGTATGACTGTTTAGAGTAAACCTTAAATTTGTGGACACATTGGGGACAGATGTAATAAAAATGTTAATGTACATAATATATTATATACACCTATATTTTGTAGGGAAAGAAAAGACTAACATTCGAGAAGATCCTGATGCTAGACAACTTGTTGTTGGAAGTATGGCTGAAGTATTGCTACCCGAGAATGCAATGTTGGTAGACGGTGAGTTTCATTCTCAAATACCTTTAACACATTTGATTCAGCAAGGCTTAAATTTTCCTATATTAGCCAGGAGAGGAGAGTGTAAGGAGATTATGGAAAATTAACTGGAAACAAAGATAAGAAATAGTTATGTCATTGACATTGTGTACTGTTTAATGATATTAGATAAAATGTCTCAAATTGTTTCTAATTAATGAAATATATTAGGAATAAAATATATCTGTGATAAATTACATTTAGCCTGTATGTTGTAAACAATTTATTTTGATTCTATTGTGTCAGTAAACATACTCACTTCTGCACAACGATCCACCCCTTCATGCATTTCCTGTTCGCTAATAAAAAAAAAAATTGGAGTAGAGCCTTTAAACACTATTTGTCTTGTCATTTCAATGTTTGGAATACAACTGGGTATTAATAAAGGACAATTATAGTTAGTTAGGGCTGGTTAGAGCAGGGCCTGCATATCATTTTGACCATACGATGCTATGCGTCCGCTTGCAGTTGTTAATTCCATTTAAAAGCATTGCGAATGCTTGAACTATCATTAGTTTTCCCTGCCTCTTTGAGACAGAAAACGTTGAATATGTGATGTATATAAATTTAATCTTTATACAAGTACATTGATACCAATATTTCAAAATATATATAGAATATACCTACTTTTCAAAATATAAAATAGAAGTTTCAGGTTTACAAAAATCTTGACCTCCTACTTCTATCCTCCAAGGCGATTATTTTCCAACATTATTTCTCCGAAATATCTGAACTGATTTTGACGAATGAGGTATCAATAAACTGCCTCATTCCATAGTAATGCAGAAAGATTTTCAATTTGCGATACTGACAATGTGATGTGCACAGTGTTATTTAATGGGATTGTAGAATGATGACCATGTCAATTCAGTGGAAGTGACATGTAAAAGCACGTTTTATGCTTCTAATTTTTAAAAAAAGCACTTTTTGCTGAAATTTGATTGTCCCTAGATACTTTTCTGTATCCCCTCCCCCCCTTGTTTTCTACTTTATTTTCCAGTTTGTGTACTAACCATATTTAAATTATTTAGATGAAAATGACCCTGAAGATCCTGGTTTTCCTGATCGTCGAGGAACAATTTCAGAACTGGTTGAAAATATTCCTGAAGGAGCTGAACCCCTACAAATGCAGGAATCTCCGCAGAAAAGTGAGTTTTATTTGATTTATTAATGTGACATTTTTTTCTGTTTTATTAATTTTAATCTGACCAAATAAATTGTAACTGCAACATTATACTTGAAATATACTTTTGACATTTATAACATTTACAGGATACATTTTTTTGCCGGACTAAAAATAGTATGGAAACTTTGTAAAAAGACAATTTTTATGACAACTAATTTACAGTATCACATTGTGGATATTTAACTCAACAAAAACTGACCACAGGAGTTTATTCACATATAAAAAATAAACGTGGAAAATACTTTATAAATGGGTTTTGAAAATTGAACTTATAAAATATATTCTACAATTGTAACACATTAAGAATATTATGCTATACAATTTAACATCATATATTTTATGTGTATTGTATTTATGCTATGTGTATATTTTATTAAAGCTCAAGATATTAATCATGATGAAATTGAATTTACTTGATAAATACACGTTCACAGGAGGGGCGGATCCAAGGGGGGGGTCGCCCCCCCAAACCTAAGAATTATTGTGTTTTATTTTGTTATTCAGGCATACAATACAAGTTTGAATATATCCGAACGAAAATGTATTTAGCAAAAGCCTCCCGAAACCCCATTTTTCGGTTCCGTGAGTCAAATTTTGCCACTTCCGTCTACATTGTTACATTAAAATTCAAAATATAATGCAACTATAAAAAATATAAACATTCGATAAATGAAATACAATATATACCATTAGATAGGTGATATTTTAAACTTCCATTTTAGTATATAACAAATTACTGAGATCCACGTCTTTCACCAAAAAGCGTCTTACAAAAACATTGATATTTCCGAGTATCGAGAAAGTTGTTGCAGTTTTGCCAGTTGGCAGAACGAAAATTCAGTGTTTTTAACATAGTCTTGGAGGTAGATTTTAGCCACATACAACAAAGGTTGCTACCATATTATTTTTTACTGGATTTCGCCTACCTACTGTCGTGTTTTGTTTACAGGTTTGGTTTGATTTTTGTGTAAAACCGTGTAATCCGTTGCTAGGCAATAAATATCCAGTGGCTAGGCTAGAAGCAAAACGTGCCTCAAATTATATGTAATGAAATAAAAGGAAACAAAGATTAAATTGCGTGCAAACGGAAGCTCATATGCCAAGTATTTCATTTTTTTAAATGTGGTTCGACATTTTCATTTTTTGAGTCTTTGACCTTTGCTGTCAGCCTCATTCCTTATTGTATCTTCGCGTAGCATAGTTCAGTATTGAAGATTTCAAATACATTGTGTAAATAGTTTTTTGCGTGGGTAATTACTAAAATAAATAGTTTATTTAGGCATCTTACTTGTTCTTAGACGCCTAAAGATGACGTAGAAAAAAGTGTAATGCCTAAATATTTTTTATTCTTATTTACGGTCTGGCGCAGCAGAAATAAATTTAATGTTTGTTTAGCTTGTTTATAAAGTTATGATTGCTAGTTTTTTTATTTGTAGAGGGTTATTGATATATTATGTTAACTTACTTTCATTTGTTGTATAATTTCACATTTAAAAAAAAAATAATGGGGTGCCAGGGACCATCCAGGGGGAGGGGAGGGGTAACTTTCGGTGACTGCCCCCATAGCCGCCTTTAAAGAAGGCCGCGGCGTTTGAACTGGCAGCGCCGCCATCTCACAGAGCAGAGGAGTCACTGCCCGGCACAAAGCTCTAGCCGCCAGTCGAATAACTTGTCATTTTAAATCAATTTAGCTATATTACTTTGTTTTGTTGTATAGAACAAATAGAATGAAAGCCAGGGATTGTTTATTAAGTATACAATAACCTAAAAATAATATTAAACATACAAATTCCCATTAAACTAAAACAATAGGCCTACATGAATCATTTAGTTCTGTTAGGGTCTAAAGATTATTGCTTTGAAAAAAACCCCAAGATCAGAGTAACTTATTTTATTAGATGTCCATATGAATACATTTTAAAATTAATACGTTGAATAAATGTCACTAATAAACTGCTTGAAGTAAAAATAAACAATGACAAATGCAATATGAGGCACACAATTATTTCTTTGTAAGATAGAAGTGCATACAAAATGTTAATACTTTTTACAGACAAGTTGCTCCTGAGTTGTATTTATACTTGTTGCTATATTAAGTAGACTTTGTCTTTGAATAAACGGTTGTATGTCGTTATTGTTTTCGATCTTGAGTAATATGTTGTTTTGAAGAATACTGTACTTTATTAGTACTTATTAAATGATACTAAGCTGTCTTACCTATTGATATTTATAAAACAAAACTAATGATAAAAGGTAATTGTAATTAATACTTAACTAAACTAATAAAAAACATAACTTGCCTCTGCTATGTATTAATAAATTTAAAAAAGCCAAATTACGACAAAAAGAAATGTATACAACTATCTAGTAGACACTTTTTGAGCGTAACAAATAACTTGACTTTAAATTCAATAAGTGTGTGGGTTTGTTGTTGTGGGGGCATTTTAAAAAGTGATTCAAGTTATTAAACTCCTAGCACATTCTTCGATGACGGTGCTAGGCATTCAATTTGCACTATGCCTACGCGTAAAACCAAGTAACACTGACTATAAACATGTTTAAATTTACTCTCAGTTTAAATATGAACCTTGTTGAGCTAACAACAGGGCAAGACACTCATTAGCAAAACGATAAACATCACTTAAAAAATAAACATCTCTTAAACTTTAAGAGTAAAAAATAACGATTTTAGACGGCGGCGTCTCGTTTTCCCCATACTAGTATACGGGCGGCGAGGCACGCGGTAACTCCTCTTGCGACGTTGCCAATTCTACTGCGCCGCGGCCTTCTTTAAAGGCAGCTATGCCGCCCCCCCAAAAATGACCTCTGGATCCGCCCCTGGTTCACAGAATGTAAGCTCTATATTGTTCCTTAAGAACTAGTTTTAGGCCTATACAAAAAAATTGTCTCTGCCTAAAATTAATGCCCTATAACCAAAAAGTATCTGTCAAATTCCTTCCTTTAATTCCTGATCAGAAATTGACAACTTAACTTGCCTTGAACGTCCATTACCCCGCTGTAGCAGACGTTGTGAGCGTTGGATGTTGCCCGTGTGTCTATCTCATTTGCTTGCCTTAACGAACTGTAATGGATGAGGATGAAGGTCATGTTCCCCTTGCCTTACTTACATATTTATTTTTTGACTAAAGCGAAACTAAACCATAAATATTGTAGTAAAAATAGCAAAGTTAAGTTATATTATGTTAAGTCAGTTCATGTTACTAAACCAAATTTCAGGATGTATTGTGTCGAGTCAAATTTTAACGGGGACCAGCCCACTATATTCTTATTGCTCTTTTAAAAGGATACAATTACAGTTTTTGGAAATTTAAACTATAAAGGGATCATTGAAATAGATGGGGTAAATACTTTTCACCAAAAGAGGTCAACCCACAAATAGTAATATTAAAATTATATTTCAAAACTGTGAAAGACAATTTTTCTATTACACTTTTCACAAGAAAGCCATTATTATTAGAACATGTTTCAGCAAACCAACTTCTAAGCAATAAATTTGTATTAAATGACTAGTTGATTTAACCCTGTAAGTGTCCATTAAAAAACCTACATTGTCATGCGTTTTACGGCCATTTTGCTGTGTTTTATTTAAAATTGATATAAATTATATTAATTGGCAAATATTTATACAATTATATATTTGCTTAAAGTTGATTGGATTTGCCATCTAAAAATAAATATTTTTACTGTCTTACCTTTTGTTCAACCCATTAAGGTAGTAATTTTATTTTATCCCGCAATAGCCTATAACGGGATTTGATTGGTGCTGCACTCTAGTAGCAAATTATGTAACTAATGACCGCGGCCGACTACGGTTCTATCCGCTAGGGGCGTATACTAACTGAAAACCTTAATATCGCCACTAAATTCCTAGGCCCTTGGCCTGGTGTGGATACGATATTCGTGGGTTCGATTCCCGCACGCGACCAAAACTACAACCAGTTGCGACCAGTCGTGCAACTCACAATGAGTTAACCGGTCTGTGGCAACGTTGGTGGGAGGGCCCAAGTAAAACAAACGGTGGCAGGATTGCTTGGAAGTTTACGGGATCGGTTAATTCTTTGTGAGTTCCACATGGTCAACACTGATTTTGCTACTTTTTACTTATGTCTACTGTGTGTGTGCCAATGGGACTCTAAAAACTGAATGAAAACAGTATTTTAATGGAAATAAATCATTAATCCATTTAAAAACACAAATTTCTATTGTAATGCATAGGTTTAAAAATTTACAAGTAAGGAATGAGACCAGCTCGTATGTCTACGCCAATGGGTTAAGGGACCCAGTATGGGTACGAATCCAGAAATTTTAAAAGAAAATATTCTCTTTCCCTTTAGGCTATATCCATATATGTAAAGAAAATTATATTACCAAAATGAACATATACATTTTGTTTCAAATTTCGTAGGGTAACCCAAAAATAATATACATATTCGTTGCTGATAAAATGCACAAGTTAAATATCTATGACTGTAACATCAAAATGTATGACTGTGGTACTAACCTAATCTCATAAAGTCACATGTAAAATCAACCAGGGCATATAAGATCACTTATAGCTTATATTAACTTTATAATATTGTTAGACCACTTTATTTAGAGCAATAAATTAAAAAAAAAATGTCCCATACACCTTGTTTTAAAAGGAACCTCTTTAAAATTTTTAATTGTATTGAACAATGTAATGATATACAGTTTTATATTCTGTTTTAGGAGAAGAAAAGAGAAAACGACACCTATGCATTTTTTGCCAAGCGATTTTGGTAAATCTAACAAGACACCTTTTTGCAAAACACCAAAATGAAGAACGTGTAAGTGAAATACTTAACATTCCAAAGGAAGACCCTCGTAGACAAAAGTTGCTAGGACTGTTGAGGCGGGAAGGCAATGCCAAACTCAATGAGGGTAGGCTGAAAGAAGGAAAGCGTTTAGTACCTTTTAAAAAGGGGGTTAAATCTTCCCTTTGCCCATGCCCGTGCTGTGGAGCAATATTCAGTAGGTCAACACTTTATCGACATTATAAAAAATGTGCTGGAAAACATATAACACCCAGAATTCTGGCATTCAAAGCACAAGCAAAAATTGTCAATTTACCCAACAATATGTGTGAGGCGTTGAAAACTGAAATTATTCCATCAATGCATTCAGGTCCAATTCTACAAGAAATCATTACCGACCCTGATATAGTTTTTTATGGTAATTCTCAGTGTCTTAGGTATAGGACTGATTTGGATCGACAAAAGAATACTATACGAGGCCGCTTGAGAACTGTGGGTAGGCTAAAAGTAGAATTAAAGAAATTGGATCCTACTATTGTCAGGTTGAGAGATGTGTTCGACACAACTAAATGGGACACTTTCATCCAAGCTGTATCAGTTTGTGCCAGTTTGAATGAAGAAGGGAAAAAACAAGCACCCAACAATATTTTTAGTATTGGTCAATTGGTCTCCAATATATCAATGGATCTTAAAGTTATAACTCCAAGAGATGAAGAAGGAGAGAGCATCCGGAAGGAGATCGAGTGTTGGGTTGAGTTATATAGAAGAATGTACAGCTCCACAATTGGCAGAGTTGCAACTCAATTAGCCGAAAAAATGAAATTTGAGAATAGAAACTATGCACCTGTTGCCTCTGACATAATTAAGTTGACGTCTCACCTTAAACAAAAGATAAAACAATCGGAGAGTTTGCTTGAAAAGTCATTTAATCAAAGGACTTGGGAAAACTTGAACCAGTCTGTCATGCTGTCTCTCCTCATTTTCAATAGAAAAAGGAAAGCGGAAGTACAATATTTAACGCTAAATGATTACCAGAGGAAAGAAAAAGTAAAGGACAATACAGACATTTACCACTCACTCTCTAAAACCGAACAGATGATCTCTCAGCGATACTTTCATGTACTGGTCAGAGGAAAACTGGCTAGGGGTGTCCCTCTTCTCATAGATGAAACCCTTGCTAGTTCCATTGACAAGATTGTAGAGTTGAGGGAAGCAGCTGGGGTATCTCCCTCAAATCCGTATCTTTTTGGCAAAAAAGAGAAGGGACAATTTAACGCTTCCCTGTCATTAGTGGATACAAAATTTGAAATTGATTTAGAGGCTCCTGAATTGATCAGCTCTAGAAGACTGAGAGGCCATGTTGCTTGTGTTGCCCAAGCACTTGATCTTACTGAGGGTGATATAAGGTCACTGAGCAGTTTCTTAGGCCACAATACCCAAACGCACCTTGAACACTACCGCATGCCAAGTGATGCAATAAACACTGCAAGGATTTCACGCTTACTAGTGGCCTTAGATGAGGGAAACATTTCAAAATACAAAGCAAAAAGGATAGAGGATATCGATGTTGACGTACCACTGTCAGAAGTTATTGGAGCCACCGGACCAGAGACACTATCAGAAAATGAATCAAGGCCAATCAACACCTCACCCAAAAAGAATGTGCCACATAAGAAAATAGAAACAACCCCAGAAATAAAGAGACGACAACAAAGAATTCAGCAAAAGACCCCGCCCAAAAAAGGAAGTCCTGGAGGTTTACACGTATCACCTTCACTAAAGCAAAGGGTTAGGTGGACAACTCCAGAAAAAAGTGCAATGAGGCAAGCCTTCTCTCATCATTTAAATTCAAATACCCTACCTTCATTTCTAGAATGCAATGAGGTTAGGAAGAAAGTTACAGTGTTAATGGCACGAAAGCCAAGACTATTGAAAGCATGGGTAAATAATGAGAAAAGAAAGCAAGAAAGGATAAGGAAACCTCGTTCACTAATAGACCCGGACTAAATTTCAGCAGAATATGTGTAAAATATTCACATTGAAAAGCACTATTTACGTAATTTAACCGTCATTTGAACATGTCCTTTTAATAACAGTATTCAACAAGAAAACTTTAGGCTACTTAAATTACAACATCAACATCTTTCTTTACATAATTTTCTTTTCAACATTGTCTTTCATTCTTTTATTACCAACCTAATAATTTTCCTATTTTTAGTCTACGATGCTAGTTTGAAGGAATCATTGCAATTTATTTTCTCATTTTCAGAAACACAAACGACATTTTTTGAGGTGCTACTAGGTATGGATTTAGTTCCAAAGGTTCAATTTAGATTATAAGTAACTTATTTGTTCTTTGTATGCGATATCAACCTAACCACCAATGCACGCTTTAAGTCACCTCTTGTTATAACCTTTTATGAAAATTAACATATACAAACATGTACAAGGTTAAAAATAGCGTTTTTTGTCATTTCTGAGTTTGACATAAAACTTAGCAATATATTCATGCTCTTTATGAAATAACCCCTAATTTGAATACCCACATGATATACTTTCGAATATCTATTCTTATGGGTTCTTCAGCTTAGTAAAAACCTGCTTAGTAAATCATTGCATTGTGCCCTATCGTGCAAAAGGGTCCACTTTTGTATTTTTTAATAGTAAAATTCCCAACAATTTGAGTAAAAACAACATGGTTTTGGATAGAATTACTGTTTTTCAGAACTTCCAGGTTTTTTTTTGCTTATTAATAAATTTGTTATTGGAAGTAGACCATTGTTTTGGACATTGACAAATTTATTTCTGTACAGTAGGAGAGTCTTTTAAGTATGTTGAAATTGTTTAACTACTTGATCCACCTCTAATTATTATTATTACAAAATTATAATATTAATCCCTTAAATATACATTTGTTCCTGTATTTTTAGTTAGAAAAGACCTTTCATACTTATTTTTATGTATTTTTAAACTTTTAGCACTTTTAAGTACAATACAAATCTCTTATATTAATAGTGTATACATTTGTTGCTGTATTTTTTATCCAATACAGGCTCTAATTCAGTAGTATAAAACTTTCATAGTTTTGTACTTATTTTTATGTATTTTTAAACTTTTAGCACTTTTAAGTACAATACAAATCTCTTATATTAATAGTGTATACATTTGTTGCTGTATTTTTTATCCAATACAGGCTCTAATTCAGTAGTATCAAACTTTCATAGTTTTGTTTGTTTGTTTCTTATAATTAAGAATAAATTTGTACAAGTACAATGTTCATTGTTTTTTACATCCCTACATTTACAAATATTTTTTTCTTTTATAGTAATTCAGCATGCCGTATAAGGAATATTCTCATTGCGTAAGCATAGTTGTTTTTCAGCAAGTGACTGCAGTTAGATAAGATTAAGTTGTAATAAATATTATCCTGTCCCAGGACTACCTTAACACTGGTCTATACAGGTTTTGAGGCTGACATTGGGTACAGCAAATGAAGTTGTCGTTACATATGGTAATGACATTTGGTAATGACATATGGTACTGACTTTTGGCTGTCCATTATGACAAACTTCACTTTCATCTTTGGTCCCTCCATTTGCAGCGGCTAGGGACAGAATCTCCGGGTTTTGTCCTCACCTGCTAACCTGCTGAAAATGGATGGTCCCTGGCTGTTGTACATGGATACCCTGTCAGTTGAGTTGACCAGTTGGAGGGCAGAATGCGGGTCCCCTGTTTGAGAGCCTCATCCCAGCTGTCACAGGGGCACGGGAGTTGATTCTCTGAAGGGTCGATTTGGCTGCCATCCCAACCTACCCTTTCCTTTCCTGCTATATCCAGTCTTTCCGGTAACCTGCACTATATTCGTGCTTGTGGAAGATGTGACTAGCAGCTATGCTGGGGTTTCCTAATCCGTAACAATGATGATAAATATTATCCTTTGAATTATTTAAAATTTAACTAACAGCCAGCACCACTTTCTGACTTTAAAAAATTTAAGTAGTTATGTTAGTTTTATTTCCCGCTTGTTTCTTTAACCGAAACCTTGTCCCTTATTATTCACTGACAATGCAATATTTCTTTCTTGGGACCATCACTCTGTTATCATCATTATCTAAAAATTGCTTTACAAAATTTCTTGAGCAGCTCTTCCTTTAGACTTCATTTCTTCTCTCATGTTGTAAACGTTTTTTCCCTTTAACACGGTTTCGCTGCATTTCAGTAATTGTAAGAGTCCATTTCATTTTAGCCAGATTTCTGTAATGGTAGAGTCCATTTTATTTTCCTAAGAGCGGGAATACTTTATAGTTTGTTATTTTTAATATCAGAAGTGTTAGGAATAAATTACTTTGAGGCCATGTTAAACACGATGAATTACAAAATTATAGGTCGGTTATTTAGATGGTGTCCTGCACGAAAATATTTTGCGTATGTCACCACTTCTCCCTCGAGCCACGAGAGGGGTTAGGGGAAGTGTCACCCCATCCACCGTTCATACACAATGGTTGGTAAGAACTTGGTAATGACTAACTTGTTATTTTATTGGTAACAGTTGCAACTGTGAAAACTCTGCCTTACAATTAAGTATTATTTTAACTGTTTTAGCTTTATTAAATTGATGTAATTTGTATTTAGATCAGCTGTAAAAAATGTTAACTACATAAGCAAACGTCATAGGATTCTATATTTCACGCCTAATAAATGCCAATAGTTAAATTAATTTTTCTATTTATTGTTCGTTAAATATCCTATACTCTAATACGAGCTTTGTCTGTTTGTTTGTTTTCAAAATTTATCTCGAGATCCAGTGGAAGGATTTTGCTAAAAGTTTGGGATTAGGGGCTTTTGGGTCTAAAAAATTGGTTGGTAAAAACCACTACCTCAGGAAACTCGTATTTTTCTAAACAACTCATTTGAAAATTTTAAATTTTAACATTGGGCTTATGGAGTTTAAAATCACAACACCAGTTACTATGAATAAGAAAAACAAACCATTAAATCAGCTTCTATAAATTAAAATATTGTAAGCAGCTGTTTATCATTACGGAAATAAAAACCCTACTTGAATGGCAACTCTCACAATGGAAATAAAAAAAAATATTTGAATGGCAACTCAAACTTTTTTTGATAGCGAGTGAGCGTAGCGAACAAATTATTCCGGGAGACGAGTGAGCGAAGCGAACGATCTCATATTGAAAATTAACGAGTATTTGAAATAAAACTAATTCAGTGCCTCTTCTGCGGAATCAATCACCGAGCATAGCTTGGTCCCCTGGTACTTAATCCTGAACTAAGTTGTATAATGAGCAATATTAACTAGTTGGCATACCTCATAACTGCTGTAACAGAGCCTAAATATTTTTAAGAACATTAAACTAATTCATAGAATGTTTTCCCGGATATGGTTTAGTGTAACAACATTAAAAATTGCCACAGTAAATTCTTAAACGTTCATCTATTATTTTATTTTACATTAATGTTTACGCTAACTCCCAATCGGAAGCCAGAGTCATTTGTCCGAGTGACTCGGGCGAGCGACTCGTGCTTGTGTGACCATCCACACCGCAGCGAATCGAGACTGTGAGTTGCACTATTGAAGGACCTGCCGCTCGTCTCCTTTGACAAGGTCACAAAATCTGACAAGAATTGGAGTGATGGCGAGGCAAGCACAATCAGCCCGTGCGGTGGCGATCTAGCCCTCCTCTTTCTCGCATTCGCCATCGTTCGGCTAGACTCGGCGAGAGTGTAGAGCCGTCTTAAATGTACAACCAAACGAAAACTTTAGTTCTGTCAAAATTCTTTATTCAACAGATGACTGACAATTTTAATGCAAATAAACATATTAGTTCTACTTCTTTATACATTTTTCCCACTCAAACCTTAAAGTTAGGCGTTCATCAATGCTCCAAGTGGCACCCCACGAAGTGAGCGTTACCTCGGTGTACGTTAAAAAACTGTTCCCGACAGACACTTTTTATGAATAACAGTTATAAAGGAATAGGTTCAGGAATGGCGACCAACGACACTGTAAAAACTACCAATTGATTTATAAATTACAGCTGTGATGAAACTGTTGTAATAAAAAATAAACCAACTGCTTTAGCCAATGGTGAGTAAGGACTGTGATTGGTTAACTTCCTCTGCAGGTAATGCTGGAGAGGGGGAAGCATTTCCCCTCACCACTATTTCCATCTCTCTCCCACAATATCTCAAATTAGGACACCGTCAACAAAATCCAGCTATAGTATCATAGTGCTTACAATCATATGTTCGGCCCCCAAAACAGAAGAAGTGGCCTTTGTTAATTTGCACATATTTTACGCGTACAGATAACTAAGTCATGATAGTTAATATTTATTATATTCCAGAGCTGCCTTTGAAATTACAAAAAATATTAAAGGTGGCCTTCATTGCTCAAAGCTCAATCCCCAAAACGGAAAAGTGACTGTTGGCAGTTTACTCACATGTTACATACAGGGTGTCCGGAAATTATAGTAAAATATTTTAGTACATGATTGTAGAGGTAAAAATAAGGAAAAAAGTTGATATAAACATATGTCCGAAAGTGCTTAGTTTTCCGTCTGTTTCTGTTTTTTACTTAATTTATCATATCTTACGAACCTCCTGAGGTATTAAATTCAAACTTGGGATGTGCATGTGGAATAACAAGATGTATTTCGGTATTGAGTATCAAGTTTCTACTCTATACCATTTCAAAATGGCGACAGTTTTTTGTTTTTAAGGCTAATTATCTTAAAAACCATAAATTTAAAAAGAATTTTACAAGAGGCAAAAAAGTTGTGAAATTTAATCCCATTAACTCTGATATCAAACATTATGATGACCGGACAACTAACAGTGGAGAAATTGCAGCTTTTCCGAATAAAAACATGATCATTTTTAACATGCAGTCCGAAATGCGCGTGTTTTTATTCGGAAAAGCTGCAATTTCCCACTGTTAGTTGTCCGTTCATTATAATCCTTATTATCAGAGTTAATGGGATTAAATTTCACAACTTTTTTGTCTCTTGTAAAATTTGTTTAAATTTATAGTTTTTAGGATATTTAGCCTTAAAAACAAAAACCGGTCGCCATTTTGAAATGGTACAGAGTAGAAACTTGATACTCAATACCGAAATACATCTTGTTATTCCACATGCACATACCAATTTTGAATTTAATACCTCAGGAGGTTCGTAAGATATGATAAATTATGTAAAAAACAGAAACAGACACACAGACGGAAAACTAAGCACTTTAGGACATATGTTTATATCAACTTTTTTCCTTATTTTTACCTCTACAATCATGTACTAAAATATTTTACCATAATTTCCGGACAACCTGTACACAGAACAAATGATCGGTAGTCCTATTCCATTAGCCAATATAAATCAAGAAAAGTGACTTTCATTGTTCAAAGCTCGGCCCCAAAAGTGAAAAAGTTACTTTTATCAGTTTAAATGTGTGCAACACATACACAACAGTTAATAATGCTTATCTATTTCAAATGCCTAAATTACAAAATATAGATAAAAATTGGCTTTCATTGTTCAAAGCTCGGCTCCCAAAACAGAGGCTATTATTTTATCCAGTATACCATGGTATTACAACAATAAATAAAAATAAATCAATTATTTAGGTAATTAATTTTAAAAAATGGCTTGAATTTGTAATGGAAAAAATTATGTTGGTAATATTGGAAAGAGGTAACACAAAGGGCCTGTATTTACTGTTCCTTATTTTTCACATTTATATTGAAACACTTGTTATTTCATGCAAGAACTGGTAGATCTGTTACAGTGACACAAGAGTCAATTTGTAACACAATTGGTAGTATTTGAATTTTTCAGGTAACACAATGGTTTATATTTCTGTATATATAGATATATATATATATATATATATATATATATATATATATATATATATGTGTCTGTGAATGCGATAACTTGAGTAAAAAACGTCCGATTATGATGAAATTTGGCTCAAATGTGTAAAATGAGATTCATGACTTTAAGTTCGAAAACCAGAAAAATGGGACCAAGGGAAGGAAGGGGGGTTTATGGGGTTTTTAAATTTTCCAAAAATCAGTTTTTTTACACTTCACCCTAAAATTTTTAAAAAACTTAATTTTGGTTTTGACCATGTAATAGAGCTTATAAAAACAAATAATATAGTATTTTGAATTATTAACCTAGGTTAAGTGGTTGCGGAGAAAATCCAAAAAACCTACTCATAAAATCTCCCATGTTAATCTAATGGGAAAACAGTTTTTGGCTTTTCCTCAGTTTATTTTAATGTAAACTTCACATTTGCTTTTACCAATCTGTTCAGTTCCACAAAACAATCATTTTGGTGTTTAAATTTTGATTCTACGCCCAACCGTTGCAGAGATATTCAAAGTGCTAAACACAGTACGTTGTCCAATGTTATCCTTACGGAGAATAAATCAAATTTGATATCTCGATTATTTATTAATGTATGTTGATGAAACTTGGTATGTGGCTTCACGTAGTACTGGTAAATTGATATTTGCACACAAAATTGTGTTTTTGGTGATTATTCCCTTAGCAGCAAACCTGCGTACTCATCCCCCATGTTATTCTTATGGAGAATAAGTCAAATGTATTGACTCCCTTAATTATGATCATAAATTAATAAAACTTGGTATATAGCTTCACTTTATTGAGTTATATTGATAATTGCATAAAAACCCATTTTTTTGTTCCTTGTTGCAGCAACCCTGCTTACTCAGCCCCCATGTTATTCTTATGGAGAATCACTAAAATGTTATATAGCGCTTATTTGTGATTGAATATTGATGAAACTTGGTATGTGGCTTCGCCTAGTTAAATTCTATTTATGTTTGCATAAAAACCAATTGTTTATGTTCCTTTAATCAGCAAACCTACGCACTCATTACCAATGTTATTCTTATGGAGAATAATTAAAATCGCTTATATGTGAATATATTTTTATGAAACTTGGTATGCGGCTTTATGTGGTATTAAGCCAATGTATACATATATTATGCATTGGAAATTCGCTGAGTATGCAGGTTTGCTGCGACGGGGGTGTTCTGCCATGTCATCAATAATTTTGTCCGTTTAAATGCCGATTTATCGGTAAACACTGAGTATTGTCAGTCCGTTTAATCTTGTCTGTAACAAAACAACAGTGTAACAATACAGATAAAATAGGTTGATTATTTTTACTGGCAATATACTTATTTATTCCTGAAGTGTTAGTGTTTAACTGTGGTGAGAACTTATAAATCTAGAAAATAATATTTTACAATGTTTAACCATTTTACTTCCAAGCATAACATTTATTTGTAGAATTAATTGTTTCTTTCCCGTCCAGTAGTATTTCTGAGGTATGTCTTGACTCTCTTTAGAGTTGAAATGTCCGTTCTGGGGTGCATATAGTAACAGGCAGAGTACATGGTATTTTAAGCAATCTGTAAATATTATCTGTAGATCTTATCTGACTGTACATATGTAATGATACAAACAATAGTTTACATTATTACATTACTATTGGCAATATAAAGTAATAGCAAAGTTTAGTCAACTTACTTGAAAGGGCCTTAGTAGTTAAAGTATTGACCTAGTGGATTCATCCCTAATCAAAGGTATAAGATTAGGTGATTTTATTGACTCTTCTAGTCTTCTTGCTTTGAATTAATTTTAGAATATTCCATTTGCAGTGTCTTACAGTGTTCGTGAGTCCAAAACATCTAATAATTTTACTACATAACATCAACTCATGAAAATTAATTCTCATTCAAAATTCATCTCCACAATGTTCTCTTTCCTTTTCCTTCCTCTTATATTCTATATACATTTTACATGTTTACACAATAATTTAACTTTCCTCTTGGTTTTTGAACCTTGAAAGCAAACAATAAGCGGTGATGGTCTAAGGCCTAATGTCTTGTTCACTGTTGACACTGAGACCTCCCCCTGCACCACCGCAGACGAGTGTGCTGCCCCCGTGAGGAGGATACAGGACAACCAGCCAGACATCGCTTACAGGTTAGTGTCAATACTCTGAGTTTGCAATAGCTGATATGGTTTTATTTGGTACTTTATCAGAAAACAAATTTTTTTAAACATAACGCTTCATAAAATTTGTAGATAGCTTTTCCCTAGTAAGTCCCACAACCATGTATTACTCTGTTTTTTTTGCTGTTGTTTGTAAATGGCTTTGTAATATAGTTTACTATGTTATGGGTTTAATATAGTTGAGTACAGCTTTGTAACTGAGATACCAGGACAGTCCTTTCTTACTTTAGTCATTTTATAGAGGATTTTTGTTTTTAGTATAGATATTCCATTACAGTTAGTCAATTGTACAGTTAATAATCAGTAATACAATTAATAACTGTATTAAATTACATTAGATTTAATAATTTCATATTGCATAATAATAATAATAATCTTGATATATAATTCTGTAAGCGAAATTGTTAAGTCAAAATCGTGAGAGTTTGGCAAATCGCAGGATGATGGGAGATGGCTCAAATTAAAGGTCTCGATCCCATGAACTAGGGAAAAATAGCAGTATTTCCAAAATGTTACCAGCAGACGAGAAATAACATAAAACATCCCCTATAAAAAACATGGGGATTTAAAAACGTTCGCTTTGTTTACATTAAAAATGTGATTAAGAGTCTACTTTGTTACGAACTGACATGTTTTCAAATTAGATGATACAGAGTTTTGGAGCAAGATTAGGGGCTTTGGCCCCTTCAAGCCAATAGTACTAAATCACTATTTTACATATTACATGGACAAATCAAGTACAAACGTTAATGTTGATAAGTCCATTTATGAATTTTTGTGAAAAATATAAAATTCATCCAGTATCTGTATCATTTCAGTACCTCTCAAACCCATCAAATTAAAACTTTTGGGGAGGTTTTTTTTGTATAAAGACAAACGCTACTTTTAATTACTATTTGTTATCTAAATAATTACAATGCAGCAATATTTTAATCAATATTTCTCTTGGAAATATAACTGTTGTTAAGACCTCTCCAGCAACTACTTATGTTACTGATTTGCCTGAAAGAGGTAAGGTTATTAGGATCCAAAAACTGTTTCCCTCATACAACTCGATAACAGGATGAGCAAAATTCTTATGGCAAAATATATCCAATACCGGTAATCGAACAACCATCCTTAAATGCTTAAATAGTAGGATTTTACTATGAAAAATTCCATAGATTCTTCTTTGGACTATTCGGCCTTCAAAGTCAAAGTATCAAAATTTGTACCATACAAATTGTATGTAAGTGTCACATAAAATATCTGTGGTCTATGATATATGCTACATTACAAGCTGGAACATCTTCTATATAAATAAAGCAGAGTTCTTGTCTGTGTGTGGATCGCCGTACGGATAAACTACAAGGAGTTAAGGCGTGACATTTTCAAGGTAGGTTCTTTTAGGTTACAGCTGTTATAGCTGACTCAGATTCCTCTAAATCCTCTAGGGCTACTCCCCATGGGACATCCAAAATTCCAATGTTAATCAAATGAGACCATACGGTTACAGCTTTCTGCTATTTATTTAATGTTATTCAAATAAACAGCTGACATTAGTAATTACCCGGGTGAAACCGGTATAATCAGCTAGTAATTAATAATAATTAATCTTGTTGTAAAACAAAATCTTTCACTGTTTGCCAAATAAAAAATAGCATCTAACACAAACCTCAAATATTGTTTAAAATAAATGTTTTGCTTTATGGCATTGTCCTAAACTATAACTTACTCAGCAGTTCAAAGAACTATGTAAAAAGTGCATATTTTGCTTATTTTGAATTGATCCTGAGATATGGTCTTGTTCTGTGGGGAAACTGCACCAGAATTCAGGACATCTTCATACTACAAAAGAAAGTGATGGGAATTACTGAAGCTCATTTCAGAGAACATTTTAAGCCCATTTTTATTAATTTCCAAATTCAGACTGTAATAAATTTGTATCTGTTTGACCTCACAATTTATATTCTAAAACATCCAGAGTATTTTAAATTTAATAACAGTAAACATGACCACAATAAACGAAACAAGAATAAGGCAAACATTCCCTTTTTCCGCTTGGGTAAATCCCAAAACAGTCATGTGGTTTTATCACTAAAGGCTTTAAAGCACCTGATTGACCAGTATACCCTAAACCAGTTTAAAAATAACTTGTAATTGGTTATTGAACAACCCTTTTTACAGCCTAGAAGAATTTTTCAATATCGGACAGATTTCATTTTAAGGCAATTCATGACATTTCATGCATTCAGAGTCCCCTATTCTTGTTTCTAATACTATTTCACATCTTTGAAATGGTACTTAAATAATTTTTCTTTCGCTTCATATCATTATTAATTAATTAAATCTCATAATATTCATGTATTTCTTTCAAGGTAACTTTTATTTAGGAGTGTATTTTGAAATTGTAATATTTTTAATGTAAGTGTTTGTATTACGGCTTGTATGACATAGGTTTCACCTGATATATGACATTGTCAATGTTTTGTAAAAAAACTAATATGGCAAATAAAGAATTTGATTTGATTCATAATCCACTATATAATTAATAAAGGAGAAAATTAATAATTGAATTCTTAGTGAATTATTAAGACAAACATAATTTACTTTATATA
The DNA here is from genome assembly GCA_963675035.1 of Allygus modestus. NCBI lineage: Eukaryota > Metazoa > Arthropoda > Insecta > Hemiptera > Cicadellidae > Allygus > Allygus modestus. The sequence continues at coordinate 30,449,831 of OY776115.1, read as the reverse complement.
ACAAGACAGTCATTTGATTAATAAATGATTGATGAATAAAGAGAGGATATGGTTAGGAGTCTGGAATAGACAGTCAACTTTTCTGTGTCCCATCACAAAACTATTAACGTAACGAAAGTTTATTGATTATAATCAGCAGTGGTTTAGTGACACTAACATTCCCTAGAGCTACTGGAGGGGTAATTATAATTGCACATATGGTTTAAGGGCACAGACCTAAATAGAGATAGAGCTCCCTGCAACACTAGAAATAAAACAAAGTAATAGTCATACCATATTATATTGAACATATAATATGGGACATACTGTAATTGCACAGTAAGGGATATGAGTGTCTTAACACATACAACGTGAGTTGAACCACAGATGAACCAACATTACAGATTGGCGACGTAATGGCCGATTCCGTGGCCGTTTTAGTTTACTCTGCCTAAGTTAGTTGGGCGGTTTAGACACGGAGTGCGTTGACTGCCATGACACTCAGCGCACTCTGAGCCTAAACTGCCCAAATATCCGCTAAAACACCACTGCGCCATCGCCATTCTTACAGAGACGGATTCAACCGAACTGGCGAGTGTGAGATCATACGTCTCTATTTATCTTGTTAAACACCAATGGTTAATGAAACTCGTACAGGTATTTAATCTGTGTTCAATATCGAAAACATATATACAAACAATATCGGTAAATTTGTTTACAGAATTTACACAACAGCAATGCACTCTTGTAAACTAATTGACTCGACACGAAAAACTTAATGTGCTTATGAGTAGTATGTTTTGTTCGGAAAAATTGCTTTAAAAATAAAATAAACATATTTTGTTATTAAAAATGTTCCATTAAACCATCGATTTATTAACAGATTGCGTACAAGGGTGGGGAAGTCAGATGTTTCACGCGATAACTGCAAGTTGTGGCGGATTTTCCTTTTCTGATTTTTTAACATACGAGTAATTTTATAGCAAATTTCATATTAATTCATTTTTAAATTGGAATTTGGTTTGAAATTTAAGTGCCAAACTCATCATAATTTGTTTTCCTTAGATCCAACCCTCTCCTTAAAAAATACAGATAATGGTCCAGTTAAAGTTATTGTTTGAGTCGACTTTCAAAATTAAATATTTCCAAAAATTACTAATATTTTTTCCTTGTATAGAAATTTTGATCAGGTTGATTTCACAAGATTTTTTTGTAGGATACTGCATATTGACTGAATTATCGAGGAAAAACTAAATCGATTACAATTTGATAGCAAAGTAAATAATTCATAAATTTATCTTAAATTAAAAATTATCTTCTAAAGGAATGTGTGTATGCACTCTAGCGGTCGCATTTTTTGTCCGATTTATTTCAAATTTGGCAGGGGTGTTTCTTTCTATAATCAGTTGGACAAGTTCGTTGGGCAAAACAATCCGAAAACTTTAAACCCATTTTTTGGGGATTATTCTTTCAAATTTTGAGTTTTTAGGCCCAAAAAGGGTCGGAGAAGCCCCGGACATAAAAGTGATGCATGTATTAAGATAGGAATTAGTGAAGCGACAGTTTTAAGCCCTCTCTCATCATTCTAGCATAAATATTTACCGAGTTATTAAAGAAATTGTATATCGGCTAAAAACAGTACGTTGTCTTATGGGGTTTTTTATTTTAGAAAGCATGTTGTTCATTTTTTTGGTGTATTTTTATCATCCCCAGCAACCTGGCGCATACTTTAAAGCCTGACTGGACCTTCTCCTAACCTTACAATGTGCAAAATTGTATTCCTAGCATTGCAGGTAAATCAAACCAAGAACATCAGAACAGCCAAAAATTTATGTTATCAGATTTCAAAAAAATTGGAATAAATGTATGTTTTTACACTGGTTTTGAGTTTTTAAAGGTTTGTATGTGGAAATTCACTTCCCTCACGTCAGCGTGCTGCGTGCGATCTCGTTTGTTTTTAGTACAGAGTACGGCGCATAACAATGCTGAAAAATTTGATGACGAGTAACTACAGAAAAAAATAATCACACCGGGTATAACTTATAACATTAAAAAAAACTTTTAAGAGTTGCCTCGAATTAACAAATAAAGTTAGGCCTACTACGTTCTCTTTTGGCTTTGACACTCGTTTCGTGGCATCATGTCAAGTAGGCCTTATGTTTGAGTCTACTATGAATACTTGAATACTTGATTTCTACTATGCTAACTTCGGGAGTAAAAATGATACTATAGTGCTAAAACCACCATTTGAGAACACTAAAAAGTGGAAAACTAAATTAAAAATTAAAAACAAACTTAGACTGAACCATATTTAATTCTTACGTCAAGTTTAAAATCAATATTTCAACTGATTTCTAAGGTAAAAAAGAACAAACAAACGGATGCGGAAGATATTTCCAGAAAACTGTAGGTTTATGTCATTTTCCGGGGAGAGTTTGCCAATTAGAAACAGAGGCTCATTACGAAACGATTAGTAATTCGATGATCAAGGGCGTAGCCAGGATTTTATTTTAAGGAGTGCTGAACCAGGGGAAAGGTTTATAAGGATGTAACAGATAGTAACTAAATTCAAATTTATTAGGATAAAAAAACGAACAAGAGACAAAATAACAACATACCCCCGTAGCAGCAAACCTGCGTACTCAGCGAATAAAGCCACATACCAAGTTTCATCAATATACATTAATAAATAAACGATTTATGGCATTTTAATTATTCTCCATAAGAACAACATGGCGGCTGAGTATGCAGGGTTGCTGAAGCAAGGAACACAAAAAATGGGGTTTTATATAAATATCAATATAACTCATGAAGGTAAAGCCATACACCAAATTTTATTAATTTATGTTCATAATTAAGGGAGAGAACACGTTACTTTATTCTCTATAAGAATAACATGGGAGCTGAGTAAGCAGGTTTGCTGCTACGGGAACTATCAGCCAAAAAAATGTTTTTTAGTGCAAATGTCAATAGACCACAATGATATGAAGCAATATACCAAGTTTCATCAGGATAAGTTTATAAATAAGCGAGATATAAAATTTTTCTTATTCTCCATAAGGATAACATTGGACAACGTACTGTGTATAGCACTTTCAATATCTCTGTAACCATTTGACGTAAAGCAATGATCAAAACACCAAATTGTGCGTCTTTTTAAACTGATTCCAATGGTATAACTAAAATTTGACTTTTTCAAAAATTATATGTAAAAAACTCAAAAAACCCATTTTTGGGGTACAAAACCCCCCCAAAATACCCCTTCGGATAGGTCGATCTGTCTGGTTTTTGAACTTAGTCATAAATGCTGCTTTACATGTTATACCAAATTTCATCAAAATCGGATAATTTTTACGAGAGTTATTGTGCTCACGGACACATATATATATATATATATATATGTCCCCCTTCGCAGAAAACCTGCATAGTCAGCGAATTTCCAATGGAGAAATAAATGTCTTAATACTACATAAAGCCACATACCAAGTTTCATAAAAATATATTCACAAATAAGCGATATATACAATTTTAATAAGAATATACCATAAGAATAACATTGGGGCTGAGTACGCAGGTTTGCTGCAATAAGGAACACAAAAAATGGGCTTTTATGCTAATATCAATATAACTCAACTAGTTGAAGTCGTATACCAGTTTTTTATTCATTTATATTCATAATTAAGGGAGACAAAGCATTTAATTATTCTCCATAAGAATAACATGGGGGCTAAGTACGCAGGTTTGCTGCTACGGGAGAATTTGGCAAAAAATATTTTTTTGAGCCAATATCAATAGACCACAACGACATGAAGCTGTATACCAAGTTTTGTCAGTATATGTTCATAAATAAGCGAGATATACACATTTTCTTTTCCTCCATAAGAATAACATAAGACAACGTACTGTGTTTAGCACTTTCAATATCTCGGTAACCAATTGACGTAGAGGAATGATTGAAATACCAAATTGTGTGGTTTTTTAAGCTGAATCAAATGGTGAAAACCAAAATTTGACTATTTCAAAAATTATTTGTAAAAAATTCAAAAAACCCATTTTTGGGGTACAAAATACCCCTTCGGCTAGAACGATCTGGCTGGTTTTCAATCTTAAAGTCATAAATGTTGCTTTACACGTTTATGCCAAGTTTCATCAAAATCGGATCATTTTTACGAGAGTTATCGTGCTCACGGACATAAATGCATACATACAAATACATATATATATATATATGTAACTGTATATATATATATATATATATATATATATATATATATATATATATATATCTACAGTTTCGAACGAATGGTGTTTTTGGGGTCTGGGGACCTCAAAACGAAAAGTTATCATGGTCCCGGGCCTAGGTCTTACCATGCCGACTACGGTAATAGCTTCTTCCCTATAGGGGAAATTCGCTATTATATATAGATATAGTTTCGAACGAATGGTGTTTTTGGGGTCTGGGGCCCTCAAAACGAAAAGTTATGGTCCCGGGCCTAGGTCTTACCATGCCGACTACGGTAATAGCTTCTTCCCTATAGGGGAAATTCGCTAAAAGTAAGTTTTATTATTGCTTGAAACAGAAAACTTTTTATAATATAATTAATTGTATGGTTAAAGTTAAGATTGCTTTGATGCCATCAAAAACTACAAGAGAACCAGCTTCCTGGACTCGCTCGCCTTTAGATCCAGTACTTGTTCTAGTGAAACACTGGCATTGCCGTAATGAACGGACAAGAGTGCAAGATCATTAAATAAAAATGTATACTAATAATTCAAAGGAGTTCGCACGCAGCACACTGACATGAGGGAAGTGAATTTCCACATAAAAAACTTTTAAAACTCAAAATCAGTGTAAAACATACATTATTTATTCCAATGTTTATTGAAATCTGAAAACATTGATTTTTTGGCTGTTCTGATGCTCCTGGTTTCATTTACCTGCAATGCTGGGAATAAAATTTTGCGCATTATAAGGTTAGGAGAAGGTCCAGTCAGGCTTTGAAGTAGGCGTGAGGTTGCTGGGGATGATGAAAGTACACCAACAAATGAATAACAGGCTTTTCTAATGTAAAACTCCCTTAAGACAATGTACTGTGTTTGGTCAATACACATTTTCTTCTATAATAGTTATGCTAGAATGACGGGGGGGGGGCTTAAAAGTTTCGCCTCACTAATTCCCATCTTTATACATGGATTAATTATACATCCGGGGCTTTTATGACCCTTTTTGGGCCCAAAAACTCAAAATTTCAAAATTTGAAAGATTAATCCCCAAAAAAGGGGTTTAGGGTTTTCCGATTGTTTTGCCCAACGAACTTGTCCAACTGATTACAGAAAGGAATGTCTCTACCAAATTTGAAGTAAATCGGACAAAAAATGCGACCGCTAGAGTGCAAACATATATATATATATATATATATACAATTTTGAACGACCCCCCAAAACGTGTTCAGGGGGTCACGTTAGAAACTTGTATGGTGGTCCCGGGCTTAAGTTTCACCGTGCGGGTCATGCTAATAATTCACTTTCCATAGGAAATTCACTAATAAATGATTAATTTTGTTGTAACAGGGCCTATACCGATCATATCATATCATAATCATATATCATAGACTAACTACAGTACTGTAGTTAGTCTATACATATATTCTTGTTGTAGTGCATGATCCTACAGACTGATATTAATAAACTAAACAATAATAATTTGTAGTTGAGAATAGGGCCTATATACATTTAAATTGCATATACATTTAAGACTGTGAAATACTCTTAAAAGGCAACTAGGTTACAATTCATGTCCATCCCATTTTTATTTGAAACAAGCGCCGGATTTAGGAGCTGTGGGCCCCTAGGTGCAGCCAGTGTTTTTGGGCCCTTACCACCCAGGTCAACAAGCTGGCGACCTTTTTTTGATTGTTTGATGTTGTTGTATGTGGGATTAGTGTGGTGCGGGCCACTAAGCGAGCGCCTGTGTAGCCTATGCTAAAATCTGGCCCTGTTTCCAACAATTTGAATTTACTTAACAAATAAGTTGGATTAAAGCAGTAATTATGATTCTGTGTACTATAACTATAGTTTAGTTAAAAAGCTACTGTCCGTTTGAGTGGCGCGTTGCGTACAGTCCGCTAACCTACTAACTAACCTACTAACTAACCTCGCTCACTCGTTCGATAAACTAACCAGCAATGCAGCAACACTGATGTTTATTAAGGAGGTTAAAGAAGCCTCTGTTAGTCATTGTTAAAAACGTAATTTGATGAGAATTTCGGGGGGTGCTGGAGCACCTTCAGCACACCCCCTTGCTACGCCCTTGTCGATGATCATGCGTGAGTTATTGATAGCTCTAAACAAAGTTCTAATGGGTCAAAGGTTTTTGAAAGGATCCTAAGTTAACTCCAAAACCTCAAGAAATAAAACTTTCCCATCCAAACACAAATAGCTTGCCTATTTTTCTTATGTAGCAGCTTTTTCTCAATACATCATCGTAATAATAATAATAACTAGATTTCATGTATGTTATTGAATGAATAAATGACCAAAAAAACCAGCTACTTTCTCAATTTATCTTATTCATACACAAATAACTGAATTGCATGTAAATTGTGAGATATATAAACACCTGTAGAAAGGAGAAAAAGAAACAAGTTATATATTTGTTGCTGCATTATTCTTTGGCAAACCAAATTAACTCTCTTACTCAATGACCATATGTTTTAAGTAATTATCTTCCTCCGTAAGATTAACATGGGAACTTTAGGAGCCACTGGGGCGAAGCCCATTGACGATATGTTATTAGTTTGGATGGGTAATGACATATCTAGACATAATTAGCTATCAGTTAACAAAATAATCATGAAAATTAGCCCGGTGGAACGGTCTGACGGACTGACCAAAGTTTTGGATTTTTTAAAAATATATATGATTAACTTTCGTACAGTTTGTTAGCTCCGTCAATGGATATAGTCTAACTAACCCATGTCAATTGTATTTTATCCTATTTACTTATTTACTAAGTGTTCTGTATATATTTTGAGCAGATTTTAAATAAACTAGACAAAAATAAGTGTTGTTTCCCAATGTTGTCTCCAGTCTCCAGAATTACTAACAGTGTTGCCACTTTTAGGCTAATTACATTTTGTTAGGGTAATTTTACTGGTCTTAGGGTAATGGAGTTTTTAGGGTAATTTTAGGAAAAAATCTAGAGCCCCTTTATAATTTAAATTTTGATGTTTTGGCAATGTAAAATGGGTTTTCTAGGAATTAAAACATTTACATTAAGTGCTGGGTGAATTAAAAGTATTATAAAAGATATATATAACTAGCATGTACATCCTATATCCTATTCAGTATTAGACTAAAGATGCGTGTACAGTAATCACAAAGAACACAAAGTTTAATTTTCGAACAGATAAAATTGAGGCACATTAGTGTTATGTTTCCAAAATTGGGCACAACATAATAATATAGAAAACCCTAAACAGTAAAAATATATTTATATTTTAGGATGTATAAATATTTTAGGATATTATAGGATAATTAGGATATATTATATCGGGTTAATTTGGTTAAATATAGGTTGTTAGATTCACAGCGCTGTTGTAGAAAATATGTTTACTGAAGATTGTCTCTATTTTGAGACATATTTGTATGAAGGAACTAAATTGTATTTTATGCCTGTGAAATCCTCATGGTGAGCCAGGTGAGCACACATAAAAACATCACAACAAGGCATAACATGTGTAAATTTGTGTGATGTGGTGTATAACAATGAAAAATATTGATCTAATCAAATAGTAATAAGATGAAAAACATATTCTCTGGGCATTATTATTTAGAAAAAAATAACTTAAAAATTTGTACAACCGAAATAAGTTAATAAAAAAATAAAGTACTCCCAACAACTGTTAATAACATGTATCAGAGCAAGTTTTTATTATCAGCGATACCAGCACATAAAGTTTAGTGCTGAATACAAATATTACAACATAATATTTATTTGATTTTTTTAATACATATTTCGTTTTACGTGTGATAGAGGGCCAAAGACGAGTATTAAATGCTCTGTTACCTTACTTTAAATGCCTTAAGAGGGAGCCGGACCTATAGCTCCGCCAGCCGCCGGCTCCGGTCGTCTTTTAACATGGGGCGCTACTATAAATGTTTTATTTTATTGAATGCCCACCTTTAAATGCAAAAATGATCGCAGGCCAAACAATCTGATAGTTGTTAGCCGTATGACCTTAGAATCAAAATGTATTATTTAAAAAAATAACACCTAAAACATGTAAACTAAGAGGGGGCCGGACCTATAGCTCCGCCAGCCGCCGGCTCCGGTCGTCTTTTAACATGGGGCGCTACTATAAATGTTTTATTTTATTGAATGCCCACCTTTAAATGCAAAAATGATCGCAGGCCAAACAATCTGATAGTTGTTAGCCGTATGACCTTAGAATCAAAATGTATTATTTAAAAAAATAACACCTAAAACATGTAAACTAACTTTCTTTTTTCCCATAGGGAGTTGTGTACTTTTGAAACAATTTGTAAAATGACACGTTTTATATAAATTAAATTTGAAAACGTCATAATAGCAGTCATGTTATTGTTAATGTTTGGCCTGAGTATTTTTTCGGTTTTAAAATGTGAAAGTGTTCCAAAATAAGACTTTTTTGAAGTCTTACAAAACGAGTAGGCCCACAGACTGCAACTGGTTCACCGTCACCCCGATAGATGGCAGCAACGTCGCTTACCGACCAAAGATCCCGTTTCCGCAACCGATTTCGCGCGGCAGATTTGATTCTCCTTTTGAAACCATTATCACCTACTGCTCGAAATCCAGTACATTTTTCCTCATATTTTTTAATTTACATGGCTCCTCATGACATACTGTCTGTCATTTCAATAATCATTTATTATTTAATGTCTGTAACATCTGTTCTTACTGCTATGCTGTGTTTTGTTTTACAAAACGATAATGACACCTTAGTACATGGTGTTCGTTTTGCTATGTTGGTACTGTAGAGGGGAGATGTTGTGCTTCCAGCTGCTTTTCAATCACGGCACGGTTTTTGTCATAAACTGCAAGGCATTATGACAAACTCCAGATTGTATACAGCTCACTGAGCAACGCGCCGGAAACTCCTAGTATTACTATTCATAAAATATAAAAAATATTTCAATTAGAAATGTCTATCAGTCACTTAGCCAGTCCAAACCTGGGAAAAGTGTGGGAAATCAGTATGTCACAGGAAGTGTTGCCCTCTTTGGTGCAAGTAAAATTCCATGATGGTCGCTTATTTCGCTGGTCACTAACTTCACTGAAGTGTTGACCTCACAGGTTGCTTATTTCGCTGGGCCGCTTTTTCCCCGACACCAGACTTCACCAGAAGAGAGTAATATATAATTTACCGTGTAATATATAATAGAGTCCGTGCAAATGTTCCGGAACAATGCACTGACCAATTCTAAGACGTGAAATGACTTGGAATTTTTGACCTTGATGTCTTGAATTTTGAAAACCAAGTCGGAGTCGTAATTTGAGGTTTCAGTCCAAAAACTCTGCTGACTCAAACTTGGGCTTTGTAGGCCTAACTGATGCAGCCTCCCAGTCCTCTTCCCATTGTACATTAGCTTTCTTGGTGACGAACAAATTTGTGTAATTGAAACAAGGTAGAAACGAGTTATTAATATTGTTTAAATGTAAAGCATCTTTATCAAAAGAATCCGGTAACTCGTTCCCTTTTATGCCAATGCGAGAAGGTATCCTAAACAAAATTACTTCGTACCTCAAATTTAATAATTTTGTAAACTGTAGTCTGATTTCATATTCGATGTGTGCAGATTTAGCATGAATAATACTTTTGGAATCAGATAGAATTATTATTATTTTACTTGGTGGTAACGTTTCTACGTACTTCATGGCAGTAAAAATAGCTAGAGCTTCAACATAATAACTCGAATAGTGTTAATTTAATCTGAATGATATAAGCTATAGTTGGTTTTATCATACACACAACAACTTACAAGTCTTCGTTCGTCAGCTTTAGAGCGTCAGTGTAGAGTTGCATGTAAGAAAACCATTGTGATCGGATTTCAGACTCGATGCAATTTTTAAATAATCATAAAAGGATCTGTCATTTTTAGAAGACTTAGAAGATACGAAAAATTTACTGGGAAAGTTGTAAATAAACTATTAAAACGTATGTAACAAAATGTACATAAATATAAGTATTTAATATCAATTTCCATTTACACGTGTTGAGTGTATAACTGGAAATTAGCAATTGAGTATTATTTTTTGTCCAATAAAGACTTAATTGATTAACATTGTACCCATTTCCAAGGCTTGTGTTTGTTCATGTTTTAACAGCTGTTAAATCGTACACTCTAAATATGAGTAAGATTTATACTTGTTAAGTTTGTTGGTTGCTTGCTTGCAACTCTGATCTCAAGAACGGATGCAACGATTACCTTCAAAAGTTGTATTTTTAGGCCTGAGCGCACCATTGTGGACAGGGCTTACAGCAGTAACATATGTTATGAGATAAATACAGATACACAAACCACTGAAATGATAACAAAGATTATTGTCTGATTATCAAAAGAAAGTGACTGGCGGAGCGACCGCGCGGCGACCGAACATTCTATTTCATAACCTCGTGGAAAGTAAAACACATGGGTAAAAATCTCCGATAAACGTTATTAAAATAGTCAGTTAAACATGTTTAGAGAATTTTTTTCAAATATTTGTTATTTCATTCCGATGAGTTTATATGGATAGTTTATATTTTAAAAAGCATGAATTTAAATTTAATATTTCTCAATTAGGGTTAAAAAAACTATCAATATAAAACTCATCGGAATAAGGTGCGAAATCTTTGGCAAATTTACTACAAAGGTGTTTGACTGGCTATTTAAATAACGTTTATTGGAATGTTATCTTTTCTCGAGGTTATGAGGTTGCCGCACGGCCGCTCTGCCAGTCACTTTCTTTCGATAATCCGATAATCGTAGAGCTTATTAGCAATAACTTAGCTCGGTTTGTAGCTAAAGGAGTCATTATTAATTAATTTTCCAGTAAACCGTAGATAAAATGCAGGCTAAACAGAAGGTTAGAAGTTATAACCTCTACAAGTTACTAGTGTTTTATATCCTGACTATAGCAACAAAGTCCGTTGGAAGAAAAAATACAACGGTCTATAGAAAATATATCACAAATTGTGTTAATGAAAATTGCCAAACTCGACTATAAAAGGGAAAAGTGATATTCTTAAAGCTTATGCGATTTTCTTACGGGATATAATAAAAGACGTCTTACAACACTTAAGCATATATTTACACTTTCTTTAAAAAAATTTCTTTAAATCGATATAATGCGGTGACTACAAAACTGAGACTTCAAAAACAAATTTTGACCAGAGAAAATAATAAACAAATGTCTAATGTATTTCTTATAACTTAATACTGTTGCTAGTTGGATGAAGCGAGCGAAGCGAGTGAATCCTCATACTCAGGTTAAAACACACTCTTGTTACGCTAACTCCTTTTTAACGGTTTAATGAATTGCCTTGAAATTTTTAGGGTAGTTCTTAAGTGTAAAAAGGGTGGTAATAAACTATAATTGGATTATTATTTTGGTATATTTCTATTTTTTAATTTTCCGGAAATATTCAGATGTGTCTTGGGCTGAGTAGTTAGTAGGTGGTAAGCAAACAGTCACTCAACTGATTTTGTAGTCAAACAGACTACGGCCGGATATTGACAGTAGGTAGGAGCTAAACAAAACAAGTGATTATGTCGTCTGTGTCTGTGGTCTCCTGGCCGGTCAGTTCAGTTAATGGCGTTTGCGAATATATGGGTTTTGAATCAAGAATTTGTAATAGAATCATTCCACATTTATTAGTTTTTTTAACAATCACAATTATGGATTCAGCATTATTGTGAAAGTACCTATAAGATGTTACGGAAGTTGTAGGTCATATTGAAAGGTTACACAGTCTGTAGGTGTAGTTATAAAAACAATGGTTCCTCCCAGAGGTATGTTTATATGTTGTAATTTGCTATTTCTCAGGGTGGGTGGATACATTTTTATTATTCACCTTATATACCAGACTCTACAATGAACTGGAATGTGGTTACACCAGTTGGAAGTATTAATATGGGTCTAGGTGAGGTTATGTAAGTTACTTTTAGTAAATAAATCTGCACTTAACAATTCAGAGAATTTTTTTGTCTCAACCAACTTTTACATTCAGCCTAGGTCTTATTGGATACTGTACTAGCTTTTCTCCTATAGAGGAAACCTACTAATATACCATATTAGCATTATACATTGATACACTGGGGACCAACATTGTTTACATGAAAAATTAACCAAACTAGCGTGTTAGTACAAGTAAAAAGTCATTATGAATATACAACACAGTACAGGCTGTTAGTACAAGTAAAAAGTCATTATGAAAACACAACACAGTAGAGACTCTGTAATGTGGCACTGACCCAGTTCGGCCCTCCGGTAATCTGGCCCTGTGTAACCTTCAACTTAAGGGAACTAACCTAGCCAATTTACAATAAATTTCCAGCAAAAAATTCTCTTTGGGATTTTTTTTTTTTAATTTCACACCAATATTTCTCAATTTAACGCACAATTGTCACTCGGTAATGTCTTATAGTGCAAATAAGACTTAACTTATGTGCATATCTATGTCTTCTTCCAGTAATCGGACATTTCCACTAATTCAGCACTACCCTGGTCTGATATCTGTTGGATTACTGAGAGTCTACTGTAAGTACTTATGTACATTTGCTCTTTTTCTTTAGCACACTAGACAATGGTACCTACTTTGTGGTGTTGGGTTAACTTACGTAACGTTAGGTTTGGTTATATTGATTTACGAAGACTTCTCTCTGTAATCCAGTACGGCGCCAGTTTGATCCTCCAATATTTTGGCGCTGTTTAACCTTCAATTTAAGGTAACTAACCTAGCCTATTTACAATAAATGTCAATAATAACTTTTCCCTTTGAAATTTTTGATACAATTTCACACGGATATTTTCCCTATTTAATTCACAATTGTCATATGGTAATATAATTTGGTGGTCGTTTTATTGTCTTTATAGTGCAAATAAGATTTACCTTTTGTCCATTTCTATGTCTTCTTTCAGTTATCTGACTTTTTTACTAACTCGGCCCTACACCACACTCGAACACTCGATATTTTGAACCACATTTTACAGTAGCTTACATATAGAAAATTATTTACTCTATATTTCTATTAATGTTACAATCTAAAATCAACAAATTGTTTATCGTCAATAATAATATGCAATGCCAGTTACAAACATATTTCAAAAGAATATTTAACAAATAACAAACAAACAAAAACTACAATTTAACAAGTAAATAAATAATAAAGAAATGTTTAACTCTGCTAAAACTTAAGTTATCTTTGCAAGGGTAGACTTTTTGGGCTGCTTTCATGGGTTGAATAAACTAAGTTAATATAAGTTGGGCCTAAGCAAATACACCTACGTTTTTTCTTGGTTATGCGGTTCTTGATTAGGCCCTATTTGTTGCATTTTAAAATCTTAGTTTTCGTTTGTTTTTTGTTTTTTAAATGTTTCATTCATGTAACTTGCATCATCGCTCTTAATCACAGTTTTCAGAGACCGTTTCAACATACGAAGTGACTACGTAAACGTACGATGTAAGTCGCTAGGTACCGCTTATGTTAGGTTAGATTAGGTTAGGTTAGGAGGTTTTTGTTATGTGTCACTGGCTCTCAATCAGTTTTAAATATCACAGGGAAAGTACCGTACGGTGTATCATTTGGAACGGACGTGACCAATAGCGGCCCACGTCGGACGTGGACGTAGCCTCTGCCTTCAACAAACGCCATGACAACTCAAATTTTTGGGTGTTTGTGTTATTTTGGTTAAAGATCAATTTAAAATGCGATTCGATATATCATTTGTTTAAGATCGATATATAGCATGTAATTAGTTGGTGGCCGCTTACAAAACTGTACCCTGTATCATCGGTGAATATTAAAAGTGGAACCCTACGAATGACCGTTTATGACGGCTAGACTGTGTTTAATCGTGGAAAATATACTAAACGGACCGCGCATTATTTGTAAAAATTACAAACGGAGCGTGATTATCACCTGAACATGACGACTGGACACTGAGGTTTGTCCTTTGTCCTTTTATAGACACTTTTATATGCTAACCATGGCCATTACAGACAAAGTTTAATATAGGCAAACACAGTATATATAACGGAAATCCATCTTTTATTTTTTGGGTTGCAGGAATTGGAATCAATATTCCTATAATTATTATTAATAACATGGGTCTTGACAAGGTTTGGCCTATTATGGACTAATTTATCCGCCTTAAAAAAAATTTAGGTTTTGGGAACAATGTGCTGAGAAAAGGTTACTTGTTTGTTAAAAAAATTAAGTTACCTATTAGGGAATTAGGTCACCATGTGTCATGTCAAGGCACTCTCAGAGATTCGGGAACTATGGCACTACCAAATATTTACATTCACAAAGAATTACGTTATGGTTTCAAAATCTTTTTTTTAAGGTCAATACATTGAGACAAAAATGTGTAGTTGTTTACAATTAATAGAATTAAATATTATAATCATTATTGTTATTGGTAATCTTTTATGTACAGAATTCAGTACATTATCGCGGCGCTTCTTTCTAAATGACATCCTGATTCTATTCTAAAAATTGGTTAATTTTGCATTATATGTAATGGCATGCAGTTCCTATTACTTTTGAACTGGGATTTGCGAGGAAACTGCCTGGAAAATCTAGAATTATCCTTGAATTTTTTTCTGGTTTCATAGACACCCTGAATTATGTTTTTACAATGCTCCGTTTAGGCTTAAAATAAGGATTTAGGTTACTTCATCTTTGGCTAATAGGTTAAACTAAATTATACAGTATGTATAATATTTTATCAATATATTTTACTAAAATTAGACTAATTTTTTGAACTTTGATTGGATTGAACTTTCCTTCATATATGGTAGTTAGATCAGTGATATAAATTTTGTTATCATGGTCTGTTAATACAGCCTTTACATGTTTCGGACGGTTAAGTTGTACATATTCACTGTCACAATGTTACAAAATGTTGTATTTGTATAAAGCAGCGATGCACATTGTCGTCACATGGTTTCTTCCCATACACATATGACCATTATTTCCATCAGTTATTCATATTTAAATACAGTGACTACGGTACGCATATTTATATTAATAGGTATCGTTGCAAAAATATATTTATAAATTACTGGTATATTTTTAGGGACTGGTCTCTTTGTTGTGATCTATAAGAATGTCTGTCGCACATTTGCAGCGGCAAATCACACACACACTTTTGTCAGCTGCTTTTACGATTTCAGTTGTCACGTTTTTTCTGTGTTCAATCCACGGTCGGTATCGGGCGAAGGCCTAAAAAATATGTTTGGTTTATGGGTAACCCTAAAATATTTTATCTGTCTCTGAGCCAACCAAGGTGATGGAGACAGGATACACTTGGAGTGGACTTGTAATGAGGGAATATGCCTATTTAAAGGGCAACAAGGATTAATTGATATATAAATTCTGGGGACTTTCAACTACATGATGGTATAAATTATGGTTTAGTAGTAGGCCTGTCTGCGTAGTCGTTTGGTTGTTTTTACTTCTTGTTGACTATGACAATATGCCGCTACAATGGCATGCTATCATTTTTTACTTGCAATTGGTGTGCAGGTATATCGGCACTCTGTAATTAAAAAAAAACATTGGATACACAGATATATATTGTATCTTGTGGCTCAAGGGGTTAAATAATACAAATTATTAAGTATATTTTTTTTGTTAACTATAAATTGTCTTACGCTTATTGACAAGATATTAAATCATAAAAAAATTTTGAATGTTATAAGGTTATCAGGCTTGCATCAAATTGTGACAAATTTACTTAATAAATTTACAACTTTATAAAATACAAAATAAAAACTCATACTGTTTCTTATTGTGATACATTGGGTTAATGTTTTACACAATATTACAGTACTTACAGTATAGGGCTACATTAGGGTTTGGCTGTTACAATATAAATACCCAATGGTATTGAATTGCATTCAGCATAATTCCCGAGCGGTGTTAGTGTTTTTAATTTTAATAGTCTTTTATTGGTTTCAGTTTATCAATAAAACTAATATTGTTTCATTACAATTCTTTAATAGTTTATTTACACTTTTCGGTTTTAAGGTTAGCAACTTTTTCTCTTACTTTGCTTTGGTCCATATAGAATATTTATCTGTGCATGGAACCTATTAAGCAAAGTAAGGGGCAAGTTGCTACAGTGCAAGGTGGAGTGTGTACTGATACAAGTTATTGGCAGGGTAGGGATTTGAACCTACGACAGGACTGCTGCCATGGAGCCGAAGTCCGTCACGTTGCCCACTGAACCAGCAACTCAACATTATGGTAACCTGATTACATCTATCTGTTTGAAAGGCACCAAAACTTATTTGTCAAACTTATGTTTGGAAATGTAGTATTAATGTCTCACTTTCCTTAACTTCATATACCATACAATGAGTGACCTCAAAATTTTTTTCAGTGTGTTCTTTTAGCGAATTTCCCCTATAGGGAAGAAGCTATTACCGTAGGTCTCATGGTAAGACTTAAGCCCGAGACCATGATAACTTTTCATTTTGAGGTCCCCAGATGCCAAAAACACCATTCGTTCAAATTTTTATATATGTATATATATATATATATATATATGTCCGTAAGCACGATAACTCTCGTAAAAAAGGTCCGATCGTAATGAAATTTGGTACAAATGTGTAAAGTACCATTTATTTGAACAAGTTCGAAAACCAGATGAATCGCACCATCTGAAGGGGGGTTTTTGGGGGGTTTTGTACCCCAAAAATGTGTTTTTTGGGGTTTTCACATGTAATTTTAATTTAAATCAAATTTTAATTTATACCATTGAATTTAGCTTAAAAAAACAAACAATTTGGTATTTTGATCATTGCTCTACGTCAATTGGTTACCGAGATATTGAAAGTGTTAAACACAGTACGTTGTCTAATGTTATTCTTATGGAGAAAAAGAAAAATTGTATATCTCGCTTATTTATGAACATAAACTGGCAAAATTTGGTATATGGCTTGATCTGGTTATGGTTTATTGTTGTTTGCACAAAAAAACAATTTTTCGCCTATGGTTCCTGTAGCAGCAAACCTAGGTACTTGGTCCCCATGTTATTCTTATGGAAAATACTTAAAATGTTATATATCGCTTATTTATGAATGTATATGGATGAAACTTGGTCTGTGACTTCACTAAGATGAGTTCTATTGATATTTGCATAAAAACCCATTATTTTGTATGCCTTGTTGCAGCAAACCTGCGTACTAATCCCCAATGTTATTCTTATGGAGAATAATTAATATTTTAAATATCGCTTGTTTGTGAATACATTTCTTATGAATCCTGTTAAGTGTTATGTTATATATTCATTGGAAATTCGCTGAGTATGCAGGTTTGCTGCGACAGGTGTATTTCTCCTTATTTATGCATGAATATTTCAATCATTGTTGAATTTCAACACCAAGTTTACGTATCACAGTTTATACTATGTTTTTTAAAAAATATATTCTTTAATACTAAACACCGCGGGTACCTCATTGAACCCAAAATGGTTTGCATATGTACAACATATGATTTTAGACATTTTCTGTTACAAATAAGCCTACTTTAAAAAAGTTTAAACTACAAACTATAGATAGGCTCTACAAGTAGAGATTTTTACTTACACAAATGTTTATGTTTTTCAACGGCAGCGTATCTAGAGAGGGGAGATGTTGGGTTATATATCTTCCAAAATTATTTTAAAAAAATATTACTTGATGGAAAAGAGATAAAATTATTTTCCCCCCCTCCAAACCCCCTCCCCAATCTATCGCAATAATTCCTGCATATGCTACTGTAAGATACCCCTGTCGCAGCAAACCTGCGTACTCCGGTAATTTAAAATGCATAATACATGTCTTAAAACCACATAACGCCGCATACCAAGTTTCATTACAGTATATTCAAAAATAAATACTATATACAATTTTAATTATTCTTTATAAGAATAACATTGGGGTTTAGTATGTAGGTTTGATGACACAAGGAACACAAACAATTGGTTTTTATGCATTTACAAATCAAATTTAACTAGGGCGGAGCCACATACCAAGTTTCATCAATATTAAATCTTAATTAAGCGGTATATAACATTTCAATTATTCTCTATAAGAATAACATGGCGCTGAGTAAACAGGTTTGCTGCTACAAGGAACAAAAAATGGGTTTTTATGCATATATATCAATAAAACTCAACAAGGTGAAACCGCATACCAAGTTTTATTAATTTATTTTGGTAATTAACGGAGTTATTACATTTTACTTATTTCCCATAAGAATAACATGGGGGCCGACAATGCAGGTTTGCTGCTACGGGGATAATTATCAAAAATCTTTTTGGTGCAAATATCAATATACCAGAACTACGTGAAGCCACATACCAAGTTTCATAACATAATTCATAAATAATCGAGATACCAAATTTGATTGATTCTCCATAAGGATAAAATTGGACAACGTACTGTGTTCAGCACTTTGAATATCTCTGTAACAGTTGGATGTAGAATCACAATTTAAACACCAAAAGTATTGTTTTTTGGAGCTGAACTGAAAAGACTATGTGAAGTTTTCATTGGAATGAACTGAGGAAAAACCAAATACCCCCGTAGCAGCAAACCTGCGTACTCAGCGAATTTCCAATGCATATATACGTATCTCAATACCACATAAAGCCACATACCAAGTTTCATCAATATACATTCATAAATAAACGATTTATGACATTTTAATTATTCTCCATAAGAATAAGATGGCAGCTGAGTATGCAAGTTTGCTGAAGCAAGGAACACAAAAAATGGGGTTTTATACAAATATCAATATAACTCATGTAGGTAAAGCCACATACCAAATTTCATTAATTTATTTTCATAATGAAGGCAGATAACACATTACTTATTCTCCATAAGAATAACATGGGGCTGAGTACGCAGGTTTGCTGCTACGGGAGCCTTGGGTAAAAAAGTGTCTTTTTGAGCAAATATCAATGGTCCACAACCAGATGAGGCCGTATACCAAATTTCGTCAGTATAGGTTCATAAATAAGCGAGATATACAATTTTTATTTTTCTCCATAAGAATAACATTAGACAACGTACTGTGTTTAGCACTTTCAATATCTCGGTAACCAATTGACGTAGAGAAATGATCAAAATACCAAATTGTGTGTTTTTTTAAGCTTAATCCAATGGGATAAAATAAAATTAGACTATTTCCAAAATTATGTATAACAAATTCGAAAAACCCATTTTTGTGGTACAAAACCCCCCCAAAATACCCCTTCGGATAGAGCGATCTTGCTGGTTTTCGAACTTGAAGTCATAAATGTTGCTTTACACGTTTATACCAAATTTCATCAAAATCGGATAATTTTTACGAGAGTTATCGTGCTCACGGACACACACATATATATATATATATATATATATATATACAGTTTCGAACGAATGGTGTTTTTGGGGTCTGGGGACCTCAAAACGAAAAGTTATCATGGTCCCGGGCCT
The DNA here is from genome assembly GCA_963675035.1 of Allygus modestus. NCBI lineage: Eukaryota > Metazoa > Arthropoda > Insecta > Hemiptera > Cicadellidae > Allygus > Allygus modestus. Next base: position 30,430,134 of record OY776115.1, on the reverse strand, counting down.
AGGTCTTACCATGCCGACTACGGGAATAGCTTCTTCCCTATAGGGGAAATTCGCTAAAACCTTTTTCCCATAAGATTAACATGAGACATTTTATTAGTAGGTTTTTGGGATTTTATCCGAAACCAGCCAACCTAGGTTAATTATTATAGAAACTATTTTATTTTTTCACAATCTATATAACATGGTCAAAACCAAAATTAACTTTAAAAAGATTTAGGTTGGAAAATTCAAAAAAATATTTTTGGGAAATTTAAAACCTGCCATGAACCCCCCTTCCCACGGTCCGATTTTTCTGGTTTTCAAATTTAAAGTCATGAATGTCACTTTACACATTTGTGCAAAATCTCATCAAAATCAGACTTTTTTACTCAAGTTATCACATTCACAAACACATCTACAGATAATATATACATATATATAGATATAGATATATAGATAACTCATATTTATATAAATATTTCTATATTTTAACGAATAGTGTTTTTCACATCTGGGGACCTCAAAACAAAAATTTATATTGGTCTCGGGCTTCAGTCTTACCATAAGACCTACGGTAATAGCTTCATCCCTATAGGGAATATTACCTAAAAAGCCATTTGTGGTCACTAACTTAGGCCTAGGCTGGGTGCCTGTAGGTTTTATACATAGGCCTACATTCATTTGTCTAAATTGTGTACATGAGTTTGTTATGCAGTTGTTTTTTTTTCTTTCCAGGCAGCCTATCTCCTCACCTACATCATTAATGAGATGAGCCTATCTACATCATTAATGAGATTTGCGGTTGCTACCATCATACACAACCTTGTTGGTCTCCTTGCGGTACACAACTCTGTCATGACTTCTTCTCTCCTGGATTGCATCTCCTGCCTAGAATTTAAGTGGGGCTATTAATTATCTGTAGAACTACCTACATAAGTCGAGGCATTTACCCTCATCCTTGCTTTTCTTCGTGATCAAGTAATGGACTAGACTAGCCTACATTTTACAACCATCGATATAAAGTTAGAGGAAGGAATGTTGTGGGGTGCTTGTTTTGAGTGATGTGTACAAATATAATAGCTTTTCCCTATTCAATAACATCAGGGTGATAGTAAGATAACCTAGCCTATTTACTTATAAACTGGTCATGTCTTGAGAGGCAAGTTAGGTCGTGAAGTTTTAATTTGTTATTATTTCTTAAATTTCGCTGCTCATGCTGCAGGATAGACAATTGAGAGGGTTATGTTAAACAGTTAACTAACTTACTGCGTCTATAATAAAATTATCATTACCTTCTGTAGGTATTAACAGATGCCATATTGTTTAGGCTTGCTTTTATTTTCCCCTGGAAGTTAAAATTAATATTTGACCTTATATTTACAAAGGACTGACCATTATAAAATTTGCTTACAGACTAGGCCTATTGTATACTTTCAAAGATAGAATGATATTTATAATTGGCTTAATTTTGCCTATTTGGTTCGGTTTATCGTTTGATTCAATAACATGTTAATCTACAACTTACAGTACTTTTGGGCTGTCTAGAATCAGCAAATAATAATGATTTTTGCCATTTTATTGGTTTAAAATATGTTTGGTTCATTTCTGATATTATTAACGAACAAAACGTGAAACGATTTAACAATAACAATAACAAATCACTTAGCCTTTACTATAAAAATAAAATTTTGGACTACATTACTCATGACTATATACGCTATATTTCATTACATTGCTTACTGTCTATACGGAATCCAAATGTCACTTTTGTTCAAAGACTTTTTGGGGGTTTACTTTATTGGGAGTTTTCTGTCTGAACACTCAACTTATTCATATTGCAAAAGGTAAAACAGTTTCTTCATTTTTCACTGCGTTACTTTGAGTAACATATAAAATACACATTAAACAAACACGTTAAGAATGAAACATTAAAGAGCATATGCACAGCTTAAGCGGAATGGTTTGCAGCTTACAATGGTCTGAGGCGTAATTCGAGTACGTGCTCTGAAATGTTTCTTTCATTTTGTGTTTGTTATATGTAATTTACTCTGATGCATGGAAAATGTAACAAGGTTTTAAAGTCTAACAATAAATGTTAGTTTAATGTACTACAAAGAGTACCGGTGCTCGTGGATTAAGTACATTTAACTCGGTGATTGTACCAGTACAGGTTTTCTTGATAAGCAGAAAAAATATATAATCATATATCTGCATACTGTCCGCTGCACTTAAAGATTATTTGTCATGACTTTATTGACATTAGTCTCACCTGTAACCAAGACAAAATCATTCAAAATTATTAATAATTATTCCAACAGTCTTTTTTACCTATTGCAGAATTCTAAAAGTTGACTGATATCATGTTAAGTCTCAATTTTATTATTCATCAATTTTCAATATATATTTGTTTTGTGTCAATATTATTGTACATTATTTACAAAATTAGAACCTAAATTTTATAAATATATTTTTTGTTTTTAGATCCTTGTTTAGAAAACAAGCAGCCTTGTGTTGTTCTTTATTCTCAAATTGTACTTGACACCCTAAATTATATCTTTATAAGAAAATTTTCATTGACACTTGAGTTTGTACTCGTCTACCACACAGAATTTGAGTCACTCCTCTCTAATCTTACTTCTTCAAATAGGCCTATGTATCTTCACACGTAAAAAAAGTTTAACTAACTTACCGAAATATATTAAAAATTTCTAGGCCTGAATAAACAGTAATCATTTTTTTTCAACTATATAGGTTCTTGGTTACCATATATATTTTTAACTCATGTTTTCTTTTTGTTTACAAACCTAGAGTATTTAAGATTAACTAATAAAATATTTCAAATTTTTACTACTTCATTTTGTGTTTTATTCCCATACCTGAATGAAAGTTTATTGATATTAATAAATTTGTTTAAGATCTGTTTCCCTAGACATCATATGTATTCCCCTAGACATCTGTTTATTAATATGTATTTACCATTGCTTTGTAATTTATTTGGATCATTTTTGGCAAGGCTACTTAGGTTAAAAACTTGTATTCTACCTAATAGTGTATACCACCTTCGTTATTTTATCAAAGTTTAAAGTTTTTCTGTGGGTGTCTCTAACACAGGTAAAAACAATCTGCAAGTCTTGAATTTGGATTGTGGTTACTTCCATAGGTAGCAGGTAGTAAAGGTGTGTAAAATAGTACTGTATCTTAAAAATCCTTTGGATGAATAACATTAGAAATCACATCATTCACTGCTGGTCACTTAGTGCAGTTGTAACGCCCTGCCAGCCACCCCTAAACTTTAATAAATTATAATTATACTTTAGCTATAGTATAAAAGCTGGATTTTATATATGTTACGTCGTGACGTATAAAAAATGTTACCTCCATTACCGGACAGTTTTAATGATTTTTACATCTCGTCAGGCACGTTGGAAGTCTGCTGTAGGTCTGTATAAATATATATATATAAAAATAAAATAAGAGATTTGTCAGTACAGTACATTGCTCAGATTAGCGTGATTTGTTTGTTTTTTTACGTTTCATAAAATAGAAAAGCCGAAATCACACATCTCAATTTCTGTCTGTTTGTTCGCCTGTCTATCCGTAACCCTCAAGGTATGGATTACTCCTTTACGTTAAAAAAGACCCCATTTACATACCCCATTTTTCCTTTTACATGCAGAAACGGTTACACTGAGAGTTCTGGAAGTTGACACTGTTGTTCAATAGAGCGGTGAGATTGTTCTCTGCTACACTGAAAGAGTATGAGACGTTAGGGCTTTGCCCCATAGCCTTCCAAAGTAGCTATGTTATGCTTTATTACCCTAGATACGTTTAAAATTATCCTGTAAAGATAATTGTTATCTCAGCTTTCAATCCATAAGTATTTAATAACCTGATCAGGTTTTAACAGATTACCGGACAGTACAACAACAAGCGGAAATGCTTGTAAAAGTAACTATTTCAGCTTTCTCTTTAAATTTATTTTTAAATGTAATAATACTTTTTGTACTTTATAATAATAAAACTATATTTTTTACTTTATGTGACATGGCTATGAACATAATTAAACTATTTCTTTCATAGGATTTAAACAGTCGCAATAGGCTAAACGGCCCGTTTCACTCGCACCCGCTTGAACAGCTGTCGTCTCCGCTCGCACCTACAGTAGACTTTCTACATGTCTGGCAAAATTTAGAAACCGTTAAAACTGTCTGACTATGGAGGTAACATTTTGTGTATAGGTCACCAAGAAACATGTATAAAATTCAGCTTTTATACTATAACTAAAGTATCATTTATTAAAGTTTAGGGGTGTCTGGTGGGGGTTGCAACTGTACTAAGTTACTGGAACAGTACAGATTTCTAATGTTATTCTGAAGGAAATATTTTTAAAATAAGCTTTATACTTTGACGTATTTAATATACTATTTTACACACCTTTACTATCTTCTTCCTGCAGAAGTAACCACAACCCAAATGCCATACTTGCTGATTTTCCTACCTGTGTGAGACACCCACAGAAAAACTAAGTTTTTATAAAATAATTAAGGTCTGGTTGTCGTAAGCCCTTTTGGGCTTACAAGGAATGTGTTTTTTTCTTTCACTTATGATATATTTTAATTGGAAATGTATCCTTGGCTCTTTGTGTTTATCTCTGTTAACACATCAAATTTTTACATACATGTCAAAACTTCAAATATTTTTTTTTTAGATGGTAAACCTACAACTATTGCTGGGAGAGTAAACATTTGTTGTATTAATATGTACAACAATGTTTAGAAGAACAGTTTATATTGTTACATTTGTTATGGTTGAAAAACTTAACCAAATTACAAATTTTCAAAATTTTAATCAGAAATAACTGTGAAAAATACATATTTTGCACGTAATATTAAGGAAAACACACACTTAAAGTAGTACCGTAACATATATAAATTATAATAATTTTATTATTCCAAGATGTTACATTTCACCTACAAATTATGTACACAAAAATGGGGGTATTTACTTATTTAACACAGTATTTTAAAAGTTTAGAAGAAATCTTGGTTAAAACATAAGTTTTACCCGTTTGTATTTGTTAATTGCCATTTCTTCTTACAAAAAACACACAAGAATGTTTCAGTTTGTAAAGAAAAACATTTCAGGCATGTTAAAGCTCTGTGATGAAAAAGTTTACAAAAAATTTAAAAAAAAGTCGCTACCAAAACCAAATGTTACATTCGCATAACTTTTGGAACTTTATTCACTTACAAAATTATTACGCTTGTTTGGAAAACGTGTGGAAAAAATATGACTACGTTATTTTACATTTACATCATCAATGTCAATAAAAAATGTGATTCCCACGTAATTTGTTTATGCTATCTGGGGTATCTAGATATCTACCACCTTTCCATTGTTCTTTATTTATATAAACACAAGATGCTTAACGGTGGAGCTCACTCCCGGTAACAAGATCAATGGTAGTGTTCAGAGTTCTATTAACAGGTAAGTTTGGGTGCAGAAACATTTCCATGGTGTACAAGTAACGTTAGCACCTTAAATTTCATGGTTTGAATCCTGATGCCCAACAACGGTTTTTTACTGTATTTGTTTTTTGTTCTCTGCTATTTTTTATGGTTCATTTTTTAACTGTGTTTCGTTTATTGAACGTAATTCACTTGTTTACATATTTGGATGCCGTATGGCTGCATAAATGTCCAGGTTTGGATATCCAGAATTTGGATATGTTTGTGCTAATATGGTATGTATATCCATTGGAAATCTACTAAATATCCATGGATCTAATTCACATGTTTGCATATTCTGTGGAATTTTGTTACATCAAACACATATTTGAGGGTATTGTGTGCTGTCTGAGGAAACTACTGGATACACTGTCTTTTATCAATACCGCACCATATATAGATGTTATTACCTCGGTGAATTGTATATGAAAGTACAATGGGAGCGCCGTTTTAACTTGTCCCTTTTAACTAATTTTCGGTACAACAGGTTTTTCAATTATCAGAGTTCAAACAAACGTGTACAATAAAAACAAAAGAAATGTATATGTCAAATTTGAAGAAAACTGTGCATCAAATTAATTGTGGGCGCTAGAGGACTTACATATAGGCCCTACTTCACCAAGACATTAATATAGACAATGCCCATAAGCCAGCGGTTCCCAAACAATGGATCCTGACCCATTAGTGGGTCACGGGAGCAATTTGGGTAAGTCGCAAGAGTGTTTTCTTCGCTGGAATTTAAAAATAGTGTTACATATCTCATGACATGTTTTATTTTTAATTCTAACAAATGAATTGCAAGGTGTTATTTATGTTGATGTGTAACGCATTCACACATTGGTAATAATAACAATAGGTACCAGCAGTAATAATTAATATTATTTAATATACGGGTCATGACAAAAAAACACAATGATGGTGGGTCCCCAGACAAAAAGTTTATGAAGCTGCCATTGGCCATAAGTCTATCTAGACTCATACACACTGAAGTGTTAAACAGCTCCCCAAAACCAGTTTAATTGGGTAGTGTCAACACCAGCTAGAAGGAAAAAAAAGAGAATGCCAGAGTGCCTAACAAAAATGTTGCCTTATTATTCGGTTAACATAAACATTAATATCTCTTGCTTTATTAGTGAATTTCCTTTGAAAAGTGAACTACTAGCATGACCCGCACGGTGAAACTTAAGCCCGGGACCACCACAGAAGTTCCTAACTTGACCCCCTGGACACGTTTTGGGGGGTCGTTCAAAACTTTATATATATTTAAATATATGTATATATATATATATATATGTGTGTTAGTGATTTTGTACATACATATATATATGTATATATGTACATATATATGTGTGTGAGTTTGCACTCTAGCGGTCGCATTTGTTGTCCGATTTAATTCAAATTTGGTAGGGACGTTCCTTTCTGTAATCAGTTGGACAAGTTCGTTGGGCAAAACAATCAGAAAACTCTAAACCCCTTTTTTATTGATTAATCTTTCAAATTTTGGGTTTTTGGGCTCAAAAAGGGTCAGAAAAGCCCCGTATGTACAATTAATGTATGTAAAGAGATGGAAATTTGTGAAGCGGAAGATTTAAGCCATCTCTCGTCATTCTAGCATACATATTTACCGAGTTATTAAAGAAAACATGTTTAGACTAAACACAGAACGTTGTCTTATGGGGGTTTTACACTAGAAAAACCTGTTATTTCTTTTTTATAGTACTTTTATCATCCTCAGCTACCTCACGCCTACTTTCAAGCCTGTCTGGACCTTCTCCTAACATTATAATGCACAAAATTGTATTCCCAGCTTTGCAGGTAAATGAAACCTGGAGCATCAGAACAGCCAAAAATTCAATGTTTTCAGATTTAAATACAAATTGGAATACATGTATTTTTTACACATATTTTGAGTTTTAAAAGTTTTTTTGTGGAAATTCACTTCCCTCACGTCAGCTTTCTGCGTGCGAACTCGTCTTTTTCTACATTAAACCAAGATGACGTTGCTATGGGTATGATCTCAGAGCATTCCGGTCTTCTCATTACATTCCGTGGTACTGGTCATGTCCATGTCATATGAATCTCTTATCATAGTCCCTGCTATGGTTTTGCGTGTGGGCAATTTGATTAGCATTTCCCCCACAGAATTCGCCAACAGATCTGGCATATAATAGGATATGTTGAAAACATTTATATTTCTAATGCGCTGCAGCTCAAAGTCACATAACTACTCACCCCTGATAAACAGGGCCGGATTTAGGAGTATGCCACCTATAGGCTACATCTATTTGCCCCTCCTCCCCCCTTTTAGAGACTCGCAGTTAATAGACTCATTCATTATTATACATTCGTTTTATACAAGAAGTAATAGATTCTGTTAAAAACAAAATTTGTACTGAAGAGTACAACTAAAACCAAACAAAAAAATAGTTCATTACTGGTTTACTTGTTGACATTAAGCCCTAAATAGATAGATGTTATACAGGCTACCATTATAGAAACATGAATAATTGTACAAACACAATATATAAAGAGTCGACATATAATTAAGTGTATATAAACAAGAGAAGTTATGAAGATTTGTTGTGACAGCGTAGTGGCACTGACTGGGCTTAACGGCTTAAGGCCGTCCCACACTTCTCGCGAACACGCCCAAACTACAAATGTTCGGAGTATTCACGAGAAGTGTGGGACCGCCTTTACAGATCACGTAAAGGCGCCTCACCTTTACAGACCTGTTGCCAGATCGAATCATTGTGCTTGCGGCTTGCAGTGTTGTCAAACAAAATTACACTAGGCGCTTCATGAAAAATGTGCTACAACATTATGTGGAGTAAATTCGTAATATGCAAAGAAAATATTAGACATTTTCCAATTTCGTAAATGAATACGCTACATATCAAAGGTACGTCTAAAGAAGTTTTTATTATTAAAATACTCAAAATGTATATTTTAAATTTTTAGGAAGGTTAATTGCAAAAGAACCGCCCTTTAAATTTTGCCATTCTAGGCTGCACCTTTTCAGCCTATATAAAAATCTGGCCCTACTGAAAACACCCTAAAAGGACTTGGGTTTTTTACCCTTCTTCTGTGCCCTTTTAAGGATTGTTAGATTTAATAAACGTCTTACAGTTGTTGGGTGAACCAAATAAAAGTCAAATGAGCCGAGCGTGCCACATACATTTTGTATTTGCTTTACATTGGGCGCATCACTCTGATTTATCCTATACAGCTTTAACACAAAATTTTGATTCTCTTTTTTTGGGATACTTGTCGTGTTTAATACATCGATAGTTAATATAAGACAACTACAATAGGTACCATTTTTAACGTAATTTAACCGCGGGGGTCTAAATCGGCTATAAATAGCATGTGCACGGTTTCTACTTCGATTCGTTATTTACTCTTGTTGTTAAACCATACGACTTAAACCGACATTATATCCCGACACGAGATTTGTGTAGTTTATTGGTCTCTGGTATGAATGAATCGGATTACAACCAGGGAGGTTGATTATAGGCAGAGGCTACGTACACGTCCGACGTGAGCCGCTACTGTTCACGTCCGTTCCAAATTATGCACCGTACGTTACTTTTCCTGTGATTTTTAAAACTGATTGAGGGCCAGAAAACCTCCTAACCTAACCTAACGTAACCTAACCTAATCTAGCGTAGCGTAACGTAACGTAACCTAACCTAACCTAAGCGGTAGCGATGTGAATTTGCCTTTACATTGGACGTGTACGTAGTTACTTCGTTGATTATATAACCGGAGGTAACACTGCTTAACGGTTTTGGTCAAAAAAGCGAGCCGGTGATTTGTTGTTGGTACACACTGGTGAGGCAAATTTATCGTTCTTTGACCTATCCTTATTGGCTGTTTTCTTCCTATAAGTGAATCTACTCATGCAAATCACTGCAATAAAAGTAATAAAAGTTAGAGTAAATTAATTTTTTCGAATGTTTTATGTATGTAATCTTTCCGTGAAACCAAGATTATTTATGAGGAAATAAACGAATACAAGTTTATTGAGTTTCAAAGCATGGATAAGTACTTGTTTGATTCACTTTGTAGACTCGTTCGGTTTCAGCGAGTAGTTCTTTGCCTCACCAACAGTTGGAAAGACCGGCTCGCAGCATTCGTTAATTAAATTGTATATAGTCGCGCGGCCGGGTTCGACAAGCATTCACAGTGTGCTGGCATCGCATTTCAAACTAAGTATCAGACACTATAATATATAGAACCAAAATCGTGTCGGGATACAGAATGTCGGTTTCAGTATGCACCCAGCCTAAGTTAATAGTATAACATTACGGTAATTGGTGAATACCAAAGTAAATCCTTAAAAATCACTTAAAACTAATGGTGAAGTAAATAAAGCTGTAATTACTATACAATCGAAGCCACCGGTTAGGGATACGCTCCGACTGGTTACTTTCGAAATCTTTCATCTCTGAACAGAGTCCCTTCATTTCGGCACCACGAACGGAAAAGAACGAGTACATCCGGTATACAAGCTTCCGGCGTTACCAGCATCGTTCTTCCGTTACTCAACCTGGAACGGCATCATTCTGATTGTGATTTCTCTGTGCACAACAGAATACGCGATTTCTTTATAGGTATCTTTTCACTTTTGGAATCAAATACCTTTGTTATATTAATCTATTTTTATTGCTTTAATTATAATATAGTTTCTGTCTCACCCATTTTTTTCATTGAATTCGTATTTTGTGTCCCATTTTACTCCCAGAGACACTTGATAGCAAGTGTTCAGAAGCATTTTCCCTTTCTTTCTAAATTTTTGTGCTAAAAGTAAGTAAAAAACAACGTCTAAAATATTAAGTTTCAAGGCAAATAATAATTTTCAGGCATGGGGTCTTTTTAGCTATGAAGTTAAATTGTTTAATGGTCCATAAACGTTAATTTTTAAATTAAGTCTAACGCAAATTTAAGATTTAAGTTACAGAGGTTCATTGAAAGAGCGAGGTAGAAAGAAGAACAAATGTATGGCTCCACGGACCAAAATTGGCTATAGGCCCAACAAAATTGAACGATTAGTTAGTTTTTCCCACTTTGTAATAAATTTTATGTATTAAGAGAAACCTATATAGGTCCACGTACTGAACTAAATTCAAAGAAATAGTAATCAAAATATAATTACGGTATAGGAAAAGGTATATAGGCCTACCGTTCTGAAAATATAACACCAGCTTTCTCAAAATGGAAATCTTGTGTGTTATCTCATTTTTTTAAATTGATCAATCCTGGATTAGCATCAGTGTTTGATGCTGGATATACAGTGAAACATCAATCCCAGTCGTTCTTTTTAGGGAATTTCCTCTATAGCGAAGAACCTATTACCGTAGTCGGCATGGTAAGATTTGTTAACTATTGTTTCGAACTTGCATTTCCTTATAAGAAGGCAAGGGTGTGTTCAAAAAAGTTTCTCTCCAAAGTGAAACTAGATCCTTCAGTAATCAAGCTGCGTGAAAACCTAATTGAAATGTATTTTCTCACTAAGGATTTGAGTTCCTCACATTCCATGAGAAAGTCATACCTCGAGCTAAAAAAGAAATTTAGGGAACAAATTAGGTCCTCAAAGGCTAGACAAGTTTTTAAACACATTGATGCCGCGGAATGTAAGTCTAGGGCTATCTGGGATGTCATTAGCGAGACTATCCCTAACAAAAAATCAATGTCCTTCAAAAAACTCAAAATTGAGAATGAAAATGGAAATCTTTTACACTCTCCCGAAGAAGTAGCAAATGAATTTAATACGTTCTTCTCCAGTATTGGAGGTAGGCATAATGATGGCTCTCCTATGGCCCTGGACCTTCCCGTCAATGTTCCACGTGTTTCCTCTTCTCTTTTTCTAAATCCTGCAAGTGAGAGCGAAGTAATGGACACCATGAGCTCTTTAAAAATCAGTAACTCTGCTGGCAAAGATGGCATGTCTTCAAGACTACTCAGACAGGTTGCCGATCTTCTTGTTTGCCCTCTTGCTCACATTGCTAATTCTTCTTTTGAACAGGGGGTATTCCCGGAATCTCTCAAATCCGCTGTAGTCAAACCTCTTCACAAGAAGGGCAGTGTCGTTGATAAAAACAACTATCGCCCTATCTCTATAACTTCAACCTTCTCTAAAATTTTAGAAAAACTTTTTCTCAACAGGCTTTACCCATTCTTGGTTTGTAATAATGTTCTTTTTGATAAACAGTTTGGCTTCCGCAAAAACACCTCCACTGTTGATGCAATGTTCAATTTTATTTCTACTGTTTCTAAAGCACTTGACGACCGCAAACATGTTTTTGGATTGTTCTTAGATCTGAGCAAGGCTTTTGACATGGTGAACCACAGCCTTTTGCTAAAGAAATTGGAACATTTTGGTATTAGGGGTGTTGCTTTGGATTGGATTACTGCTTTTATCCTTGGGAGAACACAGACTGTGCAAATCAATTATATCGATCAACGAGGCTGTATTGCTTCACAGAAATCTGAAGAAGTAGTAGTTGACACTGGAGTTCCTCAAGGTACGGTCCTTGGACCGATCCTCTTCTTGATGTTTATCAATGACATTGCTGGTAGTGTACCTAGATGTGACCTGTGTCTGTTTGCCGACGATACATCGCTCAGTATCAGCGATGTATCTCGAGAAAATCTTGAAATCAATGCATTCTTGCAGAGTAGTCTTCTTCTTCAGTGGTTGGCTGTAAACAAACTTTCTGTAAATTCCGATAAAACCAAGTTTATTGATTTTAAATTAAGAAATTGTGATGGCATTTCTGATGGTTCAAATATTATTGTAGGAGATTTTGAAATAGAGGCATGCGAAAAAAGTGATTTTTTAGGACTTATCATAGATTCTCAACTTGATTATTTCAAACACATTAACAAGGTCTCCGGAAGGATGAATAGTGGCATTTTTACTCTTCGAAGACTTGCTCAGTTCACTGATACTAGATTTCTTCTAACTGCTTATTTTTCTTGTTTGTATCCACACATCAGATATGGCATTCCAATTTGGGGTGCCGAATCAACTCGTACAAAGAAACTGTTTCGGTTACAAAAGAAAGCAATACGACTGATTTTTGGAATGGCAAGGCTTGAGTCGTGCAGAGGTGTTTTTTCTGAAAATAACTTACTGACTTTTCCCTGTATTTATATTTTTGAAACTCTTTCATTTTTGGTTAAAAACAGACACTTTTTTCAGATGGGCCACATTTCTAGGTTTAATTTTCGTAATGCTGGATCCCTGGCAATTCCCCGTCACAACACTACATTTTTCAAAAACCAGACTTTGTATGCAGGCATTAAATTATACAATTCCCTCCCATCCAATCTCATGGCAGTAACTGATGTGGGTAAGTTTAGGAGGAGGCTGAGATCCTTTTTGGTTGCTAAGGAATACTACAGTGTGTCTGAGTATTTTATTGACAAGAAATAATTATTGTTTTTTTACCGTTGACATATATAATTTTGAATGTTTTGTACATTGTGCTATAAATTAGTTATATTTTCTATGTCACATTATTTTTGTAAATGACGTTTGTCAATGCTTGTAAAAGTCGAATGGCAATAAAGATCTGATTTCTGATTTCTGATTTCTGATTTCTGATTTCTAGGCCCAGGAACATGATAACTTTTCGTTTTGAGGGCCCCAAACCCCAAAATCACCATTCGTTCGAAACTTTATATATATAAAAGTGTGTCCGTGAGAACGATAACTCTCGTAAAAATTATACGATTTTGATGAAATTTGGTATAAACGTGTAAAGCAGCATTTATGACTAAGTTCGCCAACCAGACAGATACTTTCATGTCTACTTTTTAGTTTTCAAAAGGTTAATAGTTAAGTTAATGAATGTAAGCTCTTTGAATGCCCTCATAACTTTTTATTAATATAATCTTCAAAACATAACTTTGACGTGGGCATCAAAACAAATTTTTGGGAGACGAAATCGGAGTATCTATGTCCCCGTCATGTCTCCTGGCAACATGAAGCATTAATGACAAAAATTACATTGCCCAATTATAGTTGAATGAATTACTTGATACACTTTTATCTATTAATACTTTCTTTCTCGATATAAACTTTACACAGTTAATTACAGACCAGTTGTAATTTCCATAAAAAAATATTATCAAATTAAATTGTAAATGTAAAAATTAATGCTTCATGGCTGAAGATACACGTGTGTACGATTAATGATGTACCTTTTATTAGTTCAAGTTCCTCTAACTGTATTTAAATAGTTAGTATTTTGTACTATACCACAGTTTAATCTTATCTTAATTCCCACAGCATTCTAACTTCAACTGATCAGAGGAGGGTTGATATTGAGGTAATCTATAACGTTGCCTACAAGTCATTTACAATAATTTATTGCCTATAGGTACTGCCTATGGTGGTATTACAAATCCTCGCTTCATCCTATTACGGGACATAGGAGCGTATACCTAGTAATTATTATCAGACATAAGATTTAGACGAAGTCGACGAAGTTGCAACATATTTGAAAAGACTTCACACCAAACAGTCTTGACAAGAATTTTGGGTTTAGTCCCTTGTATGCCGCCAGTGACGGTGAACCCGTCATTCTAGGTGTTGTAAATCACACTAGACAATACCGATCCTTTGACTGAAGGCCGAGCCTTCGCACGCTGCCGGTCGGTAAGGAAGAATTATTTGAAAAACTGCTAGCGCTCTAGTGGCCAAACTCCAAACGAAAAGGCGGAATTCTATCTGACTCCTGCCCCCTCTTAATACTGTTTTAAAACCAGTCTCGGGTGTATTTTGAGCTTTCCGAGAAGAAAATCAACTCTTAGGGTAACTTAGGGTAATTTCATCACACGTGTAGGGTAAAATTTCATCTACCTGGTGGCAACATTGATTAACAACTCTTCGAGTTTGATTTTGATTTTGATTTTTGATTTGAATTTGAACGAGTGAGGACTGTAAGGAGCGAATAAGTTTGATTAATTTAATTTCGTTGGTTATTGCAATTAAATTAATTGTAGTATTTACTACACCATAATGTCGGCTGTGAATTCACAAACTTCCTTTATTAACCTCGCAAGTGATGTCATACACATATTCGAGAGAACTTTAAATTTTGTAAGTTTTAACAATTAATGTCACAGTACTAGTACTAGGTAACCTCAAAATAAAAATATTTCCTCAACGAAATCTTTAAGAAAGGGGAGATGTCATCTATTCTTTCCTCATAACACCTTCCGTGCTGTTTAAATTGTAAGGTTGACCCCAGGAGCTGAAAATTAGTATTTGCAATTGCCTAGCACTAGGTAACCTCAAAATAAAAATATTTCCTCAACGAAATCTTTAACACGTTCACTGCTAAAGGGAACTAACAAATCGAATCATAATGCTAAAAAATGTTATTACATTAAAACATACTTTTATGTGTTGTCATTCATAAAATATGGCGTACAAGTTCATCGGAAGTCCATATGACACCATATTGTGACGTCATACTCATGGGTCAGTACTGACCCCTCAGCACCCAGAGTAAGAACACATATCCAAACTTTACTAAATTCACTAGAAATGTCACTAAAATGCTATTTATATGTGGTGGTCCATAAAAAATATATAAAAGTTAATTGGAAATATGAGTTTTATTGGAAAATATAAGTAAATATGACGTCATATTGTGAAGTTATACTCATGAGTCAGTACTGACCCCTCACCATCCAAAGTCAGAACATAGATCCAAACGTCACAAAATTCACTAAAAATGTCACTAAAATGATGAGTTCTTGAAAAGTAATTATAATTTGACATTTACAACACCAACCATCCTGACCTTGACTGTGTATCAGAACTGACCCAGCCGCGTGAGCGGTAGGGCGTCGCGACGCGGGTACGATCCGAACAGAGGTTAGAACACGATGTACACTACACGCTAACGCAGTATTGGTCCACCTCCGTCTGACGCTAGGCTCACACTGAGCAATGGACTGATGCACTGTAGCGTGGGTTAGTACTGACCCAGCCGCGTGAGCGATGCGATCGCCATGGGTCAGTACTGACCCACCCGCAGCGAACGTGTTAAGAAATGGGAGATGCCATCTATTCTTTCCTCATAACACCTTCCGTGCTGTTTAAATTGTAAGGTTGATCCCAGGAGCTGAAAATTAGTATTTGCAATTGCCTAGAATTGTAAACAAAGAAAAAAACAGAGTGCTGATAAGTCTTGGTAAGGAACTGAGCTCAGGTGAATCATCCCCCCCTGCAATTTCAATGACTGGGAACCGGAATCTGACCATATTGCAGACATTGTACAGGCATAGGCATTTAAGATTGAAATATTGATAACCTTAGTAAAAATCAAAATATTGGTTGAAAAAAATAAAATCTCTTAAAATATGAAACCGAATCCAGTTCGAAGATTAAATGATTTTTAGTAAAATTATCAGGTAATTATTTCAGGATATAAAGTGTGTATTTTGGTATTTTTTATGCCTGTAGCTTAAAACTTCAGCTGACCCTAAATAATGGAGTAGGTACGGGTACACATCTTAGGATGAGGAAGAATTGTGACGGAAAACTACGTGACCTTGTTAAGGATACGCAATTGGTGGCTTCATACACATCATGAATGCACTCGCCAAGTATGTGATTGCTGTATTGGTAGGCCTACTCGGTCTAAACTCATGCTGTAAATTCAATACATTCTTCATGACCTTGGCAAATAGACTATAGGTACTGTAGAAATAGGTCTATTGCCAGTCATGCTCATGGGGTCACCTTTCTTAAAAGGCTCCGCCCATGACACTTACAAAATTTGGGACCTTAAGTTAAAAATCCAATAGTAAAATAGCCTAATGTTTTTTTACTAGGTACTGATACCTAGTTAGAAATTTCTAAAGAGGACTGGGTTTATCTCATCTTAGAGCCCAATGCAGCCCATATTTTCGAATAAAATAGATCTTAAAATTTTGATAGGCCTACTTTATCAATTGACAAAGTTGTTTTTTTCTATCTTGGTTTAATTTAAGGCATTTTCATTTATTAGTGAAAAATTGAACTATTAGCATGACCCGCACGGTGAAACTTAAGCCCGGGACCACCATAGAAGTTCCTAACGTGACCCCTTTAACAAGTTTTGGAGGGTCGCTAACATATATTGTATATTTTAACTGTGTATATATATATATATATATATACCGTATATATATATATATACGGTATATATATATATATATATATATGTTCACACTCTAGCGGTCACATTTTTTCTGATTTAACTTACTTGAAATTTGGTGGGAACCTTTCCTTCTATAAACAGTTGGACAAGTTCGTTGGGCAAAACATTCGGACGACTTTAACCCCCTTTTTTGGGATTTTAATTTTTAAAATTTTGAGTTTTTGGGCCCAAAAAAGGTCAGAAATGCCCCGAATGTAAAATGAATGCAAGAAGATAGAGATTAGTGAGGCGAAAGTTTTAAGCCCTCTCTCATCATTCTAGCATAGGTACATATTTACCGAGTTATTAAAGACGATTTGAATTGTCTTAACACAGTACTGAACGTTGTCTTATGGGGGTTTTACACTGGAAAAGGCTGTTTTTCATATTTTGATGTAGTGTATCACCCCCAATATCACTAAGTTATACCAATTTGTTATCCTGACTATAACTCCTCTTAACCTTATAATGTACAACATTGCCATCCTAATAGTGAATTTAAGTACCGTATAACCAGGAGCATCAGAACAGCCAAAAAATTACATTTTTCAATTTTCCAAAAAATGTTAACAGTGTTGTTTTAGACCCTTTATTCGATTTTTTAAAGATGTTAATGCGGATATTTACTTCCCTAACGTCAGCGCGTGCGAACTCGTTTCAAAATGAACCTAATATCTTGCAAACTTAGTTTCAGAATATTGGTATGCTTCAAACGTATACATTCAACTATTCAGATATGCTCTTCAGTCCGGCAGCAGAAAAATACATGGAGAATTTCATCGTATTACTGCAAGAAGTAAGGGTAAGCAAACTAATTGAGTTAGTTTACATTAACAGCCTTCTTTGTATACTCCCTCACCGATTCTGTGGGGTTTCATAACTAGGGCTGCCAATATTATTCTTTTGTTAACATTGTAACAACTATTAAATCAGAATGCCTTTTTTAAGATTCAATATTTATTAAAACTCATTGTTGTAGCCCCTGAACTGTGCGTATTAGACTAAAATAGGTACATACCTCGTTGTCAACAGTTCAAATTGTAGCGATGTAGGTGGGATTGTAGGTGGGTTTAATCGCTACAATTTGAACTTTTGACAACGAGGTATACGTACCTATTTTAGTCAATATTTATGTTGACTATCCTACTAGTTTCAACTCTTTGTTCAATAATTTGACTTGAATAATATCCAAGGGCTGAAACTATTTGTTAAAATAAATTATGAAACTAAAAAAGAGTATTTTGGAGCGAAAATTGATTTTAAAATAGTTCACTAGTATATTTACAACTTTGTATATAGGAGGGTAGACCTACTTTACTTTGTCTACATCTAGGTCTGATAAATACAAATTAATTTATTATTTAATAAAGAGTTAACGTTAACATGTTGACCGCGGTGTCCGCTGTACGGCTTGGTTCTGAGCTCTGCTACAGTTCTGTGCACAGCCGTACAGTAGTGTGTTTCTCAATTTAAATGCAGCCAGGATTTAAATGCAGGTGTGGCAGCACTGCAGGAAGGACTGGTATTTTTATGTCAGCGTTTAGCTAAAGATACAAGCTTTAATGTGTGTAGGTGCTACAAAATGTTCCGCAGTATCCTGGCCATCACGGGCCTTCCCCCACTCATGTTTGACCCAACATAGTCCTTAGCCCCTCTAGATGGCAACCCTGGTTAACTACTGCTGCCTCGATTTTGCTGCTATTTATTGTGCCGAATCGGTTCCCTCAGGGAAGTGTGGAGGGGGCACAGCTCTTGTGGCACCATAGTAAACGTGTTAAGTTGAGAAAGAATATGTCAGTTTTCTAGTACCATTTATTTTTTCCTTTTGTGATAAACTGAACAATGAATGTTGTTTTGTCAACAAGGATGTGCTTGACAAACTGCAGACGTTGTATGAACAGTCAAAGTCAACTCGAGCTGTGACGCATGCAGACAATGTGCCAGACAACGGCTCACAGATGGTTCCTGGCGACTTGATATCAGCTTCACACTTCATTCAAACATCTGAGGTGAAATTCTTATGTTTAGTTTATTTTTATTTTACTTAGTGATCAATTTTGATTAAGAATTTATTTTATATAATGTGGCAAAACCCACCAACTCAAGTGATATAAGAAAAATTTTGATCTATGGACAAGTGTTTTACCTCTGATATTTAATTCAATTCAAAATATTTTTATACATTTGTAGTAATACATACATACATGAGTAGTGTCTTATTTCAGTATTGAATAATTTTAAACAAGTGCGTAGGTCTTTGAATTTAATATAGTAATGACAACTACAGCTCTTTGAAAGAATACATAGCTTTGTTGATGAAGTACTGCTTTAATTTAATTTTGAATCTTTTATTTGAAACCTCATCTGTGATATCTTTTGGAATTTTATTGTACCTACAATTTTGAACTAGCATTTTTAGGTTTTTTTTTAAGTTGCAGAGTGTGAGAGCTTATTGCGAGGTGTCCCCGATTTCTGGTGTTATGTTCATGATTATTACCAACCAGCTCCATTTCCTGAAATCCATTTTTTATAGATAAAACTGTTTCAAAAACATACATTCCATAAACTATCATGATGTTTTCTGATTTGAAATTTTCTTTAACTGAAGTCCTAGGTTTTAAATTACAAATTATTCTTATGGCTTTTTTTGCATCATCAAAATGGCATGTAAATTATTTTTAGTCGTTGCACCATAAAGTGATATCCCAAATGATATCACTGAATGGATTAAGAAAAATAAATTACTTTCAGGGTTTCTTTTTAACAATAATTTTTTAACTGAATTAATGCGTAGAGGCCAGAAGAAATTTTTGTTAGTAATTTTTCAACATAACAGTTCCAGTTGAGTGTGTTTACTATTTCTAATCCTAAAAATTTTAAGGCTGCCCATGACTTCAATTTTCTTGTTAACCCTTTCAGTGCTATGGCCCGATATATCGTCTTTTGAATCTGTTATAATAAACACTGTTACTGCTTCATAAGCGATTGTACCGTTAGGCGCTCAGTCTGCAGTCTGAGTCTGACATGTGGTGAAACCTGGTAGACACAAATTGAACCACCTCGTCCAGCGCCTAGTCTCTATAATATCAACTGATCCACTGCAGCTGCTAGCCTGACCAGTGGCTGTGCGGTCTAAGGCGTTACCTTCCCGGCCGGGGGTAACACTTGGATCGAGGGTTCGAATCCCGTCACTGTCGGTGGTTTTTATGTGCAACTCATGGAGAGTTCACCTGCCTGTGGCAGAGTTGAAGGGGAGGGCGGACCTTAAGCAAACGGTGGACGGCTCGGGTCCAAGCTGACGGGATGGGTGGATTGTTTGTGAGTTGCACATCTGATCAGGTGTTTTGCTACTTTTTACCTATCCTTTACTGTGTGTGTCCAGCGGAAGCACGTTTTTATTAATTTTAACTGTTCAGGCGTTCAATATATTAAAAAAATCAACAAAACATCACGGATTCAACTACTCCTTTCAGAAGCTTAGCACTCAAAGGGTTAAGGACGGTAATATTAGGTTGAATTATATTTTGAGCTGATCGAGTTTGGAAATTAATGTTGGTTTTTTCAAGATTTAAAAGCAAATTATTAGAATTAAAAAACCTATTTAAAAAATGGTCAGAATTAATATAATAATATAATATAACTTAAAAACTCTTCGTCTAAAAAAATGTGAATGTTGGTCGCTAATTGTAATGTTGGTTGTTCCTGATCCGATCTGTTTTATTAATGTATGTATGTGTTTTATTGCTTACAAGTTCAAGGCAATAACACTTCAATCACAAAATATACTGAATATCCTTATTAGAACTCAGAAGATTATTGTCTTGATTAATCAAGGATTAGGGTGGCCTGTAAAGTTGGAAATTATAACTTATTTTATGCACATTTCCAAGTAGGCCCCCTGTATTAAAAGACATCCCGTTTTTGCCATCAAGTGAGCTGGGACACTTTCCTTACTACTAGGCTTATTTAATCTGTTAGAAAAGTATAGTATTTAGGAGTTGAAATCACCAGACGAATTACTAAGGTACCTTATTCAAAAAGTAATTTTGTATTCATGCCAATTGCATTTTATTACTAAGTATTTCACTCACCAAGATCTTATTTTAACCACAGTTTTGGAAGATATTTTATCCAAAGACTTCTTACAAGTGAAGTCATTAATACTTTTTCCAATATCCAGTGTGAAATCCAAAGTCGTAAATTTAATTTTGGTAATTTCAGTTGTTTATTAACAAAATAAATGTTGGGGCAAAATACATTTTAATGTATGCTTTTATCGTCACAATTGTAAAAGACAACTTTTTATGTTAATTGCAAGTCAAACAGCCTCTGCGTACAGCAATGGATTTCTAAAACAAATTAATGATCACTTATATGATTTTTGTTTAGATTTTTGTGACTGAGCAACTGATTGCCCCACATGATGAACTGGGGAGTTTCATGGCTCCAGCGAGTCTGATGACTAATGAGTACATCGCTCCTGAGATCACTATCGAGCCTGCGGCGGAGACGGCATGGACCCCTGCGGCGGAGAAGGTCAGTGAGAGGAAAAATAACTGTTCCAAAAAATACTCAGAGTATATATAAAATCCACCAACGAGTTGATTCTTTGTCAAATAAAAGAAAAACTTCCAATTTACAATGGACCACTAAAACGATGAAGCTAAGTTAGTCAGTAATTGAGTGGTATTTGGTAAATATATATATAAGCAGACAAAATATCCTCTCTTCATGTTTTTTTTCTTTGCAATAAATCTTCACTCAATGATATAGCCTATACGTTACGACAGCTATTTATTGAATTAATATTTTTAAATCGTCATTTGACTCATCTGATCCAATACAAATTTTATGACCATAACAATAACATGGGATCCTTGACAACCCGTGGGGCAGAGCCCTGAGGGAATTTTGCAAAACCCAGCCTTATTGCACATCTACAGCAAAGCTAAACCACCATGCCAAATTTTAACTTTATAGTCAATGTGGTTTTTTTGATAAATTTTTTGAGGTATACTTGCAGACCCGTTGTGGCTTCGCCTGCGTAAACTATGACAGTTGTGTGTGGTGCATTCTGTGGTTAGCCCGTGGAACTATTTTAGACCTAAAGTATCAATATAGGCCTACCAAATTCCACTATTCTAGCATGCTGGGTAGTTGGAGAATTGGTGATGAGTGAGTGAGAGGTATAGAAGATATATAATAGGTACTTTTAAGAAATAAATTGTTGAGACCCATGTATTGATTACAGGATGATGACCAGGAGGCGGAGAAGGCGGACAAGCAGTTGACAGTTGCCAAGGATAAGTTCCAGTGTTCCATATGCGACAAGGTTCTCAGCTCCAAGGGTAGTCTAAACAACCACCTAGCCACACACTCAGGTAATTTAATTAGCAAAGAGTTTACTCTTGAAAATATAGCATTTTGATGTAGGATATTGGTAATCTAATAAACAATCAATAAATAACATCACAAATACTTAATTGCTTTGCAAAAATCGATAATCTGGATCTAAGCCACGACAGGTGGCCAATTCCACTGTGTCACCTTAAAATTTGCTCATAAGTAGAGGGGGCCATTTTTTAAGGAATTGTTAACCACTTTGAGTGCGGTAAATATGTCCTAGGGCCTAAAATTTTTGGTAACATAAAATCTTAACTTTTTCTATTCAGAAGACAGGACCAAGGTCACAAACTGCATTTCTGGTACTTTTTCACACAAAAAATGGCGATCAAAATCCGCCGGCCACTCGTGACCGGGCAGGCCCGCGCAAGAAAGTCCGTTGGTGCCACGACTACAATATTGCCCTTTTGATGTCAAGGACACGGGTTTTTACACTAAATATGGTGAATAGCACTAAACAAATATTTACAATTATATACAGCCCCTTCCTATCTCCCAACCACTGTTTATTTCACTTAGAGACTATCATGAAATTGCTTATAGTAATTGCCCAAACACAATCCTGGCTTGTATGGACAAGTCACAAAAACTAAGAAAATAAACCATAAAATCATTTATTGGGGCGTAGAATACTCAAATCATAAACATATTTAACGTCAATAAGCTTGCAAAGTTATTGCACAACTACCGGTCTCGGGTGACTGGCACCAGTCCGCGGGAGTGGTGGGCGACTCACGCAGAATGTAGGTCAGGACACCACAAAACCACTCGCGGCAATATCCAGTATACTCCGCGGGAGCGCGCCACAATGACTGATTTCCTTCGCCGCGACCTTGCCGGTCTCCCGTGACCGGGGCGGCCTGAGCGTGCATCCAACGACCGGTCACCGGTGACCGGCCCGCACTCAACGTGTTAAAAAGAAGAACAATCAATTTTGCGTGAGCATGAAGTCCTTGAGAAAGAACATGACTTCAGCACATGAGTTGTTAATAAATAATAAGATAACCTTTTTTCACTACAACACCCTACTGAAGAAACCAAATTGGAAACATGAAAAAATCACTGGTTCATAATTAGCTCAGGCCTATTAAATAAAATTAATGTTAAAAAATATTAAAACAGATTACTGAACCACTAAAAGTTTTCACTATCTTCATTCCCTTTATAAAAAAATAACCAAAAGTCACTTTTCTTTCTTTTAGTCTACTTAGCCTAAAGTAGACCTATTTGATTTAAAAACTCGGAGAAAGTAACACTCATGACTCAATGCTTAGTAACAACAGTTATGCAAGTCATAATGTTGAAAGACGTTTCAATAATGAGTGCTGTCATTTCAATTGCAATAGGGCCTAGCACAGAAATGCTTTAAGCCTCCCCCTCCATTAAGACTTAAGGCCCGGCTCTGTATGAGCCCAGCTCCTGAAGAAGGCACGTGATTTTTTTGTCAGCCTGTTTTGGGGATCCGATCCGTCTTTTTTGGCGGCTTAACAATTTTTCCAAGTGTATACTCTTCTATTTCAGTATCTGTCTTGATAAATAAATAGCATATAAAGAACAAAACATCGATGCTTTACATAGAGGTTTTGTAGCTTGTAGTTTTAGTATGAGTTTTTTCTTTAATCTGATTTTCTCATCAATGTGCCTTGGGTGCTTCGAGGCTGAAATTGACCGCCATATTGACATCATAAACAGCAAAACTAAATCACTGGAATCCTTGAAAACCACAACGTTTACGTTATTCTTCAATGCTAAGGAGTTTAACCGTTATTATTTTTCATCAGCTCCACTAAAAATCTCAAAATATTTTTTCAGCAGCGAATGTGTTAAGCAAAAATCACTTAACGGTAACCCTATCTGTCTGTGATTAGGTTCAGAACATTGGAATCTGGCACTTGTAAATTATCTGAATTTTCTGTATTGCATGAGGACAAATAAATGGAAATCATACATTAACCATTAAAAGACTGATTTTTTGCCTATTATTCTCTAACTATCCACTAAATTTGGCATTCAACTAGCTGGAATCAGAGACCTATACACCAGCTCTTCTGTTTCAGTTAACTTTCTTTTGTTGTTTTGTGTTATTACAATTGTTCTGTGACCGTTGGCTGTGTAGGTCAGAAGTGTTTTTGCTGTGAACACTGCGGCAAGCTGTTTACCACCAGTCTGAACCTCGCCGCTCATGTGACGAGACAACATAACCTCAACACTGAGTCTGCTCACTCCTGCAGTAAGTTATTCCCTTTCCAATTTACTTCAGTATCTAGTGAAATTTTGCCCACTGATATTTTCCTGAATAAATATAATTAAATAAATAATTTTATTAATAAATAATTTTCCTGAATATAAATAATTAATAAATTATTTGATAAAAAATGTAGTTTAAGATAGTATAGGTTATTTTATAAATTAATACTTTCATTTTAGGAGGGTTTCCATCATCTGTAATGAGTGTTAACTTCCCACAAAAATAAATATTATGGATCAATAAAATATGATTTAAATCCGAATCACACATATCACAAAGGTACACCTTATAAGGTACAAAGGTTGCCTTATACAAAATATTTTAATACATTATCTCAAGAAATATTTATAAATACCAGTTAATTAAAAACTAAACTTTATTTTAGGAGTTTTGGTAAAATTCCAGGTACAAAACTAGCAATATTTTATGAAATAGACTGCATTGGTAAATTGTAGACAGTTTTTTTCCAGAGGAATGTGGAAAGTTGTTTGTCCGTAAGTCTGCACTGGACACCCACCTGAAATGTCACCTCGGGTTGAAGCCCTTCGCTTGCAGCTATTGCACTAAGACGTTCACCCAGAAAGTCACCCGAGACACTCATCAGCTGACTCATACTCGTAAGTGTAGGATTTTCCACTTTTGACCTAGTTTCTTAGGATTGAGATGTCTAATTTTTCCTCAGGATTCAAAATAAATAGTCCCAACTTTCAAAGATCAAAATAATTTGTTATTGTCAGCAGTCTACTTTCTGTGAGTGTATCCTTAGGAATCCAATAAGATGTTAATCTAGATAAAATGCATAAAATATGATTAAAATCATTAGAAGCATAGGTGTTAAAAGTTTTTTTTTTTTTAAGACGCGTAGTTGGAAACATTTATCTCCTAAACTAATCTTATCACATTTAGTTCATAATACATCGATTAATTACTATCCTAATATAATTTTAGAATCAAATTATTTTCATGGAGGCTTTTTGTAGAACAATGATTAAAGCTTACTTTTCCACCTAATTAATGTGAGGAAATTAGTGTAGATTAGTGAAAAATTACAGTTCAGCTTTTAGTTTGAATTTTTATCTGTATTTACCCAAAGTCTGAAGGACTGAAGTTTGGCAAACTTGGTTTCCGTTGTTTAATCGTCTGCGGGAGCAATAATTGTAATGTAGCAATAATACGTATAGGGAAGGCTATTTTTGACATTTTCCGTTTACTTTGGTTAGCTTTACAAATACATGAATCGGTTCCAGGAGACTACAGGTATTGCTGTGACTTGTGTGGCAAGAGGTTCCCAACACAAGCCAAGCTCAACTTTCACCACAAAACCCACGGGGAGCCTCAGTATGGCTGTCACCTCTGTGAGAAGAGGTTTGCCACCAGGTAGGAAAATCGTTGGAACGACGAGGATGTAAAAGAAATACCTAAGATTAAGACTGACACCAAAGCTTTCGATAGTTTGTAAACTTACCTCTTCAGTTTCAATACATCCAGTATTTAATGAGTCAAAATTTTCAGGTAATTTTTTTATTTTGTAATCTGTCAAATATTTTGGCAATTTCAGTTTATGTAGAATTTCTCGTAATATTACTAAAATTTTTTCAATCTGTATATATTATTAAATTAATTTCTCGATATTTGCTCATTGGAAAAATATGGGATACACAGCTAAGACACCTGAAGCAAAGTTTAGATGAACACAGCAACAATAGATATGAACACACACACACTAAATAATAGCCTATACAATCTCCATTGATGGTTTTCTTTTGCATCCTAGAAGGCCCTCCTGGTTTTGCTGGTTCCTGTACCCCAAATAGGAACACAATATACAGAAATAGGTATAGACAATACACAAGTTTATTCATCGTTAGGTAATTTACATTGAAAACTCTAGACCATAATAAGTTGAAGACCAGCCTGAAATCATGGTTGTTTGATTGGCCATTCTACAGTGTAAACGAGTTCTTGGAGTGGGGATGATAGATCAAAAGGTGCGGATAGCCAACACAAAATAGACTTATGAGTTGTAAAATGATGCCAAGGCGAGTTTTGTTTATTTTTGGGCATTTATCTTTTTATTGACACCATTTGCAATCTCAATTGATTGTACAAGTATAGCTTGCTTTTTTCTGTATATGTATAACAATTACAATAGATTTTGTCAATTCATTAATGCTAGGTACCTAGAGTATGCGCCTACTTGATAAAAAATGGCCTATTAATACGTTCAGTGCATTGCGCCGGATTTCCGGCGGTTGCCTAACAAGGAAACAAATGCAGTTATCCTGACTATACACGATTAACGCAGTAAATACGTTACCAGGACCATAATAACACAGACTTATGAACAAACAATTTTAAAATCTAATTAATTATTTAAAATGTGTAGTCATTGCTGTCTACACATCTGTAGTATTCAGCAAAAAGAACAACTAACGATTCACAAAGAAAGTCAGTCTCCGAAGTTAATACATACTCCTACTAAACTTGTTAAGAACCTTATCCATGAGCTGAGAAATTCAATTTATTATACTATTCCTTAAGAAGAATTTAGTCTCTTGTCTTTTGCATATTGAGGATAAGGGAGTTATTGGGAAGCCACTGAACAACTGAAATCCTTTGGATAAATGTGTCGATCTCTAGTTGGAAATGGTCTGAGCTAGAAACCACCACAGAGGTACCGTCTGCCAAAAACCGCAACAACAGTTGCACACTATTTTAACCTATACGTTCCCCGGAGTTTGCCTGTCGGAAGTAAAGTAATAGAAAGCAACATGTAATAATAGGTTATTGGCTTCAATACAAGATGGCAAGATTAATGAAAAGAAAGAATAGCATAGGGCCAAGTCTGGATCATATTTTTTACTGTTCCTAAGCTAATGTACTCGTGTTGTAGGCAGTACCTGAACGCTCACTACCGCACTCACGATGTCACTCGGCCCCCAGAGACGGCCCACTGTCGCCTGGACACAGTACCTTCACAGGTCAGTGACCTAGTGTAACCGCTTACTGTGCAATTGTTACATTTTAGTGACATTTCGGTTCTTAGGTGATGAAGGGAATAGCATTAAAATGCATTTTAAACTTTTTAGACTAAGAAAACCAGTGATGAGAGTAATTTCTAATTTGATAGTAAAAATTACTATGCAACTAAAATCTTAAAACTAAATTTAAAGATGATTTTCCAATTAAAATTACTCTTTTTGAGTTTCTATTACGCCTAGTTGTAAAAAACAGATGCGTGAAAAAATTAGCCCTCTAGATTTGTAATGTGAAACCCTCGGACTCAGAGGGACTGCAGCTACTACACTAAATGCACTGATCCTCAAAGTACTTAAGTTGAAAAAAAGTAGGGGTGTGCGAGCACTCGAAACTTTGAGTTTTCGGCCGAGTATTTTAATACTCAAACTTTTGAAAAATACTTGAAAGTTCGAGCGAGTATTTCCTGCCGATTTCCAGACGATCGCTAACGATTGCGACTGGCCAAAACGCGTAGTAATGGCCGCAAAAGGCAATTGCATCACGTAAAATCGGCCGAAAATGACGATCGGACCGCGTAATTTCGGCCTTAAATGATGAGGAAAAACATAATATCGGCAAAAGTGGCGACCGGGCCACTTAATACCGGCCTTAATTAACGATTTTGTCATCTAATATTGAATATAAACAATGTCTGCACCTGGTGATATTGACCAAACGACAACCGGACCTGTTTTATCGGCCAGAAACGAATGTTCAAACTGTGTTTGTTTGTCAATACCTAATCCAGTTTGATTTTACTGTCTAAAACTTTGTATTGCTACTCGTGTATTGGTTAGAAACCATGATTAGATCATTATAGTCAATGATTAGATTATCAAATCTAGAATGGTATCCAAATCCCATTACACTATTTTAAATTTTAAACTAGCAACTAACAAACTGGCAAATACTTGCTCAAAAATACTCGAAACTCGAAAATAATTGGCACGACTCGACTCGATTCAAAAACTAACCGACTACTCGCACTCGATTCGACTCGTCACTACTCGCAAACCCGTAAAAAAGTAAGAAATATTTGAAGAAACGTGAATACAATTTTTGTTGATATCATAGTCATACGAAATTTGAAACTGTACCCTCTTTATATGGGATGAAAAATGAATAATCCTATACCAGAATCATATACAAACTTAACTATACAAAATTGTCCATCTAAATTAAAAGAAACATTGAGCCATAAAGCTTACTAAAGAATTTATGAGTTTTCTAAGGATAAAGATAAAATTAAGAGTATGGTTTATACATAGTTTTTTGCATAATTGCAGTAGATATTCTATATGGTAGGAAAACTTGAGGTAGGAAGCTTTGAATGTGTTGGACCTAGTTTATAGTAAACAAACTTGACCACGCACCTACTTGAGAATTACTTATGTGATGTTTGTTTCAGGCGTAATGTACAGTAAAGATTTGTCGTTGACAGGTGTTGGAGAACTCGAGCTTCAGTTGCAGTCAGTGCGGAAGATCCTTCCCCAGCCAACACGTGCTGACGCTGCACTCCCAGAAACACAACCCTCTGTCTGCGCGGTACCGCTACTTGGAGAAGAGGAAGCTGGCCCCCAGACAGTGAGTGACGGGGTGAAAACCACTCTGAACTGTAAAAGAGCAAAGATCCCAATATAAAATCCTATGTCAAAGTTACAAAAACAGTCTTGCCATCCATTAAATAAAATTATTTATGTTCAATTATATTTTGCCAATAGCTCTTACCATGGGAAATAGCAGTGTCTCTCTACTCTTCATCTGAAGGAGTCTCCAATGGAGACAAAATGTTATCTAATGTGTGTGTAAATATCTTTAACTCTTGCTGTGTTCATTTGAACCAGTTGCTTTAGGTGAGTTAGCTGTGTATCCCACCTTTTTTCAATGAAACTCCTAAGCCTAACTAAATTTGTTGATGTAATTTAATTCTTGTATTGTGGATGGCAGAGCTTTGTAAAATTTACGTCCAATATTTGATGGCTTAGTTTCAAATATTTTGAGTCGATATTGAGTCGTGATATTGTTTAACCTATTTATAGTCAATTATGTTTGGTGTTGGGAACAATCAGGTAACAGCTTTTGACATAATGGACAGTTTCAAAAATATATATAGATGGCACTGTTAAAATGTCAAATTCCTTGAAAAAAGTTCACAAGAAGTATGTCTAGGGATTTTAGCAATTGCTCTCTTCTGTAATTTAAAAGCCCTGTTCAGGTTTTGTTTACTGGTTGCTCCCCACAGTATTGTTGAGTATCTGACATTACTCCCAAACTAACTATAATAAACAGTCTTCGAAATATCAAGATTCCCATACTTTGTCATACACCTAAGAACATACAACCGAGACGAGAGCTTCTAGACTCGTTCATCGATGTGACAATCTGAGCGCAACACTAAATCGACAACTAAAAAATACGTTTAACACAGTACCACCAAAGGTTACCTGTCTTTTTCTCAGTCACAAACAAGTTTATCGATAGGAAACACTGTTGCGAGCTGTGTGGCAAGGAGTTTCTGCTGAAGGCCAGTCTGGCGCACCACCACAGACAGCAGCACGCGACGGGCCTCAGCGAGCGGCAGCGGCGGCCGTACTCCTGTCAGCTGTGTCACAAGACGTTCACACTGCGGGCCAAGGCTCGGCAACACATGCGGATCCACAGTCAGGAACAGGTACAACGCACTGTGTCCACGTCGAGTTCTCACAGATCAACCAAAACCGAATACAGTAGAATCTCAGAAATCCGTACTCAGCAGAGTCCAGACCGATAATCTTGATTTAAAAAAAAAAAGTGAGTTGCAAAAAAAAATTAAACTCACGTTTCATTCACGAGGCAGTGGAAGTTGTCGCATATGGTAGGAGGGAGCAGAAGTTCCAGTTCACTGTGCCCGCTTTGTTAGTGAAGACGTCACTTTGCCTTGTTTGCGTCTCATATGACTCATGTCCACCTCCGGGAATCCGGATTTTTCACAGTCGGGATCGGCCATCCGCCACATTAGTCCAGATTTCTTAGAGTTTACTTTATAATATTTTATGGTTAAAAGTTTTAAAGTATGATTATAACTTCCCGATCTGAAACTATACACTTTTTTGTTATGCAGCCCCTTTTTTAGGAACATTTACTAAATGTGAACACGTAATAGTAAACTTGTATTTACTATTTCCATAAGAGAAATGTCCGGCCTTGAACGAGGTCACCCATGTTGTTCAATTTTTGTATAGCCATACGATGTCATTTTCATACACCTGTAAAATTTAAAATTTCAAACTCTTGCCAGCTAGTGCCGTTTCCTTCTCTATAGATCTAGTGTAATGACCCCCGCCTAATATCCCTTGTACTACCATTCTTTAAAACCACCATAAACGTCCTCACCTCTCGCTCTGTTTGACAGCAAGTGCATCACATGTGCAATGTATGTGGGCGTCAGTTTCTGCGTAAGGACTCTCTGCGCAGACACATGGGTGTACACGCCACAGACGCGCCGTCTGATGGACCACACACCTGTCGAGTCTGCGGATTGGTCAGCGCGTCTGAGGCTGCTTACAAGTTCCACTCCAAGACTCACGCAACCCTCTACAAGTGCGGCCGGTGCCACAAGACTTTCCGCAGCAAAACAGCGCTTTCCTTCCACTCGCAGAATCATGATGGGAATTTCAAGTGAGTTTTGTTAAGTTTCTGTATGGATTTTTTATAAGCTTATGTTGTTTTGAATTTTCTTAATTTAGATAAATATTTTCTAACACAGGTTATTGTAGTTTGTAATTAGTTTGAGCTTAAGAAGTGATTTATTTTTGTATCAAGGTGACTACACAGATTTTTGAATCGTTCTAGGTTTAAAAATGAATATTTAAAAAATGCCTGTGATGTCAACTGGAACTTAATTGGTTATCTGATTTATACTGACTGGTTACATCAAGTAGTGCCAGTCAATCAGCCTTTTTTGATGTGTACTTAACCAGAATCTACACCATTGTTTATGCCTGGCTGACTTGAGAAGTCACGGGCCAGAAGACTCCTGTATTTTCTAATGTTGACATCACCGACTGACAGTTTGAAGTCTGCCAATCACAGGTAACCCTGATAATAATGAGTCGCGTTAACCTCTAACCCAATAGTTAGTGTACCACACCAGTGCTACCAATAATAAAAACGAATAGCACTGCAGACATTATTTTCGTATAACCCTTTTCCCCCTTTTGATGTCATCTCACTGTCATTTCTAAACTCCCCAATTGAACATAATTTGTGATTTCCCCCTTTCTACTGATGTAGCCTGTCCTCCCATTTTGCACTTCTTTGCACCCTAGCTCCAGACCAATAACAGTTGAACATTGTCTTGCAGACACCATTGTACGATATGCGGCAAGCAGTTTGTCCGCGGTTGCCACCTCAAGAGTCATATGACGGCTCACTCCACGGAGAGGCCACACAAGTGCGAGAGTTGCGGCAAGACTTTCAAAGATGAAAAACATTATCGGGAACATGTCAAGAGGGTGCGGCATGACAAACTCCCTCCGGCTTCTCAGCTCTCGACTGGTAAGCAGAGTTTCTGACTAACGGGAATAACTGTCCCGAACTGGCTTTGCAAGGCATGAAGCCCTTCTCTTTCTTTAGGATCTTTCCAACTGCAAAAAGAGAGATTTTAAAATGAGCCTATGGACTAAATCAGTGTTAAGGGAGGCTTGTCATACTGGACATACAGCTTAATTAATAATTGTTATTTTATCATAACTGAATAATATTAATGGTGTCCTGTGTGAAACAAATTTGCACATATAAGCTAGGAAAAGGCCCCTTACCACTCGGCCAAGCATATTGTCAAAGACAGTTCTGATTCTGTGGCAACTGGATTTCATTTAATTGAAAGTATGAGCTGGAATAAACCAGGTAAAAAGCTAACTGTATGGTTGAAGTAATTCCAACCAAGCAAACCATTTGGATACCTCCTTCAACCATTTTATATTCTGGAGTGTATGTTTCGTATGGGAGTGTTTTATTTTTAGTTGGAGAGTGCAGTATTAGTAGTTTTTTTTAGCGTGTTATAGATAATTTGTTTTCAAATATTACATATTTTTTTGTTTTTATTTATACTCTTTTTTTGTCCAGTCAAAAAAGTTCCAACTCTTTAATGTCAATTATGTTTTAGTTCCGTGCAAATTAAACCTTTTATTAGGTAAACTCTTTGTTTATTTGTATTATATTTTTCTACAAAAAGGCTTCAAAAACAGTTCCTAAGGCTTCTACATTATTAATGCTATTCTTCACAATATCAGTCGGCAAAATCCACCACCACAGAAATAGTCTGTAACTATTTATGCAGTCCAACAATGGAATATACTATTTTTTAGAAATTATGTATTTTTCCTCGAGGCTAGACATGAATATTCACTAAATACTTAAAAATACTGTACAACTTTTAACCCTTTGACTGCCAAGCAATTTTGCAATTTTTCCATGAAAACTGCCAAACAACCTCAACCATGTGTTTAACCCAACTGCCAGCACTCTCAGCTGTATGCTCACTCAGAACTGCCAGGCATGAACCGTGTAATTTTACATTGTCAAACTATAAATTACATAATTTCTCTTACAATTAACATAGATAAATATTTTTTTGTTTTGTAGGTAATAACAAGAACTAAAAGGCTATGTTTATTTTTAAGAATAATAATTTCTTGTATTTAGATAAAATTAAAAAAATACAAAAAAAATGTATTTATACAAATAATTTTTATTTATAAATTCATAAAACATGGTTTCAACTACTTTTTACACTAAAACCAATATTATTTTCATAATCGGCATTTTATTTAGTCCATATACACACATTTTTGTTAAGTTATGACAATAAATAAAAAAATAAAACAAAAATGTGTGTAAAAGTAAGAATATTACAATTTTTGAGTGATATTCAGGAAAAATGGAAATACAAATCTAAGTTTTAGAAGATAAACATTGGAAAAATAAACTTGAAAAAATATAATTTACTTACTTGTAAATCAGTAGCGTCCTGAAAACTGAAGTCCTCGAATGTCATTTTGCTCCTATTTTTGCAATGAACTTGTGGCAAATGTTTACTAAAAATATATTTTCATATAGAAACACACTAAAATACACTTATAATTATAAAACCTATCTATTTACACTATGTTTCTTTTTCACGCAAATAGCAAATAAGCTGTTTTCTTATTGGCGGCAAACTGCCTGGAAAGAGCAGACAGCTTGGTGCCAGCGGCGGCCACGCAGACGACTGGCGCGCCACAGCCAGCTGTATAACGTCGACAATGATGCCACAAAATTAAGTTGCTATATAAAATACGTATTTTCCAATTACAGCAACTCTCTATCTTTAATTTGATATAAAATATAAGGACCTGCTGTAAAAATTACGCTCGCTACAAAAATTCTAAGAAAAGCCGAACTCGTCGCCGGTCGGCAGTTCTCGCGACGACGATCAATGCCGATGAGATTGGCGCCTGGCAGTTCTCGCACATATGACTACCGCCGATCTCATCGGCTGTCGGCAGTTCTCGCGATGTAATGTAACGCCTATCTCATCGGCTGTCGGCAGTTCTCGCGATGTAATGTAACGCCTATCTCATCGGCTGTCGGCAGTTCTCGCGATGTAATGTAACGCCTATCTAATCGGCTGCTGGCAGTCAAAGGGTTAAAATAAGCCTTTGGAATTTGAAAAAAATGTTTTTCTTTTGTTTGACGCGCTGATATTTTTTATTGTAAAAAAAGCTCACAAAATATGAGTGGAATTTTAAAAAAGTAATCTGAGGTACCGATTCAAGTATGAAATATTTTCAGGGGACCAGCTCTCGGCCAATCAGATGTCAGCGAGTCAGATAACAGCGAGTGAGATGGCGGCTGGCCAGTTGGCCATTCACACACTGTTAGCGGGCGATGACGCCACGTACGGACAAACCTACGACCAGTTCCAAGCCTGCGTCCAGTTGCAGTAGTTAGGAGAAGAACTCACGCAGGTCTGGTTTGCAGAAATTTGGATATTCGGGCAACTGTCTAGACCGCGCTGTGAAGAGTAATAATGATCACAGTTTATACCGGGATGATGTAAGCCAAATTAATTATGTGGATTTTTGGGAGGGAGATTTCTTGTTAAGAGATAATTTTCCTTGTGTACCGAGATAAACTCACATCACTATTGTAGGTAGAAGTTCCTAGTGAGCTTCGAACCCATTCACAGCTACGTGTCTGAGGCTGCAATCCTCCTTGTGGCCTCGGTGATCCCTATAGTCTCACTAGCTCAGGAATAGTGGGAGGTTTTGTGCTGAGCACGACCCTAGGATGGAAGGAAGCTGACAGAAACACACCTTACCATTCTCTCCTGTTTATTACCAGGTCATAGCCTATCATTATCACATATCACCATAATAGTCAGTTTCGTTGTGACAGTGACTGTAGTTGTGAAACTTGTAAGTAGGAGTGTGAGACTACTCGAAACTTGGCATTTTCGGCTGAGTATTTCAATACTCGAACTCGACTCTTAAGTTTAAAAAAATACTCAAAAGTTCGAGCTAGTATTTCCCGCCGATTTCCGGATGATTGCTAACAATTGTAACCGGTTAAATTGCATAGTAACGGCCGCATAAGGTGATCGCATCGCGTAATTTCGGCCGTAAATGTTGACGGAAATCATAATATCGGCTGAAAATGATGACTGGATCACGTAATAAAGGCTGAAAATGATGACGGTGTACATAATATCGGCAAAAGTGGCATCCGGGCCTCTTAATATCGGCCATAACTAATGATTTTGTCATCGAATTATAAGCAATGTTCAGACCAGGTGATATTGGCCAAATAACAACTGGACCGTGATTTATTAGCTGGAAACTAGGGGTCTCCGGTACCAAAAATTTCAGATCGGTACGGTTCAGTATGGTAACAGATTTTGTACCTCGGTTCTCGGTACAAATTCGGTACAGTACAATGTATCGTCATATATACTAATTTGTATTTATCATAAAAATATTGATTAATACTTTAGGCCATAAACAATTGTTAATATTTATTTGATTAAAAGAAAAATAACTATACCATGGATGAAAATATTTTTAAAACCTGCCACTTAGGAGTATATTGTGTTTTAATATTTTGATTTTTATTATAACTACAAATTTTTTAAATATTCATGATAAATGAATTAAAAAACTACTTGAAGGCATAAGTTGCTAAACTATCAATTGCTTTCAATATAAACGAGTTCGCACGCACCAAGCTGACGTGAGGGAAGTGAATTTCCACATAAAAACTTTTAAAACTCAAAATCAATGTAAAAACATACATTTGTCAAATTTTTATTGAAATCTGAAAACAATAAAAATTGCGTTCAGGACGTAATCGGCCTGGTGGAGATCGACATCTTGAATCGGCTGGTGGTCATCCGATGGGAACATCTGCGTCCCGACGGACGCCATCATTTTATGAGGCGGCGCTATGTAGCCAACCAGCCCGGGCACCTGGAGGAGGTCCAACAGCGCCTCCACAACCTCATCGCCAAACAAGAGGTGGCCCTCCTCTGGGTGAAGAGTATTCCCTTAGTTTAAGTTTAGTTAAGCATTTTTTATTTATATTGTATTGTAAGTAGCATTTATAATTTATATTGTATTGTAAGTAGCATTTATAATTATTGTATTAATAAGAAATAAAAAAAAAAAACAAAACAAAAAACTAGTTGCGGACTTAGCCACCAAGCCCCCCCCCCCGACATTACGTCATTCCCCCCATTACGTCATCCCCCCCGAAATTATGTCACCCCCCCGACATTACGTCACCCCCCCGACATTACGTCACCCCCCCGACATTACGTCACCCCACCCCGCAGTTCAAAAAGCCCCCGCCGACCGGGAGCGATCGGCGGCGCGCGTCTGGGGGGCGTCGAGGGTGCATGAAGGAGTTGCTCAGCGGCTCACCCATCACACTTCCCTAGTCTAAACCTTTCTTATCTCAAGGTCAGGTTTTTTGCCCGGCCCACCCCAAGCCCTACCTGCTCCCCTCGCCCACCTTTCTTATCTTAATTCTGGTATAGCTATAAAGAATAACTGTCAACGTCTCCTTTCATATTAGTTGAGCCGAGTTTTGGGCCTTATTTTTCCTTAAAGGAAATGACTAGTTATCAACAGGAGTCTCATTTCAACCACTTATTTTGTTGAACAATGTTCAGCTTATCTCTGTTTATTGTTTGACACAGTAAACTGTACTGTTTGTGGATAGAAATTAAACCAAATGAAAGAAACTGTTTTAATTCAATATTAAATATGCCGTGAACGGTTTAGAAGAGTGTTTAGGTTAAATATTAGTTTCATTGCTAAAAAGTCGATTAATAAAAAAAGTTGTACACACACTACTGTTGTAACAAATAAAAAAGGTTAGCCTACATTGGTTCATAATTTTATGGCGTATATCATTATTTTGGAAACTGTGTATTTATTTCTCTCTGATATTCACTTTCTAGGTATACTCCTTGTGAGACGATGACGTTTGGACGTAATCATCACTTCCACTGATCGCGCGTCGTCTTTGTTGATAAAATGTTTTGAATAAGCCTTGATAACAAATTTTGTGATAGCCTTTATAGTTAGACTAGTTAAAACAAACAATGAGTGATTGTGATGGATTCTTGATTCTTGATGAACTGCCATCGCCGTCGACTTCTGTTCCAACTAGTAGACTACAACTTTGACGTCTGCTGATTATGTGTCATCTAATTGCAATACAAATTATTATTCTGTTGCGTTACTTGGTTATAGGATTTAAAATTTGTTGGAGGCTATAATTTATAATTCATACAACCTGTATTTAATTTGAAAACACACACACATACCTTCCTTTCTTTTTTTATTATTTTATCATCTTACTTCTGAATAACAGTTTATAAATAAATATATTTGTCTTATTTGTGTTTTATGTGACTGTTATTTGTATTAACTTGTATGAGATCAGTTTTGATTATCTATATACATGAAATGTATTTGAGATAGCTTTACAATTTAAATTAACTAGGAAATTACCTAACATAACTAGTGAATACGGGGAAAATTGAATAAATGGTATCTATGTGAAATTATTACAAATACAAACAACAAAATCTTATAGATGAAATAAGCCTACATAACTAAACTAACGTAATTATTTAACATAAAGGGAATTATTACTGTTGGGGTTATATATATATGTACTCGCTTCGCTCGCTGGGGGCTCCGCCCCCAGACCCCTGTGGGGGGCTTCGCCCCTGGTCGCTGTTTGGCCTTAGGCTGGATATAGTGGTGTCCTATCAAGTTTCCCAGAGGCTGGAACCGACATGTTACTACTAATTATACTAAGACAACAGACAGATCTGCAGATATTTAAATTTGAGGGGTTAACAGTATTAGTAGTATTAAGTTTTGGGATTATTTAAGAAGATTTGATGATAAAGGGCACATGCATGCTAAATATCACGTTCCTAGCTCTAAGAGTAGTAGTGTCATATTAAAAACCCATAGAAGAAGGAATCTCCAAAAACAACTAAAAACAAAGAGTCTAGCTCAATCTAAGGGTGAAGGGGGTGAGATACGATAATAAGTCACAGGACCAAAGTTGTAAATCGTCTAATAAAAATCGTTCCACATGGTGGTATCAGATTTTTGATAGGTTAATCAGTTTGGCCGCTAGAGCTACTACCATAGATTAAGCATACTCCTTAGGAGATCACCCATCGTAATGGGACAAGCGTACACGGTCTGCTTGTACGTCCAAGGCGACGGCGGAGATAGTTCGGAACGTCTACGCTGCCGCGCTGCTGTCGCTGCCCTTCCCCTCTCCCCCTTCGACCGCGCGCCCATCCTGACAGCCCCTCCGCTAACCCCTCTTAAATCTCCCATCTCCCAACCCCCAACACACACACTCCGCTGAGGGCACCGACCGAAGCCCGTTACCACGTCCCGCCACCGCCAACGGCCGAGGCGCCTCGCCGAGGTGGTGTACTGCCTGAAACTGCCGCAAGCGTCTTTCGATTTTCATAGGAATGTCATGACCCATTCACATTACAATGTTATATTATTATACACTAGTTATTAACAGGTGAAGACTGAGAAAGAATATGTTCGACCTTGCCTTATAAATCTGATTAATGATTATATTAATTGTTTTTGAGTTTTCTCAATAAAT
Organism: Allygus modestus; assembly: GCA_963675035.1. Classification (NCBI taxonomy): domain Eukaryota; kingdom Metazoa; phylum Arthropoda; class Insecta; order Hemiptera; family Cicadellidae; genus Allygus; species Allygus modestus. The sequence goes on along the minus strand of OY776115.1, from coordinate 30,391,600 downwards.
TTAATTTATTTTTTATATTTTGCGAACCATAAATTTAAACTTTGGTAGTTGCAACATATTTTAATAATGGATGCTGTTTTTTTTTTTTAAAGCAAGTACCGAGTCCAAAGTGGTTGTGAAATCACTGTGATTTATGAAATTCAAAAATGTATGAAATCTTAATAATCTCAGATAATAAATCTCAGATCTAAATTCACTGTTCCTTAATTATGTCCGCATTGTTGTTCACGGTTTCCTGCTTCATTCCTCATAAGCAATAAGCATAAATTAGTTGTGGTTCAGAAATGTCTGCGTTTTACAGGAAAAAAATAATAATTCATAATTTTGATTAAATATTTAGCTACACATATTTACTTACGACTTTGTATTTCATTTCTCCGATCTATTCCTTATTTATTCACACAAAATCAAATTATAAGTCTATTTGAATAGTTGTTAGGGGGGTATAACTTAAGTTTCTGTAAACAGATGTTGATTCTCTTCTATTTCAATGTTCACAATTAAAATCATAAAATGTGACCATAAAATTAAGGATGATAAACCTGAAAACATGTAAAATTTAAATACAATCTAATTTAACGATGTAATAAATAACTGCTAGAACTAGAAGGAAAAATTTTTAAGTGATACAAATTTTAAAGGGAGAAGGGTTTAAATAAAAGGCAAAATTATGTTTAGATAAAATCCAATACATATCGAGGTTATGACTCCTGTATTTTAACTTAGAAAATGGACAAATAAAGTATTTAGTAAGGATTTTTTGATTCACAACCACGTTATAACAAAACAAATATGTTTATTCTTGCATAACATTTTACTATGTACAACAAATAAGTCTCATATTATTTTTCATTTAATTTAATTACATATTCATTTATAATATTTAATATGTAATTTTTAATCATGATTCAGATTAGATCTCGATAAATGTTTTTTTTATCATAATTGAAAGCTGTGTTAAGTAACAATAACCTCAATATAATATGGAGTAAAATATATATTTATATAATTACTTTTTATAAGAATCTAAGTAAAATGAGAAGCGATTATTATGATGTGGTAGTACGGCGTGGGCCGTGGTCGACGATGACGGCGGCGCGCGTAGAACTGAACATAGCCGTAATTTATATCGGATTATTGAAGAGTCCAGAAGCTCTATCGAAATTTTTTTCGAATAAATTTTGAAGATCAACTAATTAGCTACAACTTTCTTTCTGGAAGTTTAATTTTACCTCAGGAATAAAAAACTTTTTGCTTACTGACTTTTTTATGTCATGTTCTTAAAACCTTCTAATATTTCAATTATTCCAAATTACACATAATTTTAAACTAAAATATATTGATATCGTTAGATGCGGACATTCATGCAGAAAAGAAATATATAAGTTTTATTGTAGTTGTATTATTATTAAGAGGTACAGGAGCGTGTAAACGACAACGGGATCACCGCTCGGGATTACTCAGATTTGCCGTGTCCTACACTTTGGGTCTGGCCTGACAATGCGCGGACCGTTTTCTGTCCATTTGACGAGCTCTCCATGGTTTTTACCTCCCTGGGGAACGACAACCGAGCCGCATGAACGAGAATGGCCGAAAAAGACTTTTTAAAACTAAATTAACGAATTTTCACCGAAATTCCTGTAAAATTATCCGATTTTCCAGGAATTTCCGGTCTGTGAACTCTCTGTAGTAGTATTACAGAAGGCATATGAATCTGACTGACGACGCATCAATCAGACGACAAGTCGAGATGATGCTGCCGGGCAGACTTAGCACTGAAATTGAACCAATTGTAGATAATTTTGACTTATTTTCATATGTGGAATCAAATTCTGCGAATCACACCACGCTTTTTTGTGACACCCTGTATATATTTTTTGAATTACACATATTTGCCTGATTAAAATTAAGTTTATTTTTATTATATAGGTAGTCATGAATTCCTTTCATGAAACGTGACAAAAGTGTTTTTAAATAACCCTTAGGCCTATATACGCCATAACAATTTTAAGCAGATACGTTTACTTGATACTTTGTAATAATCGTTTAAATTTGAGATTTACTCACACATTGTAAAAAAACACCGATATTTTAGACTGTTTTTCCTTATTTAAATTTAAAAAAGCAATTGAAAGATTTGAAACTCCGTAATATAAAATTTGACAATATTTCCGTTCATTTGATAGGTCTCTCGTTAAAATCGGACTGGCCGTTTCGTAGGTGTTATAACGTAAACGTATCTTAAAATCAGCCACAAAATCAATGTGATACGCTATATCGTAAATAAATATTAGATAACAACCTTGCTTTGAATTGATGAGTAAATCACGTTTCATAATAATTACTGATATTCTTTAATTTCAAACCTGTATAATTTCTTAATGTTTCTCAATTTTTTTCAAAAAGAACATAAATTTTATTTGAACTTAATAAAGGTTTTCAAAGTTAATTACTCAAATCACAGAAATTACTTTATTTATTTTAATAATTTTAAATTTTTCGCGGAGTTTTTTTAGCCGGTAAAAGTCCGGCACTACTCTCGAATACGGATTTTTGAGTGTCCATGAGGATTTACTCTCCGCCCCGACGAAATTAAAAGGAAAAAAATAATAAATTGTGAAAAAGAATTAAGTGGGATTTTAATAAGGAAATATTGTATGTTATGAATTCACTGAATCATTGGTAATGAAATATCGGTTATACATACTATACACCTATTACACTAATTTGTAATTATAACTGTAAGAGTATTTTCACAAGCGAACGTAGAACATTTATCAAGGATGAAGCCGCTTTATGATTTGACGAAAGGAAGACACAAAGGCACTGAAGCTGGTGGCTGGCGGATGCCCTGCGAGTGCGAGCGAGCCACGGCACTACGGCAGTCTCGCGTCGGCGGCGCCTATCTTTCTCACTCCCTCTCTCTCTATCGCACAAGTACTCCCGCTCTCTCTCGCACAAGGATGTCGTATCCCCTCCTAGCCCGCGGATCGTTGGTTCCTCACGTGGCCACGAGCTGCGCCACTGCGCTGATGCCGTCGGCACTAATTCTATGCTAGTACTAGAAAATCCCGCAGGAGCACGCCACTGTTCACCCGTCTTCGTCTGACAACTTGCCCATGCAATATCTCCTAAGGAGTATGCTTAATCTATGCTACTACAAATGCCTTACATGAAGAAGTCAGTAAAGCAGATTGTTAATTATTAAACAATTGAGGTATTACACTTTTTGAGGGGTTTAAATTTTAAATAAGTTTGCTATCTACTGATTCGTAAAGATAAATGTTTAGACATGTTTGTGCAAAATATCAAGCCTCTAAGTACGTTTTGAAAATGTTTATGGAGATTTGAGAGTACAAGGAATACATGCTAAATCTCTCATTCCTAGCTCTAGTAGAAGTGGTGTAATCTTGAGAAATCAGCAGAAATATTACTACTACTCATCCTAAGAATACGTGGAAATAAAACCTGAAACCAGTAAATAATGCTCTTATAGAAATAATGTAATTTAATCCATTGGATACTTAGTTTTTTAATGACTGAATGGCCCCAGAAACTCAATTAAATTTCAATATTTTGCAGTGTTTTAGTAAATAAACTGTATAAAATTTGCTTTTGCTACAATTGGGCAAACTTAGTGTTTTTCTTGAAGCTAGATACATTTTATTTTTAATATGTTAATAGAAAACAATAAATAAAATAATCATATTTAAAATATTTTGTTATAAAAATAAAAATAAAAACTTTTAATTTTGTTGAAAAAAAAGAATATATGGTCGAAATAAAAAATTAAAATAAATGTCTAATCAGTTGTCTATTAAAGTGCAAAAACTATTTCCTTACATAAAACTTTTTAGTTTGTAACTTTATCTAAAAAAACAAATTTGTTATGATTTTTTTGCAAAACCACTTTTTTCTTGAATAATTTATAATTTTACCCGTTTGCCGGAAATGGACCACAATGCAATATTTTACCTATAAATATCATTCATGGGTATAAGCTTAAAGTAAAAACAATTACAAACACAAATTTTAAAAATAACAAAATTTTAAAAATAAAAAAAAATTAAAAAAACAGGTGATATTACATCATCACGGAACCACTCCGTGATAAATATTTTGGGCCAAAACGGCTATCACGGAACTGTTCCGTGAAAAGTATTCAGTGGGTTAATCTTCAACATATTAAATATGGAGTCCCTCAAGGATATAATCTTGGGCCAAATTCAAGTTAAGACCTAAATACCCAACAAATTTGAATGCTGTTATTATACTGTATTAAGGGGTTTAAATAATCAAAACTAGTCATATGCCTGTTGCTGAATACTACGTGGCATGGAGACGTATTGTATGTATAACGTAAGTGCTTTGAAAAAATTAAAAACCTACCCTGATATTGTAATATAACCTTTATAAGGCGTATTTTGAACCTTAAAAGGAATACAATCACCATTAACAACGTCAATTGCTATGTATTTGGGTAACTACAAGCCTTCTGCAACAATTAGAGCACAATTTATAAGGGTTTTACCCTTGGCGGAGTGCAAAATTCAAAATATAGCCAAAAATCACGAATAAACGTAGACAAGTCCAAAGACTTTAATTTGTTTGGGTGTTTAAGTGATCAGATTTGGGATTCTGACTGCTGCTAAATTTGTAATGTAATTTAATAAGACTATGTGCCAAATATTAGGTCTTTAAGTTCTCTATTAGAGTGACAAACTATTTATAACCTTGAAAAATAGCTGAAATTTGAAAAATCTGGCGCTACTTAAGGGTGAAGGGGGCGAGGATACAGCAAAAGGTCATAAGACCAAAGATGTAGATCGTCTAAAATCCGTGGCACCTGGTGGTCTGCTTTGTTCGTTAGGGCCATTCCTTTGGCTGCTAGAGCTATGTTAAAAATACATTACGTGAAGAAGTCGGTAAAACAGTTTGTTAATTATAAAACAATTAGGTTTTTTTAGAAACGTAGACGGGCCCGAGATGAATGGTTTAGTAAGTTAACAATTTTTTAAGCTGTGAAACATTCAAACATTTTAGGAAAAATGTAATCAGTTTGTGTTAACCCATTGGAGTAGACATACGAGCTGGTCTCGTTCCTTACTTGTAATTTTATTAACCTGTGAATTGGAGTATAAAATTGGTGTTGTTAAATGGATTAATGGTGTATTTTAATTAAAATATTGTTTTTTTCAGTTTAGAAAGTCGCATTGGCACACACACAGTAGACATGAGTAAAAATTAGCAAAATCAGTGTTGACCATGTGCAAGTCTCAAAGAATTAACCGATCCCGTCAACTTCCAAGCAAGCCTGCCACCGTTTATTTTACTTGGGCCCTCCCACCAACGATGCCACAGACCGGTTAACTCATTGAGAGTTGCACAACTGGTCAGTTTTGGTCGTGTGCGGGAATCGAACCCACGAACATCGTATCACCACCTGGCCAAGGTGTTTCCACGACGTAGCCAACTCAGCTAACACGACCAAAGGCCTGGCGGCGATATTAAGGTTTTTCACTCAGTCCGCGCCCCTAGCGGATAGAACCGTAGACGCCCGCGGTCATTACTTACATATTTTGCTACTAGAGCGCAGCACCAATCAATTCCCGTTATAGGATACTGCAAATAGAATACAATTACAACCTCAATGGGTTAAATGTGATCTATGAAAAATTATAATATAGAGCGTTACTGTTATAGAGAATTCATTCTGGAAGAATCTGAGGACCAGAAACCAGATTGGGGTTAAAGGTTATGGCAAGAAAAAAACAGAAACATATTGAAGGTAAGCTAAGTAAAAAAAACTGAATATGTTAAAGGGAACAGTTTCATAAAGAAATAGTATTCAAATAATTTTCTTGAAAAGGAAATAGGACAAACAAATTCTGAAATTAAAACAAATCTTGTGTATTAAATACTTCTGATCTGGAATAGTCAATAGGAACAAAATTAAATACAGAGTTCCTCAAGAATCACAGGCCTCCAGACTTAATAAATGTGATTGGAAACAATGAAATACGGACCCTAATTATTTAACATAGCAATTATAAGATAACTTTAGAAAGCGAATTTTGAAAATATTGCCCTCGAGGCACGACCTTAGGTTATAACATAGTTGGGTAGCTATCAGTTCATTTAAAATGTGTTACAAATAAATAGGTTTAATAGAAAAAGAATAATTTTTAATACAGCATAAGCTGCTTACTACTTTCACTTTAATACCGATAAGATTTTTAAATCAAGATAATGCATGTCGACAACGTAGTTTACGTAATTCATAGATTTGTTCCTAAAGGTTTACTAATTAAAAATTTTGTTAAAATATTAATCAAAAAAAGGTAATGTAATAAAATGTCATGGCTACAACAACTACGTTAGCAAGTGGGCATTTCATCACCGTAAGGTTTAAAGTAGTCTGAATCATCAAAAGCGTGGTTAATACAATGAGTTTTCTCACCATCAAGAACCTAAAATTATATTTTTCGATATTAAGGAATGAGTAACAGGTTTATTAGTCAATGGAATCATGGGAACATGAAAAAATATTTAAGTTTAAAATTATAAATATGTAATAGGAAAGACATTTATTATGACTGGATTGCCACAAAACGCTTACACGCAAAAACCTGTGTAGATTTGTTGTATACTGCATTACCGATTACACTGAAAATTTGAAATATCTAAATAATGCATGTCGGTAACATAGTTCAAGTAAATAATAGCTTTTTCAAAACTTTTTTAAAGGTTTAATAATTAAAATTTGTGAGTTTTGGCAATTTTTCTGGGGGTTACATGCTACAAGCTACCATCATGCCAAATTTCACGTCCCTAGCTCATCTTCAAGCAATCTAGAATTCGTATACCTGAGTTACACATGCGGCTGTATATATATTAGATATATTGGACTTTCTTTCCTTATGTACGAGATTTAACACATTATTATTGTTATTAGCTATATAAATATTTGTAAACTATTACAAATTATAATCAAAAGCTTACTTAAATACTTTTTTATGTCTGCTAGTATGTTTTTCTTTAGCAATATTTTTTCTGTATTTGCTCTGTTTGGTTTCCGAATACACTTAGGCTATGATAAATTACGGCTATTTTATTACCGCGTACCGAACCGTACCAATATTTGCAACTAATAAATAATATTATATGTAAAAAAGAATAGCAAGTGTTCAGGGCCAGATTTCTAAATAGGCTGAAAAGGCTGCAGCCTAGAGCGGCAAAATGTAAGGGGCTGCACTTTGGCAATTTACTAAAAATTGAAAATATACATTTTGATTATTTTAATGACTGAAACTTCTTTAAACGTATCATTGTTATGTAGCGTATTCATTTACTGAAATGGAAATATGTTTATTCTTTTCATAGCATAATACAAATTTACTCCACATAATGTTGTAGCACATTTTTCATGTAGTGTAATTTGGTTTGACAACACTGCAAGGCGCAAGCACAGTGTTCGGTCTGACAACTCTGTAAGCCCAGTCAGTGTCACTACGCTGTCACAGGTCACAACCAATGAGTTCTATTGGTAATACTGGAGGCAACACTGATGAACAAAATTACGAGCCGTTCTTTGCCAAATTTGGTGAGGCAAAGAACTACTCACTGGAATCGAACAAGTCGACAAAGAGATTCAAACAAATAGCTATTCATGATTTGAAAATTAATAAACTTGTATTTGTTTATTTGCTCATAATTAATCATATATCACGGAAAGATTAGGTACATAAATCAAATTAAAAAATTAATTTGTTCCAAAATTTATTACTTTTATTCCCGTGATTTGCATGAGTAGATTCACTTATAGGAGTAATTCTACCAATTAGGATAGTTCAAAGAACGAGAAATTTGCCACACCAGTGTGCCAACCTAAAAAAATTACCGGCTCGCTTTTTTGACAAAAATAGTGAAGCAGTGTTACCTCCAGTTATACAATAAACCTCCTTGGTCACAACAAACCTTCCTAATGTCTCTTGTTTACGTTTCGGTAAAACAGTGTGTCAGTTGGTGATGAAAAACGGTAATGTTTTTGTGTTCTGCTGCTCCTCTGTAGTTGTGATTGAGTTGTGATTACTGGCTTAAATTATTCATGTTTGTATTATGGTAGCCTGTATAACATATATCTATTTAATGTCAACAAATAAACCAGTAATGAACTATTTTTTGTGTGGTTTAAGTTTTACTCTTTAGCAAAATTTCATTTGAATAAAACGAATGAATAATATGTATGAGTAGATAGAAAACCCTCTGTCAGGAACAGTCAGTGTGCGGACCCCGCTGTGTTCAAAGTGTTTCGCGGGGGAATTGATTGTCTTCCCCCTCCTGCTGCCACCATTACTGTACCAGCAGACCACGCCCTCGTTTCCACTTTGTAAATAACAACAGCAGTTCTGCCAACATCCAGCCTGTAGCGTAAAATTATGGAAACATCAGAAACTATCGTGTTGTGTACGCAAATCTAAAATTATCACATTGCCTTTTTGTATTCCCTGTTGATTCTGTTGCACTTGACTTATTTATTACACTAACAGATTAAAAATTATAATGTTGTTTACCTATCTTAATAATATTTGGAGTGCATTTATATAAGTAGAATAGTAGTTTTGATGAAAATATTATCATTGTCGTATAAAACTGGAAAGGTTTTGTACTATTTAATTATGAAAATTTGGTTATTCCTGTAAATAATATAAGTAATACAAATCTGATTTAGTGACAGTAAGAGTCCTTCGAGAAGCATGGACCATAAATTATTGTTAATGTAAACATGATAAAATAAACCACGTCTCACAACACTGCAACATATATTTTAATAGTTACTGGGATTAAAACTAATCCATCAGATTTTGCCAAAAATAGTTTTCTGTAATCAGCTGTTTAATCAATAACTGTACAATTATTTTAATCATAAATTTTTTTGCTGATTTACTTTATTGTACAATTGTTATCTTTATAACTATACTCTTTATAACTATAACTAACTACTTATAACTTATAACTATAACTTATAACACTATTCATTGATATAAAGAATCAATCTCAAATTGATGACATTATGTGTTACATTGCAATATATTTAAAATTGGTGTTTCGAGCGTTATTACCAATAGTTGGACGATAAAAAATAGTTTACTCAACAGCAAAGTAAACAGGCTTTCAAAACCGAAGTATATTATAGCTCAGGCTTTCAAAACTGAAGTATATTATAGCTCTTTGATAATAAATAAACATAAAACAATGTTAAATTATTTAGTTTCCCCCCATGAAATTGAGTCTAGTAGAATTCTAACAACCTATAATGACCGAGTAACAGGGACAAATATATTGGTCACTCAAGGAGGCGGCGGTTGGCGGTAGCAGTGAGGAGGTGTGTTTTGGTTACTCTTGTCAAAGACACAGATTTTTGACCCTAACCTACTGTGAGGTGTTGATACCACCGTTGAGAATGGCGGACCTTCCATCCTGGAAACACAGGAAGAGCGGGAGTATAATAATGCACCGCATCGCAATACACCGTTCTGTAAGACATCGTTCTGATTAAATAAATTACTCATGGTTTTCCTTACCTACTCAAATAACTTAAATCCTTAATATTTTGTAAAGCTCATTAATATATTTATCAAATATCATTAATTATTCAACAGCTCATTTATTATTCCAAGGCACTCAATAAAGTAATCGGTTGCCGTAAACAATAATTTCAGATTGGTGAGAATCTTTGTTGATGGTTTTGCCTTCGGTATCCGGCTTCAGTTGTTCAATTAATGTAAGGGTTAAATATTATGTTGATACTCATCACACTGGGGAACCACTTACTTCCTCTTTAGAAAAAAACTAATCTGATTTGGAATAACCACTAAAACAAAAAATGTAAAAGCTACCTCAGATTGTTTAAAAACATTGACGTGACTACGCTTTCTTTTGGTCTTGAAATTCGTTTCCTGAAATCCTGCCAAAGATGCCTTATGTTTGAGTAAACTGTACTAAATTTAGGATTAGAATCAGTACCAGGGTCTGACACCAGCAGTTATAAACGTCCTAACTAGAATCATCGGTAAGTTAAAAAAACCCGTCGCAGCAAACCTGCATACTCAGCGAATTTCCAATGAAGATATAAATGTCTTAATACTACATAAAGCCACTTACCAAGTTTCATAAAAATATATTCACAAATAAGCGATATATACAATTTCAATTATTCTCCATAAGAATAACATTGGGGCTGAGTACGCAGGTTTGCTGTAACAAGGAACACAAAAAATGGGTTATTATGCTAATATTAATATAACTCAACTAGGTGAAGTCGTATACCAGTTTTTATTCATTTATATTCATAATTAAGGGAGGGAGAGCATTTAATTATTCTCCATAAGAATAACATGGGGGCTGAGAACGCAGGTTTGCTGTAACAAGGAACACAAAAAATGGGTTATTATGCTAATATTAATATAACTCAACTAGGTGAAGTCGTATACCAGTTTTTATTCATTTATATTCATAATTAAGGGAGGGAGAGCATTTAATTATTCTCCATAAGAATAACATGGGGGCTGAGAACGCAGGTTTGCTGCTACGGGAGCCTTAAGCAAAAAATTAGTTTTTTGAGCAAATATCAATAGACTACAACGAGATGAAGCTGTATACCAAGTTTCGTCACTATACGTTCATAAATAAGCGAGATATAAAATTTTTCTTTTCCTCCATAAGAATAACATTAGACAACGTACTGTGTTTAGCACTTTCAATATCTCGGTAACCAATTGACGTAGAAGAATGATAAAAATACCAAATTGTGTGTTTTTTTAAGCTGAATCCAATGGTGAAAAATAAAATTTGACTTTTTCAAAAATTATTTGTAAAAAATCAAAAAAACCCATTTTTGGGGTACAAAATCCCCCCAAAATACCCCTTAGGATAGAGCGATCTGGCTGGTTTTCGAACTTAAAGTCATAAATGTTGCTTTACACGTTTATACCAAGTTTCATCAAAATCGGATCATTTTTACGAGAGTTATCGTGCTCACGGACACATATATATATATATATATATATATATATATATATATATATATATATACAGTTTCGAACGAATGGTGATTTTGGGGTCTGGGGACCTCAAAACGAAAAGTTATCATGGTCCCGGGCCTAGGTCTTACCATGCCGACTACGGTAATAGCTTCTTCCCTATAGGGGAAATTTGCTAAAACATATATTATAATAATAACTAGCGAAACACCTGTTGAAAAATCAATGGCAATCACTATGATAATGTACGAAAATTGCAAAATTTGCTGCTTGTCAGATATACGGGTTAACAAAGTTCTTGTTTATTTAATTAAGTCATTTTTCACCGGATACGTACGCCCCTAATAATATAGGTGTTATTAACCCAATACTGTCGCGGCTTCGCTCGCGATTAAGACGTAATATTATACTGACATTTCCGTATAAATGTTGTGTTAACGTTCCAAAACCAACATGGCCTGCTGATTAAGTGTGTCTACTCTATCCAGCTGATTGCTTAAAACTTATAGTTATTTCCCAATGTTAAGCTTATGGGAAAAACTCAACTTTAAGGGGTCCCAGGGCCTACTCACAAATTATTTCTCTATAAGAAAAGTTTCCTTCACATCTTCACGTTAGGCTCTTTCCAATGACACCAAAAACATGAAAATCGGTTCAGTAGTTTAGGAGGAGTGATTGTCACAAAAAACCTGCTCGCCTATTATAATAAGTATAGATGAACCAACTACCTAGAAAGTAAATTAGTAATAGTTCCATAGTGAGCAGCTTTTCTTTGTCAATCCATAATGTTTTTAATGTCGAACAACATATAGAACAATCTAACCGTCACTAAGACACTGAATCACTTAATGAATAAAAGTGGTCGGCAATGATCAACAGATCTTAGGTGAACCTGGAAGGATACATTAGAATAGTTTCTGTAAACTCGATGGCAATCAAAGAACAACAGAGGTAATCTTCTTAAAAAAACTTCCATTACATTTTGCTACTAAAATTTTCATTAGGGTGTAGTCAAACTTTCATTTTAGGCCTAAAAAATGAAATTAAAAATGTTATAATTTTAAGGTTGGGGGCGACCGTCCCTACCGACCCCCTTGGATCCACGCCTGCTTAAAACGGGTGTTGTCATTACGGCCATATCGGTTGTTTGTACTAGCGTCTATTGAGGCTATCTATGATTTACGCAGTCTGGGGAGAGAGTAATATAAGGCTGGACGTGGTTGTCGGTGGGGACAATTACAAACCATGGGTTATAAACATTAATTATTTATGACAGGGATTTTTTAAAGAAGCTTTAGATGGGTCCTTATGGTGTCGCCCTACAGGCTTTCAAAGTTTCAATGTTAATGTTATCGAAGAACATTAATCAATTCAATTTGTATTTGTCACTTAGTTGTTTATATATTTACAAATGCTATAACAACATCAAATTCAGATGTTTTAGGCATAATGTAAATAAGCAATACTACTGACAACTGCAAAGTCAACACCCTTCTGTTATAAGCTTCAAAAGTGTAAGTGCAGACCTTACTGGATAGTTTAGGCAGAACAATTTGTAGTTTTAGCGAATTTCCCCTATAGGGAAGAAGCTATTACCGTAGGTGGCATGGTAACACTTAAGCCCGAGACCATGATAACTTTTCATTTTGAGGCCCCCCAGATGCCAAAAACACCATTCGTTCAAATTTTGTATATATATATATATATATATATATATATATGTTTATATATTTATTTATGTGTACGTAAGCACGATAACTCTCGTAAAAAAGATTCGATCTTGATGAAATTTGGTATAGACGTGTAAAGTAGCATTTATTTGAACGAGTTCGAAAACCAGATGAATCGCACAATCCAATGGGGGGTTTTGTACCCCAAAAGTGGGTTATTTGGGGTTTTCACATCTAATTTTTATTTAAATCAAATATTTAGTTATACCATTTAATTCAGCTTAAAAAAAATCCAATTTGTTATTTTGATCATTACTCTACGTCAATTAGTTACTGAGATATTGCAAGTGCTAAACACAGTACGTTGTCTAATGCTATTCTTATGGAGAGAAATACATTTTATATCTCGCTTATTTATGAATATAAACTGACGAACTTGGTATATAGCTTCATCTGGTTGTGGTTTGTTGTTGTTTGTACAGAACAAATTTACTTATGGTTCCCGTAGCAGCAAACCTAGGTACTCGGTCCTCATGTTATTCTTATGGAGAATAATTAAAATGTTATATATCGCTTATTTAACTTATTTATAAATGTATATGAATGAAACTTGGTATGTGACTTTACTTAGATGAATTATATTGATATTTGCATAAAAACCCTTTTTTTTTGTTCCTTGTTGCAGCAAACCTGCGTACTCATTCTTAATGTTATTCTTATAGAGAATAATTAAAATTGTATTTATCGCTTATTTGTCGATATATTTTTATGAAACTTGGTATGCGGCCTTATGTGGTATTAAGACATTGGAAATCCGCTGAGTAATCAGGTTTGCTGCGACGGGGGTATTTTAAATAACTGTTTTTCTTTAAATTATATCTTTTCCAAAGTGTAAAACTGCTTCTCTTATTTATTCGTCTAAAATATAACGGCAGACTGTCCTAGTAAGTAAGCTCCTATATAAATTGTGATGGAATAAACATAATGATTATCAGCTATAGAATTATCCTATGCATCTGTTATAATATCAACTAAGCCCTATTCTATATTAACGGATATACTATTTTTCCAGCTGAAGCGGTTGCTAACCTGGACACAGAGGACTACAAAGGGCCAGACTTGGCCAATTACTGCCTTGAGAAGGTGGAAGTCCGGCTGAACTCCATCAGCAATTGCCCGCCCCAGGAATTAGTGGCGCAGCAGTTGAGGGAGCTGGAGGCCGATTTGGTGCAAAGAGAGCCTGAGGTTGAGGCTGGGTCAAACACCCTTCGACCAATCTGTGGCCTCTGCCTAACAAACGCCGCTTCGGGCATGATTGTTCCTTGTGGCCATTGGGGGGAATGCATTTCCGGTAGCATCAGGAATGTTGAAACCCCCATATATTTTACCACAGTCAGTGGGATGGAAGTCCACGAGGTCTAATTGCAATTGCGTTGTCCGCAGCGCATGGGCCTCGTTGGCAAATTAATTAGTTTTTTAATTTATTCATTTTCTATAAACTACTATTGTCAATAAATATATAATCCATGATGGCTTTCTCTTTTATTCCCAAGGTTTATATCCAGGCTGTGTTATTTTAATTTCGTAATATCCTAGCGGTTCCCGACCGGGGCCTAAGATAACTAACGGGCCTGCATACTCCTCCCTTCCACTAAAGTCACGTGACTGTGCAGCCGATCAGCAGCAGAACATTCCATTATTGTGAGAACACGACCCTCCTCACTTATTTTTGCTCTGTTCAAAATCAAATTATAAACTAATTAACAAGGCACAAAAAAATTTATCCGGATAAAACTACAAACAATATTATTCCGTTTGCCATCAAATTTAAAATATATTGTTTAGTACAAATTACGGTTAAAGTGACGTTTTTAAAACTTGTCATTTGTCTATACTTTACAGAACGTTATACAAAATTAAAATCACCTATTTTAATGTTTTCTGGTTTTGATGTCAACGGTTTATGGTTGAAAAAATACAAACTTCGTCGCCGGCCTTTTTCCGTAAGAATTGTAGTAAACAAAATTTATAACAATTCTGCTCTACTATGGAATGAGCCAGTTATTTATATACTTCAGTCTCCAAAATCTGGTCAGAAAGGTAGGAGAAGTACCACAAAAACCACCTTATTTTTATAGCTGGCTAATCCAACAGTCGTTTTTAATTACCATATATATTTCTTTTGGAAAAATAACCATTATTACGTTTGGAAGGTAGACCTTCTCCGTATTACAGGTTTACAAAGAAGTAGTGCTACAGAACCGATGCTATTTTTGATTCTGAACTTAATCAATTGTGAGTTACCTAAAGTATTGAATTGTATCTCTGTTTTTATTGTGTTATAGCAAGACAATAACAAATTACCTGAACAAAATTAAAAAAATATGTGCAGGGATCGGAATAGTCTTACAAGCAGAAGCGATGCAGGGCACACTGTCAGATAACGGTCAAGGTGAAACAGATGACGCCGGCGGCGGCATTTGCAAATCTTCAAAATTGCGATATTTTAACTTAAAAACGAAAAGTTTTTCTTTTCTATTAATATCTATTACAAAATTATCGCTAAATAACTGTAGCATCAATATAAGATACTCTTGCAAAGATAATGTGCCCGAGATATAGCATTGGATACTCTGACTATTGATGCAAAGTCGGTTTGCTTTTTATATAAATAAACTAACTTGGTTGTCGCAGTCTTGGCCGCATAAACTAAAACATAGAATTATTAACAAGCTATGTTTACTCTATATCCTTATGATTAAAAACCATTCTCACTGATCTACATCTCATGGGTTGAACCCAGCTGTTTGTTTAAAAACAACCTTAACTGCTGGAGTCGGCTACTACACTTTTTGAAAATTAATCTCAAATTTTACAAAATTGAACCCTAAACTGATATTTGGGCTTCGACATTCTCTTCTACTCAAAATAACCTTTCTTTCATAAAAAAAAACATGGAAATCTATCCAGTGGTTAACTCAGAATCTTTGGATTAAATAACACCAGTATCTTTTAATATATAGGATAACTTTTATTCAGTCTACTCTTTACAGTTTACAAGTTCATGGAAATAATTTAAATTTACTCTCTCAAGAATTCATATATTACCGGTATCAAATTATATTCACAAAGTACTGACAATGAGAAGATTCGTGGTTTTAAATTGTCGTATGTTAGAAGTATACGACAATTCTGTTGTTTACGTCTGTTGGCATCAATGACGGGGAAGGAGTAACCTTGGTCAGAAGGCGTGGTCTGCTGGTCCAGTAATGGTGGCGGCAGAAGGGGGTCACACAATGAATTCCCCCGCGAAACACTTTGAACACAGCAGGGTCGCGCAACGACAGTTGCTGACGCAAACAATTCTGCGCTCCCATAAGTATAATGACATATGAGTCTATCAACTGTGTGTCTCTTAAGGGGGGGGGGGGGAGCAGCAAATGGATTTAGCCTACAAGTGGCATACTCCTAAATCCGGCCCTGCAAGTGTTATAGAAATGTATGTCTTAAAAAAAGTTGGAAGGTTAAGCAGTAATAAAAATAATCTATATAACATTTTATTTTTAAACATTGTAAAAAAATGGCAAGATAACATGGCCTTTTAATCTAACATTTTGATTTATGTAATACAAATGTTGACTATAAATACTGAAGTAGACTTCTCATTGCCATTGTAAAAGCTGTCCCAATTTTTTTGCGAGCCAGGATTCAAAGAGGACGTAGTTACACTAATCACCAACGGAGTATACTGCTGTCAACTATTACTTATCCTCTCAAGAGGGGATAATACAACAATTGGTGTGTCAGGAAGCAAACATAAGTTGATTATCACTTGCTTTCTGGGGTGGAGATTTGTTACAAGTTAATGTAAATAACTAGAATAAATAGTTGTCAGCAGCACACTTTGTCGGTGACTTAAACAAACTACGTCCACTTCAAATTCTTGCTAACACTAAAAATAGGAAGGCTAGGGCATATAGATGGGGTGTCTCCTTCAGTATCTGTAGTTAATGATACAAATAAACCACTTGTATAACAAGTGTACATGATTGGTTAAAAATCTTAGTATGTTACTACTTCTTATGAAAACTAACAAATAACAATTAACCTTATATGTAACTAACATGCAACTTACATTTTAAAAACTTATTTAAAAACGAAATACTTGCATACACCCTCAATTGAAATAAAAAAAAAGTTACTGGCACTAAATAAGGCACAATATCACGTTTAATCTCTAGTTTATTGTTTGTCCCTTGTCAATATTCCTCTACTAACTCCTTGTTAATTGATAAAATACAAGTGATATACAACTATTCGGACATAGAGAATTGAGGTATGAAACGATTCTGATCTAGCACCATTGCTGCTAAATCTACAAGAACATTGTTGTATCACTGTTATTTATGTTGTTATCAAGTGGTACACCAACCACTTGTGTCATGAATTGCTCCTATACAACTAGTAAATCAACTGAATGAATTCACACAATCCCCTCATTTTGAAAATTTGTAGGTACATTGATATAAAATGTTTCTTTTTCTGAGTCATGACTATCCCTCAGTGTTAAATGTTATCCATGAACATTCGAATATGAAAATACAGGTTAAGAGAGGTTCCGAACTGGAAATGAAGTTGAGATGACAAGGTTGGAGATTAAATTGAAAGAGAAGTGATTTTTAACGCGTTGGCTGCTGCGGACTCTGATCAGGGTTTTTTCCCGACATAACTTATGCAAATTTCATGTTTAAACATGTTTGCAGCAGCGAAAGTGTTAAATACAGATTTGTTAACCAATTTTATAACATGTTAATGTCATCGATGAATATATCCTTCATTTTCAGGATCATATACGAAACTTATGAAGCATGCAATTAATATAGTGGTATTTAAATGGTTACAACATCATTGTGTGTGTACCTGTCAGACGGATTCTCTTCTATTTTCCCTTCCGGATTATACCTGTTGTAGTCAGAAGTCAGACCCATCAGTCAGTGGTTTTATGCATGATGGCTGTTGTGCCACTAAAATCGGACAGTAACCTTTGTGTGCTGTTGTTTTATTTTATGGCGCAATATTTTTGAAAATTGTAAAATTGAATGAATTACAGTTGTTTTCAACAGCATACAATAATCATAACTAAACTAAAAGCACTTTGGAGCTCATTCAAAAAGTTTCTCTCATGATAAAATAATTTTTAGTTATAGGGAAAGGAGTTTGTCATTTTTGTAGTTAAGGGTTCGGGAAACATCAAAGCTGATAACATAGTTTATAGCCTAACAGGCTTTCTGCATACATTAATAAACTTCTAGCTCAATTAATGGTCCTATTCGGCTCCGACTCTGATTGAACTGTCGCTTCACTCGGTTTACATTGAAAAAAATTTCAAAAGTCTAAATTGCCACCGTGCACTGATATATCATCACTTCCCGACAGGAGTGAAGACTTCGTAGTCGAGAACGCTGAAGTTGTAGTCGCCCATGAGCACGGAGCTGGATGCGTTGTCTCCGTCGTAGGAGTGTGGGAGGTTAGAGTAGCTGTCCATGTTGGTGTTGCAGTTGCTGGCTATCAGTAGGTCGGCCCCTGCCCCGAATATGGGCCCGCAACTGGAAAAACAGAGTTAATGATGATGCGAGTCAACACGTAATTTAACCCTTTCAGTGCTAAACTTCTGAAAAAAGTAGTTGAATCTGCGATGTTTTGTTGAGTTTTTTAAATATCTTGGACGCCTGAACAGTTAAAAATTAAAAAAAGTGATTCTGGTGGATCAAACACAGTAAAGGATAGGTTAAAAGTAGCAAAACACCAGATCATTTGTGCTGCTCACAAAGGATTCGTCCATCCCGTCAGCTTGGACCCGTGATAACCACCGTTTGCTTAAGGTCTGCCCTCCCCTTCAACTCCGCCACAGGCAGATGAACTCATCATGAACCACATAAAAACCATTGACTGTGACGGGATTTTAACCCTCGATCCATGTGTTACCCCCGGCCGGGATCGTACCACCTTAGACCACACAGCCACTGATCAGACTAGCAATAGCAACGGACCAGATGGTATGAGAGCCTAATCACTGGACAATGTTAACAAAGTAAAAAAAAATCCACCGGAAATATCTTGCTAGATAAAATTAATGATTTTGCAGACTAGAGAATCTAGCTTATATTTCAGTTGCGATTTTTGGACAAAGGAAATCGAAGCTGAAATAACAGACAAATTAAAGCAGGAAAACTTATGGGTGGTCAAGGTCTGATAGAAGGGATGGAGGGGATAAAAATTAAGTTTAGCTAAATTCACTACCAGATTTATAGATTAGACTATATATATATATACACGTTTATTGTGTCAGTAAACAACTTCCGAATCTTTGCGAAGTATTCCCAATTTTAATTATTTGATTTATAACAATAAGTAGGTGAGCTGTCAAGATTTAAAATAAATACAGAAATGTACATTTTTATCTGTGCCCTATTAGCATCATGGACTGTTAAATATTTAAATATTTTTAGGGAGGGATAAGAATGTATTTTAAGAAATTATAACGTTAACATTTACAAAACTAAAATCCTAATAAATATAAATATTTAGATTAATACCTTTATTGTGTTGTCATTGAAAATCATAGCTATTTAAATACGCTATGGCAATTAATTAGAGTTTTATTAATAAATTTAAATCCTAGAGCATTATGTTGAGGATTTTTATTTTTTTAGGCAGAAAAAAATGTTAATAAGCATAATTAAATGTTGTAGGTCTACAGAGAGCGCAGCTGGAGCACTCAATGAGTGCGAACAAAAAGCACGCTATCCAGTTGAGTGCAGTGGAGTGGAATTGTCCTGGCAGGAGCGGTTAGAGGGTTTTCGTTCTAACCTGGAGGATAATGAGTGGGGTGGCACCGAAACCATCGTAGCTGTAGCAGCCCTTGAAGATGCTGCGGTAACAACATACTTTAAAGACAGATGGTTTCGACTGCCAAAGAGTCACACCGGAGGGCGAGGGTTCGCGAGGGACTCGGAGCCGTGGGCGGAGGGCGAGGCTCGCGTGAGTCGCATGCACCACGATAGTTGTGTTCAGTTCAGTTGATCCATATATTTTATACCTACTTTATTTTATACATTTTATGTACACATTCATACACTTAAAAAATGTACCTAAATATTTATTCTATTCCCTAAGTATGACAAGTTAAATACTTTCCCGTTGTTTTATTTTTGTAATTATTAATCTCGTCTCAAATAGATAAATATAGGTATGTGAATAATTTGTTATTAAACTTGATTTTGTATTTAAGATTTGTTATACAGAAATCAACAATCTTTTATTTTCATTGGATGAATTTTTTAAAGAAGAAACAAAAATTAAAAAATAAGATAACATAAAAAAGTAGAAAATTTAAGCTGCAATATTTTTTAGACTTAAGTTATTTTTTGTAAAAACCTACACAATTTATAATTGTTTTTCGGCAAATAAATATTATTTGAAAAATGAAAAGGTGGTTTTAGGTATCAGATGCAAAACATATTAACATGCTGCACAGTCCATTGAATATTAAATAACTTATTAAAGTTGAACACCTCCCTTAAAAAAAGTACAAAGGAATTAGAGGTACAGAGAAAAAGGGAACAGACATTTTTGTTTTGTGTGAGTTCGCTCATCCAGTTACGGGAAGAATAAGCATACTCCTAGTTATAATTAAGGGTACCTACATAGAACCTGATGTGAGGTAAAGATATATCCTCTCATAAAGAAACTGTGATGGAGTCTGAATACGAACAAAGTTGTGCCTCTCGCAAATACAGATGGTATTGCTATTGGTTTTTTGTTGTGTTGCAGTTGTTTTATGCTATTTATATTCTAAGTGCAACATCTGTTATTGCTAATAATCCGTTTTTACTGTTTCAACAGCTAAGTTTTAACTAACATTCCCCCATGTTAATCTTTTGGGAAAAAAATACAGACTTTAAGAGCAAGCCCAAACCTTCAGAGTGAACATATAACATATTAAAAAGCCTTTATGCGCATCTAACTACAAAACAGAATGGTTGAAATCAGATTATGAAGTAACGGGAGGGTTCTCCAACAAAAACCACCTCACTATAAATTGCAATTGTAAATATTAATGTGTAATTAGTAAATAAGTACTATGACATACTCAGGGTGGTAGCAGATAGCGAAGGGTTTCTTGACAATGTTGTACCGTGTGGGAGGCAGATCCTGACTGTTGGTCAGGGTGAACAGGAACGCTCGATCGGATGGGATGTAGTGACTCTTGGTGTTGGTCTTGCCCCACGGGACATCACTAAAGCCCCCACACACCTCGCCCCGGGCTCCCTGTAACAACATGACAAATTGTGTAATGAACGTAGTGAATGCAGGAGCATGATGAGTTGCTGGGTATCTTATAATGTTCCAAAATATTTGCTGCAGTGAATAGTCTCACCAAGTCCTAGTGTGTTCTGGTGTTGAAATTGTCCCAACCAAGCAATATTTGTCATCACCGATTAACCCAGAACTTTGCATTTCGCATGAGAAAAGCAGTTATTCGAGAATGCCTTTCTTTGTTCAAAAGTGGCCAAACCAATAACACTCTTGATGCAGCAAGAAGGGGCTAGCCAGCTGTAGCCCTTGATGACTTTGTTGAAGTAAATCAACGAAAAGGTTTGTAATCGTCAATGCAGCTATCTGACTGCCCACAAATTTTTAGGATCATTTTATACAAGCTTCTCACAGAATTAAGGTTAGTCTACTGAAAGAATCGAAAAGTCAGCTTATGGTTAGTCTCAAAATGTACCAACTGATACTCCACCCCCTGCTCCTCTCCACCACGTGAAGATTTAGAGCTTCCTTTTCTCTTTCACTTATAGTTAGTATTGAATGCAACATGGTAGTTACCGTGACAATGACGTAGGTGGGCGCGACCCCATCACACTGTCGGTGGAAGGCCTCCGCAGAGTAGCCGTGGCTCGACGCGCGATACACCAGCCGCCACACCTGCTTGCTGCTGCCGTACCACTGGTTCAGCAGCCGCTGGTACGACGTCTTCTCCTGTGTCAGTACAACCATAGATTAAGCATACTCCTTAGGAGATCACCCATCGTAATGGGACAAGCGTGCACGGTCTGCTTGTACGTCCAAGGCGACGGCGGAGCTAGTTCGGAACGTCTACGCTGCCGCGCTGCTGTCGCTGCCCTTCCCCTCTCCCCCTTCGGCCGCGCGCCCATCCTGACAGCCCCTCCGCTACCCCTCTTAAATCTCCCATCTCCCAACCCCCAACACACACACTCCGCTGAGGGCACCGACCGAAGCCCGTTACCACGTCCCGCCACCGACAACTGCCGAGGCGCCTCGCCGAGGTGGTGTACTGCCTGAAACTGCCGCAAGCGTCTTTCGATTTTCATAGGAATGTCATGACCCATTCACATTACAATGTTATATTATTATACGCTAGTTATTAACAGGTGAAGACTGAGAAAGAATTTGTTCGACCTTGCCTTATAAATCTGATTAATGATTATATTAATTGTTTTTGAGTTTTCCCAATAAATTTAATTTATTTTTTATATTTTTTTATATTTTGCGAACCATAAATTTAAACTTTGGTAGTTGCAACATATTTTAATAATGGATGCTGTTTTTTTTTTCAAAGCAAGTACCGAGTCCAAAGTGGTTGTGAAATCACTGTGATTTATGAAAGTCCAAAATTCATGAAATCTTAATAATTCCAGATGATAATAAATTCACTGTTCCTTAATTATGTCCGCATTGTTTTTCACTGTTTCCTGCTTCATTCCTCATAAGCAATAAGCATAAATTAGTTGTGGTCCAGAAATGTCAAGAAGTCTTTACCATTTATCAGGGGCGGTTAAGTGGTTAAGTGGTTGCGGAGAAAATCCAAAAAAACCTGCTCATAAAATCTCCTATGTTAATCTTATGGGAAAAAGGTTTTTGGCTTTTCCTAAGTTAATTTTAATGTAAACTTCACATTTGCTTTTACCAATCAACTCAGCTCCACAAAACAATCATTTTGGTGTTTAAATTGTGATTCTACGTCCAACCGTTGCAGAGATATTCAAAGTGCTAAACACAGTACGTTGTCCAATGTTATCCTTATGGAGAATAAATAAAATTTGATATCTCCATTATTAATGAATGTATATTGATGAAACTTGGCACGTGGGGTCACGTAGTACTAGTATATTTATATTGGCTCTAAAAATTTATTTATTTTTATTATCCCAGTAGCAGCGAACCTGCGTACTCAGCCCCCATGTTATTCTTATGGAGAATAAGTAAAATGTAATGACTCCCTTAATTATGAACATAAATTAATAAAACTTAGTATGTGGCTTCACCTTGTTGAGTTATATTGATATTTGCATAAAACCCCATTTTTTTAGTTCCTTGTTGCAGCAAACCTGCTTACTCATCTCCCATGTTATTCTTATGGAGAATAATTAAAATGTTATATAGTGCTTACTTATGATTGAATATAGATTAAACTTGGTATGTGGCTTCACCTAGTTAAATTATATTTATATTTGCATAAAAACCAATTGTTTGTGTTCCTTGTTTCAGCAAACCTATGTACTCATCACCAATGCTATTCTTATGGAGAATAATTAAAATTGTATATATCGCTTATATATGAATATATTTTTATGAAACTTGGTATGCGGCTTTATATGGTATTAAGACATATATTATGCATTGGAAATTCGCTGAGTACGCAGGTTTGCTGCGACTGGGGTATTTTACGAATACAGTCGGCGATTCGACCCCGATCTATCACCAAAGAACGCCTATTTTTCCGCATCGGATGGATCAAAAACAGGAATTTACTTACATTTAATGGCCCGAAATGACGATCGGCAACGTTTTTTATTGTCTGAAAATGTCAACCAAAACTTGTCTTATTGACTGGGAACGACAGCGAGGTAGAAAACATGTCGGGATAGACCATGCTCGCGCCCATAGTCGGGATAGACCAAAATTCGGTCCGGCTGGGCTCAAGGTCACATCTCAAAGTGTAGGATTCGGCGGTCGCAGCCGCAGCGCTCAGTACAGCGTCTTATGGGTTATTGGCGACGCGTCCTCAGTTAAATGAGGTTTACGGCGCAAGAGATTTTTTTATAGTAAAATGGTTTTTGGAATCGAATTACTGAATAAATTCTTTATCTTTTGGTACTAAATTAAAATGTATTTAACCTCTAATTATGACGTAAAAACACGTGTAAGTTTCAATATTAGCATACAAATCTCGATGTTCACGTACTCAACCTGGATTTTCATAGAAATTAATTAATTAACGACTCAATGACTCCCATATTTTATTTACTCGATACATGAGTCAACTCTTTTCGTGAAAAAAACTATATAATAACAATTGTACCGCTTTTAAAGAGGCTTAGTTTTGAATTTTGACACAACAAATTTGATTCCATACCATCGCATTTATAGCTTTGGTAGAAAAGTTTATTCAAAATTAAGTATCTTTCGTATTCGAGTTCCTTGACATGTTCCTCAACTTTTAACGCCAATATGATTTTTATAGGATTGGTTATTACAGTATTGGCTGATGTAGAGGCTTAGTTCTGAGTTTCGACGTAAAACCATAAAGTTAATTCATAATTTTGATTAAATATTTAGCTCTCCATGGTTTTTACCTCCCTGGGGAACGACAACCGAGCCGCATGAACGAGAATGGCCGAAAAAGACGTTTTAAAACTAAATTAACGAATTTTCACCGAAATTCCTGTAAAATTATCCGATTTTCCAGGAATTTCCGGTCTGTGGACTCTCTGTAGTAGTATTACAGAAGGCATATGAATCTGACTGACGACGCATCAATCAGACGACAAGTCGAGATGATGCTGCCGGGCAGACGTAGCACTGAAATTGAACCAATTGTAGATAATTTTGACTTATTTACATATGTGGAATCAAATTCTGCGAATCACACCACGCTTTTTTGTGACACCCTGTATATATTTTTTGAATTACACATATTTGCCTGATTAAAATTAAGTTTATTTTTATTATATAGGTAGTCATGAATTCCTTTCATGAAACGTGACAAAAGTGTTTTTAAATAACCCTTAGGCCTATATACGCCATAACAATTTTAAGCAGATAGGTTTACTTGATATTTTGTAATAATCGTTTAAATTTGAGATTTATTCACACATTGTAAAAAAACACCGATATTTTGCACTGTTTTTCCTTATATAAATTTAAAAAAGCAATGTAAAGATTTGAAACTCCGTAATATAACATTTGACAATATTTCCGTTCATTTGATAGGTCTCTCGTTAAAATCGGACTGGCCGTTTCGTAGGTGTTATAACGTAAACGTATCTTAAAATCAGCCACAAAATCAATGTGATACGCTATATCGTAAATAAATATTAGATAACAACCTTGCTTTGAATTGATGAGTAAATCACGTTTCATAATAATTACTGATATTCTTTAATTTCAAACCTGTATAATTTCTTAATGTTTCTCAATTTTTGTTCAAAAAGAACATAAATTTTATTTGAACTTAATAAAGGTTTTCAAAGTTAATTACTCAAATCACAGAAATTACTTTATTTATTTTAATAATTTTAAATTTTTCGCGGAGTTTTTTTAGCCGGTAAAAGTCCGGCACTACTCTCGAATACGGATTTTTGAGTGTCCATGAGGATTTACTCTCCGCCCCGACGAAATTAAAAGGAAAAAAATAATAAATTGTGAAAAAGAATCAAGTGGGATTTTAATAAGGAAATATTGTATGTTATGAATTCACTGAATCATTGGTAATGAAATATCGGTTATACATACTATACACCTATTACACTAATTTGTAATTATAACTGTAGGAGTATTTTCACAAGCGAACGTAGAACATTTATCAAGGAAGAAGCCGCTTTACGATTTGACGAAAGGAAGGCACGAAGGCGAAGGCACTGGGGCTGGTGGCTGGCGGACGCCCTGCGAGTGCGAGCGAGCCACGGCACTACGGCAGTGTCGCGTCGGCGGCGGCGCCTATCTTTCTAACTCCCTCTCTCTCTATCGCACAAGTACTCCCGCTCTCTCTCGCACACGGATGTCGTATCCCCTCCTAGCCCGCGGATCGTTGGTTCCTCACGTGGCCACGAGCTGCGCCACTGCGCTGATGCCGTCGGCACTAATTCTATGCTAGTACTAGAAAATCCCGTAGGAGCACGCCACTGTTCACCCGTCTTCGTCTGACAACTTGCCCATGCAATATCTCCTAAGGAGTATGCTTAATCTATGGTACAACTCTTGTAGTTGGGAGTTCATTAAAATAATCAACTTGACATTTGTTAGCATTAGAATGGAAACACAAGCAGAAGGAGGAAGGGGAGAATGATTTCATAACGAAAGATTGAAAACTGCCAACAGCGTAGAAATACTCACAAAAACACTTACCACAAGTTCATTATTCCATTACTAGTACTCATTAATAAATATTATGTGGCTAAGCATCTTCTGCATAGAAAACAGTTTAACCCTTTCAGTGCTAAGGACCGATATATTAGCTTTTGAATCTGCCACCAATAAACATTGTTACTGCTGTATAAGCGATTGTACTGTTACGAGCTCAGTTTGCAGACTGTGTCTGACATGTGGTGTAACCTAGTAGACACAAACTGAACTACCTCGTCCAGCGCCTAGGCTCTTAATACCCCCAGGTCCACTACAGCTGCTAGTCTGATCAGAGGCTGTGCGGTGTGCAGTCTAAGGCGCTACCTTCCCGGCCGGGGATAACACTTATATCAAAGGTTCTAATCCCGTCACAGTCGGTGGTTTTTATGTGCAACTGATGGAGAGTTCACCTGTCTGTGGCAGAGTTGAAGGGGAGGGCGGACCTTAAGCAAACGGTGGACGGCTCGGGTCCATGCTGACGGGATGGATGGATTCTTAGTGAGTTGCACATCTGATCAGGTATTTTGCTACTTTTTACCTACCCCTTAATTTACTGTGTGTGTCCACCAGAAGCACGATTTTTTAAATTTTAACTGTTCAGGCGTTAAAGACTTTTAACAAATTAACAAAACATCACAGATTCAACTACCCCTTTCAGAAGCTTAGCAATGAAAGCGTTAACACGTTCCATGTGGGTCCGGTAGATCTGCCGCACGGCTCAACATTGAAACCTATGTGATTTTCATGGTTAAACAAACATGTTTGCTGCATAGAAAATATTACAATCAGTTTTGGAATTAATCAGTTTAATAATCTTGAGAAAGACATGTCAATAAAGGGCTAGTGAGCAATTTTTAAACAAACCAATAGCACAGCAGATTAACTTAAACTTTGATATGTTTACATGTACACCGGCAGTTATGTACAGTTCAGCGGCAGCGATTGTTTGTTTACGTTTGCCATTTGGTTAGATTATCACTGATGTACTAAAGTACTGTATGGTGGCGTTTGGTGTTCTTGTTTACATGTTTAATCAATGTATTATTGTCAAGCATACTTATTTTTGGTCTTGGCCTCCCAAAGATATTGTCTATATGCGCCACTGTAAATATTCTCAAAAGTTTTGCGATAATTTTTAACATTACATGTAGATGATTTCAACGTTTTTACCTGAACAAGTATCTGGGAGCCAGGGAACAACTTTAAGGAGACCCTGGGTTGGAGCCGTTTGTCCTCTGACCTCTCGCGGAACTTGTTTGGCAACGCGGCGTAACGGTAACGCTCCAAGGACAGCTCCATCGGGACAGCACCCGTTGGCTCCACCTCCTCAGCGAACACCTGACTGTCTGTAGACATTGGGATATCAAAGATCAAAAACCCAAAGAATGGCAACTTCTGGCTACATCTGTTCGCTAACAGTCAAAATTGTTTATTTAAAATCCACAATAAAATGAAATAGTATCAGAATTTAAAATTTCACGACGTGTACAGATACAAGAAAAATTACAGAAGAATGGTCGGTCACTACATAAAACAGTGTTTGAGAGAACAGAAAACTTCTTCAACATTGAAAGCCTATGGGTTGGTTGCAATTTATAGGGCTTAGTTGATCCTACTCTCTTGTGTTATCGCTTTGGATGTCCATTCTTCTCTTAGGTTCTTGTCGAGATGCAAAGAGTTTCGAAGGAACTCCTTAGTACTGCTTATAATGCTACCGTACTGCAGCAGTAGATTTATCAATTGCCTTGAAAGCTTTGAGAACCTAGTGCAGCATGAGTAATTTATAATTTGTTATAATTTTAAATACATTGATTTACCTTATGACACTGCTTAGTTGGTTAATTTTAACTCTCGATAGTTGATTACAACTTTCAGTGCGCTGTCATATTACAAGGAATAAAGTTCTTAAGTAAAATACAAAGCTCTTGCAAACACAAATTCATTTATAATTTGAAAACAAAAAATCATTTACTTAGTAACCAGCTCCCAAAAAACATTAGAATGTAAAATAATGATTAATGGGTTACATAAAAAAAATTACATGGGTTATATTTCGTATACATTAAATCGGTTTTGTAAAATTATGATTAATGGGTCTACAGACATTGATAACTCAAGCTGCGTCAAGGAATAAGGAATGTAGCAAAACTATCCCACCATAATTCTTTGCTCTCCAAATCTCAATCTTTACTCTTTACGTGGCATGGTTTTCTCTCTGTTTTGTTTCTTCATTCAACCATTCGCTGTATTTAAAGGAATATTTTACAAAAGTATACTACAGAACCAGAACCATAAGCGTAATTTCAGTTTTTCGATTGGAGGGGAAAAAATGGTTGTGATCTTGATTATTGTGACTTTTCATGTATTAAAATAATATTTCCTCCAAATTATTGGGAGCAACTGCCCCCCTTCCCCTCCACAAATTACGCCTACGGCCAGAGCCATCCACGTTATAGCTTGAGTATAATCGTAAAGGATTGGTTTAGCGACTACATCATCCTGTGCCATAAAATCTGCATGGCTGATCTTTGTAGCGATCAAGAAAGGCTTGAGGGAGTAACTTGGTGGAATAAAGAGTTTTAGAATGACTGATTTCCATCATAGAAATGTTTGCAACTTCAAAAATTTCCTTTTTGGAAGAGACTTAGCCTAATTAATTTTGAGGATATTTTGTTATCAATATGAGTCACTGACCAATGAGCAGCAGCCGCACGTGGTTAATGACGCCCGTCAGGTGTTGACACACCCTCGCCCGCTCCTCCTCCGTCCAGTGAGCCGTGGGCTGCGTCACTCCGGCCGCGTACTTGGCCCAGTTGAGCACACAGCGCCACACGTCCTCCTCCTCCAGTGCCAGCTGTGGATGTAATGAAGTGCTTAGTCGCTATAATGTCTTTGAAGAGTAAATTTATGCAACAACAATAAGAGCCAATATGTTTAAACTGAACAAACTGTGATTTCTGAGTTTCAAATTTTAATTAAATTCAAACATTACCTATTAACTTAAAACAAATTTCCTCCACAGGACTTCAATATTTTCAATATCGAAAATAATTTGGGGTTTTTATAATTTGGGGTTGATGTGGGACAAATTTTGTTGATGCATATATTCCACTTTAGATTTTTTATTTTAACTTTATAATTGGTTTTAGTTGTGTTATATAGTTGTTTTATATTACTATATTTTTATTTATATAAATTTACAAATGCATTGCATTAATTTATTTATAACTAACAATGAAAACTTTCCTTGATTAAAGTATGTTGGTGAGCGAGTTTTGCTATGGATGAATATGGAAATATTCAGGGCAAATAATTATACAGTAGACTCTCAGAAATCCGGACTAATGTGGTGGACGGCCGGTCCGGATTTCCCAGAGGTGGGCATGAGTCGTATGAGGTACAAGGAACAAACAAGCCAAAGTGACGTCAGCACTAACAAAGCGGGCGTAGTGGAGTGAACTGAGAACTGAGGCTCGCCTCTCTCCTCCTGCACGACAACTTTCACGGCCTCACTGCCTTGTAAATCATAAACATCAACTTTGACTGAGTAAAAAAGCAGAGTGCTCGACGATGCAAACTACATGACATAGGTGTAATGCGGACTAATCGCGTGATAAATGAAGGCGCTAAATTGTGATGTTTTAATTTTTGTTTTTATTTGAAACAAGAAAATAGATCATTGGTCCGGTCTTGGCCGATCCAGATTTCTGGGAGTCTACTGCAATTAAAAAATGTCAATGAAATTATTGTTTTCTTTAAATATTTGCTTGATTATGAATTAATTAATATCTATAGGACATTTCAAAGTATGTAGAGTTTTTGATTATAAACTGATCAAGGGAAGTATAAATATAATAACTGTCACCCCTACATTATCTCTGTTAAGTCTGCTGTGAATGAATAAATTGATTGCAATAAATAAAGCTAGGATATACATACGCAGTCAGAGGAGATCAACTTGACGAGGGCGTCCTTAGGCAAGTTTAGGAAGGCGTTCGTTTTTACACATTCGACTGCGTTTTCTCCAATATAGCTGACACATCGGTCCACGAATGATTTGGCACCCTTGCCTCTTGAAACACATCCACACTCAATAAGATAATTTGTAAAATTTGCAATAGAAGAAGATAATAATTGTTCCGTTTACTGTGTGACCAGTTGTATTTCTGCAAAAGTAGTTTTAATTTGTTCCAAATAACATACTGATTCTGGAAATGTATATATCAAAATGTCTCATGGTCTGTAAGTATATTTTCATAAAATGTAATAAGTACAATTATGTAATTTACTCGTTACTCTGAACATCTTTGGTCATCGGGGAAATGTAACACATAGGGAAATTCTATCAGTTCATTTTACTGGACAGCGATGAAGATTGAAAGTTAAATTTCAGTTAGCAAGTATGAAATTCGACTTTTAAATCTGAAACACAAAAGTTCTGACAAATAAAATTATAATTTTCCTATATTAAATTTAACTAGTTTCTCTTGTTAATTAAATGAATAATAGGGTAGTTGATACCATAGAATATACATAAATGATAAAATACAGACAATTTATTGCTTACAGTACATAACACTTGATTACTGAACAATGTTATTTAAACCATAATTTTGCTTATCATTACACAACTGAAATCACAATAATTTATAATTGGCAATACAAAATAACCAATAAAATATAAATGTATACAATAAATCAATCTGAGTCTAATAATGTTGTATAGTATTAATACTTTTAAACGTATTTTTGAATCTGGGGACCAAGGTAAATATAATGAGGGGCCGCTGAGCTCGATGTGTGGTGGTACTACTGCCACCGGCAGACGCCATTTCATGTCGTTTGTTTGTAACTTACTTCTTGAAACTTGAAACTAACCTTAAATCTGTTTCATTGTTAACGTAATAGGAACGTCAGTGCAGTGGTTGTTTTACATTAGCGTTTAAAGTTAACTAATTAAATAAAGAGATCAGTTAAAATGTCTTACAAAGTTCCGAAAGTGCAAAAGGTTATGGTCCAACCAATAAACCTTATTTTCCGGTTTCTTCAAAACCGATCAAGAGTAGAAGTGTGGCTCTACGAAAACGTCAACATGAGAGTGGAAGGACACATTGTGGGTTTCGATGAGTATATGAATTTGGTTTTGGATGAAGCAGAAGAGCACTATGTGAAGACTGACAAGAGGAAGAAGCTTGGACGAATTATGTTGAAGGGAGAAAACATCACTCTTATACAGAACGTTCATCCCGAAGCACCGGGAGTTTTAGGGTAGGCCTTAGGCCGTGTAGTCTTGTGTTTCAACTTTGAACAATGTTAAGTGTAAGGCTTGACCTACAGATTGAATGATAACATTATCGAACTTAATTTGAGTTTTTAATTTTTATATGAGTGTGCTAGATGATATTTCAAACCGAAATCTACAGTGGCGCATATAGACAATATCTTTGGGAGGCCAAGACCAAAAATAAGAACTATTCCTTTTAAACTTTACTCATACCGGTACACATTTTATAGGCTTCACTTTGATAGTTATTTGCTGGACTCAGTAAGTTTTGATATCAACTCAATACAAATATTATTTTATTGGTTTCTTCAGATAGTCAAATTTGAATTTATATTGTGAGGGTAACCTCACATCAATGTGACTAGGGCCTCTGACTACGACTACAAATATGAAACCACGGTCCACCTTGTAAATTTTTCGAAGCAAATGCATAGATGTAGGCATTATGCTTATCAGGTCTACTTTGTGTTCAAAATTCCATTTTGATAATTCTAACATAGACATGTAATGTAGACTTTATAAGTGCAGTTTTTTTCATAAAGTATTATTTGAAAATAAGTATTTCTGTGTTTTCTCTTGGACCTGTTTTTAAGTTAACTTAGATGTAGGCTGGGGAACACTTTCAATTGCGGAACAACTTAAAAAAAAGAATGGTACCCGGTATCGTTCGATATAGGCCTATTGATAAGGTTGATTTTTGATAGATTATTTGGTTATTCGGTTATGGTTTTTGGTTATTTTGGTTTCGGTTGTGTTTGGTCTCAGAGAGGTGGAGAATACCGTGTTGAAATTTGACCAGATATTTTAATCTTTGTATAAGATGCCGATGCAATTTGGGCGTATTTTAAGGTGAATATGAATGAATGATAAGTGTAGAATGGGTGATATGCCTTGTGTAGCCTTGTTATTGACTAAGAACAAATGATTCTTTAGATAACAAACGTTCCACTAACACTTAAACATTTATTGCTAGAGTCGGCCATTGTAATGAATATTTGAAGATTAATTGAAAAACAATTGAATAACTAACATAGCCTATAGACAATTATTGAACAATTTCATTTGGTTTTTTATATCCATCCGCTTCTGAAGGTGTACCCGTAGGCTGTGTCATTAACACAATAGGAAAAGTATAACCCAGTGATTCCCAAACTGTATTAGCCTGTGGCACACTATAAAAAAGGCAATATCCGTGGCACACATAAGTTATTACTCAGTATTTTACCTAGACCTATTTTTTTTATTTTATCTATGTCCCGCGGCACACTTCGTCGGCCTCGGGACACAAAGTTTGGATATCTCTAGTATAACCTATTAAGTAGAACGCAAATATGTAACTTGTTTTTGTCTTTTGACCTATCTATCAGAGGTTAACTTAGAAATTAAATTAATTTTGATTGTATAACAAACCCCTAAAAATATCAACAATTTAAATTTATATTGATTATTTAGTGTTTTTATTATGCACATTGGGCTTCCACAGATGTTTAAATTTTTGAAGGTTAACAAAATTGCACAAAATTCTTATTTGCCAACATAATTTTAATTTTTTGATAGTGATTTTAATCTTTTGGAAAGTTCAAAAATAACAATATTTATTAATAATCTGATACAAGTAGTTGTAATGTTTTTCCAAGCACTTATCTGAAGGCTTATAATTTAACAAACAATAATTCTATACAAACAAAGTAACGTATTAATCAGCAGCCTAGTTTTACAGTAATTAATGAAGTCCCTCAAAACATTAAAATTTCTAAACTGGACGATTGTGTTCAGTGTTTTTTTTTAATTTTTTTTTTTGGTTGGATGTGTTTGGCTCACATAGTGGGGAAAGCATTCTATAGGCCTATGTTAGGTTAAATTTTTTACAGATGAATTCTTGTTATTATAAAAAAAGGTTAGTTCATTAATGGTGGCATTCAGTGCTTTTTGAAATAAAGGCTAGGCCCATCTTTATACAGGGTGTCTCACGTAAGGTGTGTCAAACAGATTGCAGACAAACCAATTGACCTAGAAGGATGAAATAAAATTATTTCCTACTAAATCGTCCCCAAGGAATAACGTAAACATATTTTCAATTTGTTGCAAATACAGGGCGTTTAAAAAACGGAGTCACTAGTTCGAATCTCGGAATTTTAAAATATAAACATATGTTAAGTTACACATCATTTTAGTCAAGCTCTACACTCGACTAACATTTTGGCAAAAAACAGAACTTACTTAAGTTATCTTAATCTGTTTCAAAATGGCGGCTATTTTATTGAAAAATATTGACATTTACGGAATACCCTGTATCTACTAAACCACAAGACATATCTTAGTTCTAGTTCAAAATTCTTACTCGTTTTAAAATCAGCGTTACCCTGATGTCAGCGTTACTCCATGACAGTATTTAAAACAAAATACAAAAATTACTTTTTTTGAAATGTTTATGTGCCCTAAACTCAAAAAAGTCAAATAGTAACATATGTTAAAAAGTATATCATCTTTAAGGTGTTGGAAATCCTAGTAACTTTCAAATTTACGCCAACCTCATATCTCTTACTGTTGTTTTAGCAATGAATAAAAATCATCTTTCCCCATATAAAATGCATGTAAGTTATTATAACCCATTTATAAAAGAGGCCTTAGAGTACTTTGTAAGAGTTACACACAAATAAGATGCACTTAATATGGGGAAAGGATGATTTTTGTTGATTGCTAAAAAAAAGAGCTACGAGGTTGGTGTAAGTTTGAAAGTTGCTAGGATTTCCAAGACCTTAAAGATGATATACTTTTTAACATTGTTACTATTTGACATTTTTGAGTTTTGGGTACTACATAAATATTTTCAAAAAAATAATTTTTTTATTTTGTTTTAAATACTATCATGTAGCATATCAGGGTAATGCTGATTTTCAAACGAGTAAGAATTTTGAACCAGAACTAAGATATTTCTTGTGGTTTAGTAGATACAGAGTATTCCGTAAATGTTAATATTTTTCAATAAAATGGCCGCCATTTTGAAAGGGATTAAATAAGTGAGTTCCGGTTCTGTTTTTGCCAAAATTTTAACATGATGTATAACTTGACACATGTTTATATTTGAAAATTCTGAGATTCAACAAACTAGTGATCCTCCGTTTTTGGAACACCTTGTATTTGTAACAAACTGAAAATATTTTTACGATATTCCTTGGGGTCGATTTAGTGGGAAATAATTTTATTTCATCCATCTAGGGCAATTGGTTTGTCTGCAATCTGTTTGAGACACCCTTTATATATAATTCTTTAAGCAACATTTTTAAGTCAAAATTGTGGGAGTTTGGCAAATTGCAGGATGATGAGAGAGGGCACAAATTAAAGGTCTTTCTTCCGGGGACTCGGGAAAAATAGCAGTGTTTCTAAAAAGTTGCCAGAAAACGAGAAATAACGTAAACTATTAATAAGAAAAGTATGGGAATTAAAAAACTTCTGCTTTGTTTACAATAAAACATGTGATTAAGTGTCTTATTTGTTTACAAACTTTGGTTAGTCTACGAATTTTTTCTATATAACATTTAAGAAGAAACCCCTAGTGAGGGTCTGGGGGTGGAGCCGAAGGCAAGTATAAACACTAGATACCTCAAGTCAGTCCAGTCAAGCCTGTAAACAGCTCTTACATTTCATTTTAGGCCTACTTAATTTCATTGTCATTCCTAAGTGTAGGCCTATAATTGTCAAGTTTACAACTTGCTAACTTTATTCAAACTTTGTTAGCTTACAATAAATTGTGAAAATATTAAAGTTAATAAAATAGCTAACATTGCCCATCACGGAATTTCAATAGCAGAAAAGAGAGAGAATTCTGTTTACCTATGCAGAGTGATGGGAACTTAAAAATTTCAGGAGAAGTAAGTTACCGACAAAAGCTAATCTTTATGAGTTTTACAGTATAACAAATCTTTAAAAAAATATAAACATATATAAGTTCGATAACACTCCAACAGTTTCTGTATGAATAGTAAAGGAGTGTATACAACATTTAAGAAGGGACACCAGTCCTCTGAGTCTACCTGCTTCTCCCTTAAGACCAATGTTAACTTTCATAGTCTGTCCCTCCTCAACAGATTATCCAAAATCAATGATTAGGGTCCATGTTAAAGATCTAAAATATAGCTAGTGATTTCAGTGAGCAAAATATCAATATCACAAATATAGTTCAACCATAAAAAATTGTAACTATCAAATGTTTAAAATTTTTTTGGATGAATTATTAATTGTGATTTCAAAATTGTACTCCCTAAAATCGGTACTTTTTTGCTCTTTAAAATTAGCCATAAATCAACGATTTCAGATATTCTGTTTGGGAGGAACGTGTTTTGAAAGTTAACATTGGCCTTATGGGGAAGGCAGGTAGGAATGCGAAAAGTTAAAAACGAGTGACCTGTTACACAAATGTAGGAGCCTCGTAACCAAAGAGGCCTACGAAATTTGACTCTCAAGTCATTGTGAATGATCTCTCTCTCGTGATGCAATATGCTTTTGATGCATCAGCAATACCGTACTCAGTATCATCACCTGCAGGCCTGTCTTGTATCTCGATAGCGGCGGCCAGGAAGGTGCAGGCGTTGAGCACGGACAGCGTGGACGTGACATGGTCCTCACACGAGGCCCGCAACTCCTCCACTCCTAGCTCCTGGGCCAAAGTGAGCATCTCAAACACACCGCTGTCCTGGAGCATGATCTGGAACAATGGTAACTGGTAGTGCAGTAGACGAGGAATCCGGAGTAATGTGGCGGGCGGATTGCTTGGAAAAATCTGGGATTCCCGGAGGTGATGGCAAAGTGATGTCTGCACTAACATAGTGTGTAGTGAACCAAGACTCTCCTTCCCCTGCCTCATAAATCGTGAACAACATCAATGTTACTGAAACACAGAGTGTCCTACGATACAAACTACATGACAGGTGTAATACGGGCTAGTTGCGTAAAAATTGAAGGTGCTAAAACGTAAAGTTTTCGTTTTGATTTGCAACACAAATTAAAAAGTCAAGGTCAACGGTCCGGTATTGGCCGATCTGGATTTCTGAGAATCTTCCATATTTTAATTATTTTATAAGTAGGCATATAATTTTTTAGAGGTTTAGGGATTTGCTAAATTTCAATATATAAACGCTCATTAACAACAAATAGTTTTAAAATACAGGGTTGATTAAAAAGAGGTATATCCTTTCCGGTAGCTTGGAACTCCTGATATATAATTAACAAAATAATGAGGATTATGAAGCTGACAAAACATGTTTTAATATGCAGGGTGGGCAATATGTGTCAACTGGCAGAAGTCTATCTGATAGTAGATTTACGTCTGCCAAGTTACATGTACGCATGCATATTGGACATCTCCATAGTGTTTCAACTTTACAACATGCTCTTTTCATCTACCTATGTTGTAATCATGGTTTGTTAACCATGGAAGGAGAGATGAACCTAAAGCATGTAACATTTTCTAAACTACTGCCTTTTTTAAACTTGGGAATAACTCTGGAAAAGTTCCTGAAATAAGCGAATGATTGATTAAATGTGATAATGGACCTTTTATCAAATGCAGGAATGACTTGATAACAGTAATTGGAATGTCATCAAACCCTGCTGAATATTTATTAACACAAGATAAAACAATTTTTTAAATAACTTTTTCATCACTCTGTGTTTGAAAATAGCCCATTACCATGCAGCTGAGATCTACGAAAATTATCTATTTCCTTGCAACAAAACAAAAAATGATCAGCTGACTTTGCCTGTCCTAAACATTACTTTTCCTGCCCCAAACAATACTTCGCCTGTCCCAAACAAAACTTTTCCTGTTCTAAACAATTGAAGTTCCCGCTTTGCTCAACAGGAGCACCAATGTGATTTCGTAATTGTTGATGATTCTATGTTCAAACAGCTGACTTTAACACTAACATGAATTGTAAAACCGTGTTGTGTTTACTTATAGAAATTTAATATCAGATAATTTTATTAGTGAATTTCCTATGGAAAGTGAACTATTAGCATGACCCGCACCCGCACGGTGAAACTTAAGCCCGGAACCACCATAGAAGTTCCTAACGTGACCCCCTGAACACGTTTTGGGGGGTCGTTCAAAATTGTATATATATATATATATATATATATATATATATATATATATGTGTGTGTGTGTATGCACTCTAGCGGTCACATTTTTTGTCCGATTTACTTCAAATTTGGTAGGGACGTTCCTTTCTATAATCTGTTGGACAAGTTCGTTGGGCAAAACAATCGGAAAACTCTAAACCCTTTTTTGTGGATTAATCTTTCAAATTTCGAGTTTTTGGACCCAAAAAGGGTCAGAAAAGCCCCGGATGTGAAATTAACGCATGTTAAAAGATGGGAATTAGTGTGACGAAACTTTTAAGCCCCCTCTCGTTATTCTAGCATAAATATTTACCGAGTTATTAAGGAAAATGTGTATCGACCAAACACAGTACGTTGTCTTATGGGGATTTTACATTAGAAAAGCCTATTATTCATTTGTTGGTGTACTTTTATCATCCCCAACAACCTCACGCCTACTTTAAAGCCTAACTGGACCTTCTCCTAGCCTTGTAATGTGCAAAATTGTATTCCCACCATTGCAGGTACCAGGAGCATCAGAACAGCCAAAAAATCAATTTTCAGATTTGAATAAAAATTGGAATAAATGTATGTTTTTAACTGATTTTGAGTTTTTATAGTTTTATATGTGGAAATTCACTTCTCTCGCGTCAGCGTGCTGCGTGCGAACTCGTTTAAAGTTTAAGCTGGTTATTTGCAATTTGCATCGTGATGAAAAGTATCGTTCACTACTTGTCACTGGTGCTCGGCTTTGCCACATGCGTAAAATGCTATCTTGCCCCAAAATAGGCCACTTTCGTGACTAGTAGTGAAATATACTATTTCTGTTACTGTTGAAAATTTAAAAGTATGATTTACTCACTTTCCATATATTACAACAATATATCTTGTCAAAATTATTTCGCGGAGAGGGGGGAGCAACCGTCCCCCTTCCTCTTTCACCTGTATGTTGAAAAACGCTCCAAAATAAAGACTTTATGTTTTTATTCCCACCTCCGAATTTCACCTATGCTTACTGAACACATAATAAAAAGTAGCATTTGGCACTGATTGGACATTGGCCTACTATTGGACATAGTCTTTTAAGCCTTCACTTTTAAATCAACGATGCCATGTACAAATTATATTTAAGTAGGTTGCCATCAGCAGCTACAACAGAAGAAATACTGTAAATGGTAGTTATATGTAAATAAATAAATCATGTTTATATTAATTTTGAGCCACTAAACTTTGTTTTTTTTGAAATGTATACTTCCTGTGTACTTTTAGTGACCAAGCCAATATGCATTTTAATGTTACATAGTTGCCAGATAAATGACTTATTGACTTAGATTGGATATAAATATTATTATATTAATTGACTGTGTTTATTCTTAACATACATACATAAACATAAGTAATTGTTTTCGATCCACTTTAAATTTTTGACAACCTAGTACAATTGTAATAATCCAGATTTATAATCGAGTTTTTTTAACTTTGTGTGAGGTAATAGAGGAAGCGCTGGAGGTGTAGGAGCAACGATGCCCCTCCTATCCTAAATGCACAGTCAATGAAATAATTCAGCCCCCTTTCTCCCCTTATTAAGGCTAATTTGAGTATTGGATTTGACTTAAGTCACAAGTCACTTTATTCGTTTCAATAGTTTACAACTTTGAACACGTCAATCATCAACATCAGGAAAAACAAATAAAAAATCACACTACACATGAAAACAAACTCAAATCCATATAGTCTTGTTTTACTGTATCAGAATAAAACAAAAAACTAAATAATCAAATAATAATAACAAAATAAATATCATTCCATAGGTCACCCAACTTCACTCATTAGGTAGGGACTCTGCGAGAAAATATTCTTTAACCTTTCTTTTAAAAGTAATTACGTTATTTTCTGCTCTGATTTGAGCTGGCAATCTATTATAAATCCTTACACATAAGTAAGAGGGCCCTTTCTCAAAACGTTATTTTGTCAAATGACTAATTACTGAATGCATGTTTCGTGATCTTGTAGGGGATTCATGAAAGTGTCCGTTAGTTACAAACTCAAACCAATTTTGTTTTTCAAATACCCAACAAGACCCGCTAATGTCAAAATATTAAAAAGTTTAAATAGGGGTCTACATGACTGAGATTTGTTAAAACCACCAATTGCTCGCAGACACCATTTCTGAAGAATAAAAACCCTATTAAAATTGTGAATGCTTGAGAAACCCCAAAACATTATACCATATCTAAGGACGGACTCAACATGTGAGAAATAAACTGCTAGTAAGATCTCAATACTACACACCTTTGAGAGACGTCTTAGGGCGTAACACATGGGTTGTAGTCTCTTGCATACATAGTCAACATGAGAGCACAAGGTTAATCCACTGTCAACGGGGAATCCAAGAAATTTATGTGATGTTACTTCATTTATTGTTGTAACTCCTAATACTATTTGATCACAGTCTGTTATTCTTTTAGTTTTGCCCAAATAAAATTAAATACAATTTGTTTTATTGATGTTTTGTTTAAAATTATTTAAATTAAACCAAGAATTGATACTTGACAGTTGATTGTTCACAACCGATACAAGTTGCTGCTCAGTGACAGGAAACATTATTGTGATTGGAACTATTGTGACTCTCCATATATTAAATCTGTTCTCAAAATTATTCAGAGGGCATCTGTATGCCCATTCCCGAACCTGAATTTCAGCTGTGCTTACTGCACACATAGTTAATAAACGGTATCAAGAAACTGCCACATACTTTCTCCCTTTTTTGCCCAACTTTAATGATTAAATTAGTTTTTATTTACTAAATATAGAATACAAAGCATGGTCGAATGTACAGGAAATCTTGTAAACAAGTTGTTTTCAAAAACAACCACCCAAATCCCTGTTTTTGAGGCACTACAGAATCCATTGCTACACACGTGGTTTTAAGAGGGGAAATGCCCCCTATTCAGGGTTATTAAGGGGCAACATATTTCTAATTTCCTCTGTTGGTCAATGCTAACTTGATAAGCATATCAAGTTAGAACGAAATTGATCACTAAATAAGTGAGAAATAGCAATTTTTGTATTCCCCATAAGAATAACATTGGATAACATACTGTGTTTACCGCAAAATGAAAATTTAGATTTTCTCCACAACCAGCAATCGTAGAATAGTAATTAAAAATACTAAATTATTTAGTTTTTTTGAGCTCTTTTTAATGGTGGATAGTAATATTTGTGTATATTTATGTTTTCTATATAAAATTAAAAAAAACAAATTTTTGATGTTTTAAGACCTATAATTTCTGAACCCGAAATTTTACAGAAATGCAAGTGGTGTCATTTTGTTGGAAAACCAAAGTTCTACAAACTACTTAAGTTTAATCAAAATCGTTAGAGCCGTTTTTTGAGAAATATTGATTTTTCATGTTTTTTTGCGGTTTTTGGGGGATGATACCCTTACAAATAAAAAATTCAAAAAAATGAAAAAAAATACCTGGAGATATCGTGGATTAGTACCTAAATACCAAATTTCATAAAAATCGGACCATTGGTTAGTGCTCTAGCTCTGTACACATCCATACAGACAGACAGACACACAGACATCACGTAAAAATCAATTTTTTGGGTTCAGGGAGCACCGAAAAGAATATTTCCACTAACTAACAACTCAAATTTGAAAATTTTGACGAAAACAATACTTTCTCCATATACTATGTGTATAAGGGGAGAAAGTAAAAATATATTATATTGTAAACATTATTAAGTTGATTTGAATGCATTGAAATGTAAATAGAATTGATCAATCAAACACCACCCCACTCCAAGTGCTGTGTGTGTTAAACACCCCACCATGAATATGGGGCCTGTAACTATAGTAACAACTCAACAGTGCTAATTGCTTTCATGGATATGGGGTCTAGACAGTAACTATAGTAACAACTCAACAGTGCTAATTGCTTTCATGGATATGGGGTCTGGACAGTAACCATAGTAACAACTCAACAATGCCTATGTTGCTTATAAAACAATGTTAGCAGCTGCTTACTCAATTGTTGTAAAACCTGAACTCTGCTATTTGGACTGGGATTTATATGGTAATAGGTTCAACTACAAAGAACGCAATAGTTAACAATCAAATAGGTAACTTATAGTTAGCAATCAAAATAGAAATGGAAGTTGTGGTCAGATCGGATATTCAGCCAGGTGTGATTGACACGAAGATCATTCAAGAAGCCGTCAAAGAGCAAGGGCCAAAAGGTGAAGCAGGCAAGCTGGTAGACGAGGAGGGATACGACCTCAAGGAGATAAAACACTTGCGGCTGGAGTTCCTGAGTAAGGCATTTATAACAAGAGTTCTAGTTTGTAGTAATATTATATTTGCATTATGATTTTGTAATTAAAAAAATTTAGATTCACTTATATATAATGCTTGGTAACAGAAAAGTTGTTAGTGTAAGTAATGGTTTCAAAAAATTGAACGGGCTATGGCCCCTAACCTTGCTTCATACTCTGCCTCATATGATCTTTTTACTCTTTACATGCTGAGGAAAAAACCTTATAAGTAGGAGCACATGACAGTTTACAAACAAAGTAGGCACTTAAATCACATGTTTTAATGCAAACAATGCAAGTAATGGTTTCAAGAGCGGTGTTATGCATTTGACCAGTAAAAATTTCTGAAA
This sequence comes from Allygus modestus, assembly GCA_963675035.1. Classification (NCBI taxonomy): domain Eukaryota; kingdom Metazoa; phylum Arthropoda; class Insecta; order Hemiptera; family Cicadellidae; genus Allygus; species Allygus modestus. Next base: position 30,349,404 of record OY776115.1, on the reverse strand, counting down.
ATGCAATTTGCAAGTTCCAGTATATATTTTTTCCGTGTTGTGTCCTTTATTTTGCAACTCTTTGTTTAAGTTAAGTGTAAGGATGTAAAATTGGTGTCATAACTCAACCAAAGAATTGGTACCGGTCCTCACCATGATGTAAATACCAGACATAGGTGTGCTCCATCGCCGACCAAATTCGGTAACGTTCTGCGCATCCCCCTAAGTTGTCATTTGTTTTGATTTTGAACACAAATTTTATTTTTACCATAAGATTTTCGTTCTGATGTAAATATCAGAAAGTAAACAAACAAGATGAAAATGACTGATGGTTGTTTGTTGGACGACTACCACCTGATTTTCCCCGAAGATCACGTCACTAAACCTACGCAAGAGCACACCTATGTCTGGTATTTACATCATAGGTACTCACCTTATTAATTCACAATGGGTATCAAAAGATAACTTGTCAATTACCAACATCTGTTCTTGCCATAAACTGCTCTATTGCATCAACACAATTTATTATGGGTTTAAATTAAAGTTGTAGTCTTTATAAACAACGATTTCAGGTAATCTGTGTTGAGGAGGGACGGCTTTGAAAGTTAACATTGGTCTTATGGGAGAAGCAGGTAGAAATGCAATTTGTTGCATGGCTGGAGCTCCCTCTTAAGAGCAGTTGCATAAGAAATTCCATATATATATATATCTTTATATATCATTCTGTAAGCAACATGTTTAAGTAAAAATTGTGGGAGTTTTGCAAATTCCAGAATGATGGGAGACAGCTCAAATTAAAGGTCTCAATCCCATGGACTTGGGAAAAATAAACAAATTTCTAAAAAGTTATCAGCAAACGGGAAATAACGTAAAAAAACATCCCCCATAAGAAAAGCATCGGGATTTATAAACGTCTGCTTTGTTTACATTAAAACATGTGATACACGTTTTTTTGTTTTTGACAAGAGTAAAAGAATCAGATGAGGCAGAGTGTTGCAGGAAGGTTAGGGGAAGGTTAGGCCCCTTCAAGCCACTAGTCTTTATATTTAATTCCGTAAGCGAATCGGTCCCCACGAAAGAACTCGAGCTAGGAAGAAGTTAAGTTACGTTATGACGATTCATTTTAAAGCTTGGAGGGCCAAGGAAGGTGGGAAAAATATCAGAAATGTCAAATATTACGTGGGCTATGCCCCACTGGACTTCAAAGATCCAATGATTTTCCTATGGAAATATCACTACAGTGTTTTTATTAATAAGCAAAATGAACTAATGATCAGCTGTGGTTATCCACTTACACGAAAACCATATGTTAATTAGGGGCTATAGCCCCAGTAAGCCACTAGTATATATATATATATATATATATATATATATATATATATATATATATAATTCCGTAAGCCCAAATTTGATAGTGAACGGGAGGTCGTATAAAGCTGGGAGGGGTCTCATTTTAAAGGTCTGGCATGATATTTTTGGGAAAAAGATATTTTTTTCTTAATTGTGTACAGAAAATTGTTTGCAGAATAAAATAATTCCAATTTAAATAGCATGGGGATTTTAAAATGTCTGCTTTGTTTGCATTAAATCATGTGATTTAAGTGCCTACTTTGTTTGTGAACTGTCATGTGCCCCTACTTATAAGGTTTTTTCCTCAGCATGTAAAGAATAAACGGTATCAGGAAACTGACACATACTTTCTCCCTTTTAGCCAAACTTTAATGACAAAAATATTTGTTATTTACTAAATATAGAATATGAAGTATAGATAAATGTACAGAAAATTGTCTAAAATAGTTGCTTGCTTTCAGAAATATCCACCCAAATTGCTTTTTTGGAGGCACTATAGAGTCCGTTGCTACACACAGTAGTTTTGAGAGGGGAAATGCCCCCTTGCCCCCCCCAGGGTTAAATAGCAACACATTTCGAACATCATCTGTTGGTCAATGCTAACTTGACCTGCATATAAAATTTTAATGAAATTGATCAGTAAATAAGAGAGAAATAGTTATTTTTGTATTCCCCATAAGAATAACATTGGACAACGTACTGTGTTTACCGCTAAATGAAAATTTCAATTTTCTCCGCAACTAGCAATCGTAGAATAGTAATTTAAAATACTAATTTATTTAGTTTTTTGAGCTCTTTTTAATGGAGAATAGTAATCTTTTTTAACATTTATGATTTTTTATGAAAAATCCAAAAAAACTGAATTTTTGATGTTTTAAGTCCTGTAATTTCTGAACCCGAATTTTTACAGAAATGCGGGTGGTGTCATTTTGTTGGAAACCTAAAGTTCTACAAACCACGAAAGTTTCATCAAAATCGTTAGAGCCGTTTTTAAGAAATTTGGATTTTTCATGTTTTTTGGCGGTTTTTGGGGGATAATTACCCTTAAAAATCAAAAATTCAAAAAAATGAAAAAAATACCTGGAGATATCGTGGATTAGTACCTACATACCAAATTTCATAAAAATCGGCCCATAGGTTAGGACTCTAGCTCTGTAAACATCCACACAGACACACACACACACACACACACACACACACACACACACACACACGGACACACACACACACACACACACACACACACACACACACACACACACACACAGACAGACATCACGTAAAAAACACTTTTTTGGGTTCAGAGAGCACCAAAACGAATATTTCCACTAACAACTCAAATTCAAAAATTTTTACGAAAACAATACTTTCTCCATATACTATGTATAGGGGGAGAAAGTAATAAAAAGATCATATGAGGCAGAGTATAGAAGCAAGGTTAGGGGCCATGGCCCTTTCAAGCCACTAGTTATATTTCTAAATTCTGTTGTATTTTACATGAGATTGTATATTTTCACTTATATTTAATTTGTCTAGATATTCTGCGCATTGATCACTTGTGGATGATGACAGGATTGACAAAACTACAGCTCGGAAACAATATTATTGAGAAAATAGAAAATCTAGAGACATTAGTGAACCTGAGGGAGCTGGACTTGTCTTTCAATAGGATCAAAGTTATAGAGAATCTAGAGGTAAGGATTTCATGTGATTCTAGCAAATTCTAGCAATCATAATTGTGTTCACCATCAATAAATGCAATTCTTGTTTAACAACGTCTTTAAGTCAACTTAGTTTTTAACAAGATGCCAATGTACTACTCAGTAACTGAATAATAAAAAAATAAAATGATGCCTCTTGTTTCAGAATTTGGAGAAAATTGAAACACTTACGTTATTTCAAAATTATATAACAAAAGTTGAAAATTTAGATCGCTTAAGAAATTTAGAAATATTCAGCATTGGAAATAACGACATTGAAGATGAGAGATGCGTAAGTAATGCTTTGTTCAAACCAGGAATGCTATCATAATTTAAAAGTATTATAAACACCCCCGTCGCAGCAAACCTGCGTACTCAGCGAATTTACAATTCATGCATATGTTTCTTACTACCAAATAAAGCCACTTACCAAGTTTCATAAAAATACATAAATAAATAAGTGATATATAGCATTTTATTTATTCTCTATAAGAATAATATTAGGGCTGAGTACGCAGGTTTGCTGCAACGAGAAATATAAGAAATGTGTTTTTAAGCAATTATCAATATAACTCAACCAGATGAAGCTACATACCAAGCTTTAATAATTTATATTCATAATTAAAGGAGATAAAAAACTTCCATAAGAATAACATTATGGCTGAGTATGCAGGTTTGCTGTTACGGGGATAATCAACAAAAAATAAATTTGCTGTGCAAATATACCAGTACTAGGTGAAGCCGCATACCAAGTTTCATCAATATACGTTCATAAGTAATCGAGATATGAAATTTTTAATATTCTCCATACGGATAACATATTGGACAACGTACTGTGTTTAGCACTTTGAATATCTCGGCAACGGTTGGACGTAGAAAAACAATTTAAACACCAAAATGACTGTTTTGTACAGCTAAACTCATTGGTAAAAGCAAATGTGAAGTTTTCAGTAAAATTAATTGAGGAAAAGCTAAAAACCATTTTCCCATAAGATTAACATGGAAGATTTTATGGACACGTTTTTTGCCACTTAACCTAGGTTAATGATTCAAAATACTATATTATTTGTTTTTTAAGCTCTATAAAATGATCAAAACAAAAATTGTTTGTTTTAAAAATTTCAGGGTGAAAAGTGCAAAAAACTGATTTTTGGAAAATGTTGAAACCCCATAAACCCCCGTTCCCATGGTCAGATTTTTCTGGTTTTCGTACTTAAAGTCATGAATGTCACTTTACACATTTGAGCCACATTTCATTGAAATCGGACCTTTTTTCCGAGAGTTATCGTCTTACGGACACACAGATATAAATTTGAACGAATAGTGTTTTTGGCATCTGGGGACCTCAAAACAAAAGTTATCATGGTCTCGGGCTTAAGTCTTACCATGAGACCTACGGTAATAGCTTCTTCCCTATAGGGGAAATTCGCTAAAAGTCAAAGGTTTTACTTATAAGTGATCTGTGTTAAACGATGAATCTATTTGTGAAGTAATTATTCTACTTTTGCGGTATCGTTACTGATTTTGCTTCAACTCTTTTAGATCGCTTCCTCCTCGTGGCCAAGAGCTGGACAGGGATAACTCCATTAGGGAAAGGGAGGGATCATTAGGGAAGCCAATCTGGACACTGCTTCTGTATTTACTTCAAATGTATGGCAGCCAGTTTAATATTAATGTCTTGGAGGTTATCCTCAAAAAATTCATCCATCGAATAGAAAATCTTTTTCTTCGACTACACAGCTAGCATTGTCACATTACCGGAATGCCCCAGAGATTCCTGGGGTAAAAATATAGCTCAGGGGATTTTCTACAACAAATTAAAAACCTCCTCTGCCTTGAATTTTTCCATAAAAAAGCGATGTTTTTATGCAAAATTTCATGTTGAAATCAAATTTAGGAACAAACTTAAATTTTTGTTTGCAACCTTTATAAAAAAATCTCCCTAAATTGGTCGAATGCAGGCATAAAAATAGCATATTATTGATTCTATAATTTATTTTTCATTAAAAATGCTTAAAAAGAGTTATTTTATGGACAAATTACGAACTTTAAGGGCGGCTAGGGCCCTTCTCTTAGGTTCGTTCTGTATGAAATTTATATACAAACCAAGTTTATACAAATCTTCGTTTGCACAAATCTTGGGGAGGTGTACCCGAATTTCCCCCTCCACTGGGTAGGAGGTCGCCAGCTTTAATCTCTTTTTCCCACACTACCATACGATAAGCCTGCATACAACTCATCTTTTTCTTGAATTTTCCAAAGTCCAGGTTCCTCACCTCCTTTGCCAGTGCTGGTCACTCTCACAATCCTTAGTCTGCACCTGGTCACTATATCCTTCTGTTTCTCAGGTCGTAGTTGCAACTGCCACAAACTGTTTCTTGTCGAGTTCAGGCTCAGCACTGCTCTTTACTGGATCTATATCTCTTCCAGGTCCTCTACCTGAGGAACTTCAAGAGCCTCCGGTCGCTGAACATGGCCGGCAACCCTTGTGCCCACGAGGGGTTCCGGGAGTACGTGGCTGCCTTCATACCCCAGCTGGTCTACTACGAGTACAGGCTCCTCACGGAGAAAGAGGTCCAACTGGCTCGGAGTAAATATCTGTGGGTGTTGCCTCAATTCATTTTAAACTATTATGTCCCCTTACCTTTTCCTTTTGTTACCCTGTTCTTTTTCCAGGTATTTTAAGCCTAGTTTAGTAGCAGTTGCTAATATGAATGTTATTACTGAAGTTCGCCAGATCGATCCTGAGCAAAATCCTGAAAAAATTGTGAAGGTTCGATACTGGATCCAGCTGCCATTTAATATTGGGCTATTAATTAATGATTATGGCTAAAGAATCAGCCAGTCCTAGTCAGTAACAAGCCTATGCACAAGGAATCTCACCCATTCTACACCTTAACGTACGCTCTAGTTGCGTCGGCGTCTTACAAAGTGATTAAGGCGAGTTTGTTTCTCTCAATTGCTCAGTCACTAAGTCACTTGCTTAAGACATTCGCTGCGGGTGTCCTAGAATTGGAACGTTGCTCAACATTATGAGTGAAATGCTATGTCTAACAGTGACTGATTGATAAACCAGGATCATTACTTAATAGCGTCACTATTTTCAAAATGTGAGTATTTTCACATGACTCTTTTGTAAGCTGAATAGAATGAATTATTAGGTAATTCTCTCGTTACTTTCATATCATAGACAACCATGAGCATTGTAAATGGACACTGGTATGCATATTAAATCTTATGTATACAGGAAGCATATGAGTCAAATTCTAGTAATTTGTGATATATTTTTGTAAATTTTGTGGCAGCGCTTTGGATTTTTGCTGAGGTGATTCGTATAAGTCAAAAAGTAGAAGATCCTGTGTCTGTAATCACTTTACAGACGAGAACATGTTTCAAGAGATTAAAATGTCTAGATGTTGTGCTTGATAAATTACCAAAGTATAATCAGTATAAACAGGTCAACTGATTGGTTTTTCTTCTCACTGGTTGTGGTTATAAACTAATAATAACATATATTTTTGTTTATAAAAATTGAGTTATTATTACTATGTAATAGTATATTTCATAAAAAGAGTGGAAAGTGGGATTTTGCATGTTCGAGACCATACGTTTGAAGTGTGAGACTTGTCGAGCACTTCAAGTGGTCGAGAACATGCAAAACAATTTCCACGCGAGTTTTAAATGATACTTTTCACCACACTACTTTGATATCAAGAGTGGAAAATGACGATTTTCTATAGTAAACATTACTTTTTACTGTTAACATCTAGTATAGTTTTTACCCTTGACATCAGTATGTAAATATGAAGTTTCGCAGGTGATAAACACATAACGAAAACAGTTGATATCAAAGTAGTGTAGTGAAAAAGATTTTGTAATGGGGTTATTAGCAAAACATAAAAAAAGAGGTTGGCAGGCTCTTTTTGCCTTACTTTGCCCGTCCACATAGACTATACATCGCCTGTTGGAACTTATCCAACAAAGCAAGGGGTTACAGTGTATAAGTTGTGCTGCACTGATAAAACTGACATGCCAGGGCTGGGATTCGAACCCACGACAGGGCCGCTGCCATGGTTCCGGAGTCCGTCGCCTTGACCATGACTCACCTACCATATTTAACACTTTTAATTCATGATTTCCCTTGATTCCGGCATACCAAGTCCTTGTATATGCAGTATTATTCCTCAGTATCTCATCTGCTTTTTAAGTGACAATATTCTACTGAAATTTCACTCTGCTAGGAAGGATCTTCAGCAAGTGGAGAAGGAGGAGGCTCTGGCTGAGGCGGCGGAGCGAAAGGCAATGGAGAGAAGAGTGAGAGAGGAACTACACTCGGAGGCCTTTGTGGAACAGCTGGATGGGGACCAGCTGAGTGAGGCGATGTTCAGCGGTGACCCGAGTGGGCAAGCTCTACAGCTGATGGGCGAAGAAGCAGAGGAGCTATACAACAGGTGAGAGGGGAGCTGTTTAGCTGGTGATCTCTTGCACTGATGCCTCTAAGCATTTACCTGGTGGTTGTAATGCATTTGAAGCTCGATCTATTTAAAAAGCGGATAGGGCTCTGAGAAGAGTAGTACTTTCCCTTAGTTGGAAAACTCCCTCCACCGGAAGCCTTACTAGAGGAAGAACGATTTTCCCTCGTACCAACATTATTGAGCTCATAAAGAATGCTAAAAACATAGGTGAGGAATATCAGAGTTAAATAAATTGTTTAATTTGGTTTATGATAAGAAAACAAATCATTGATTAATATCTATATTTATAAAAAAGGATATTGGTTTGTTTGTTTGTATATATATTTGAAGTTTATGGACTCGGATACCGTTGGACCGTTTACCATGAAACTTGGTATATATATGTAAAATTTCATGGAGAAGGTTTTTAAGCCCTCCATTTCATCCTAACTCAATTGGACTCCTTCCAAGAGGCCCAAAAGTGTTCCATATAAACCTTATGGAAAGATATTGTTGTTTACATAAAAGCTAATGACATGTTTACTCTTGAACAGGTGATCTTGGTGATATTGGTTTTAGTTGGTAATAGTCAAAGGCATGACAACGTCTGCCGGGTAACAGCTAGTTATAATTAAAATTTAATTTGCTGGATTTTGTATTTACCGATAAAAAGAGCTTCTTACAATGTAGTGATTAATAATTTATTTAACCAAAAAAATTTGCTGGTTGCATTCATCGCTCAGGGATTCATCTTCTATGGTTTGGATATGTGTTACTACAGTAAACAGTAAACTAAATCAGAGATTAACACTATTACTTTTAAAACTGATGAGACAGAGCCCTAATGGATTTTCTACAAAAAAAATCTATGTTTTCTTTGAGTGAATAGATTTATCATGATGAAATTTTAGCTAAATAGTAGGTGTGTGTGATGAAACTACAAACGAAGACATTTAGCTTTGATACTTTCACCTTAAATGCACAGCCCTACTTAATCTTACTTTTATCATATAATATCATTATCATTATAATATAATTTTTGTCAATAACTGCTCATAAATGTGTGGCTTTTCCAAATATACACAACATTTAATCATAGATCGGATGTATTATGTGGCCCTGAAAAGGGCCGTTTAGCTAAAGGGGGGCCTCTAGGAGTTTATGAAGATCAATCACCCCATTTACCATGGGGGGATAAACCTACACATCCTCCAAGAAAAAGGGTGAGTATGGCATATCCACCCACTCTGGTGGTGGAAAAGAATAGCCGATTGGTCTAGGGTGCCTTGAATTTTGGAAACAGTAAACATATTTATTTTTCTTAGTCGTGCAAAGGACTTCAGGGCACTTAAGAGCATCTAAGGTATTTTTATTGGGAATCTCGGCCCTAGAGATGATTGTGGGGAGAAATAAATCACTAAATATGCAGGCACACACTATCTTATCACGGTGAATTTAAGAAATAGAACGACATTGCAGTGAAAAAGTTGACTTTTGAGCTTATCACTCACCCAAAAATTTATAAGGCTTTACTGTTCTACCAACCATCTCAAAAATATATGAAAAAGCAGTACATTTACAATTCACATAATTTTTAGAAAAATTTCATTTATTAGATGAAGGCCAGCATGGTTTTGAGGTCGGGAAGATCAGTCATGAGCGTTGCTATATCATTCATTGAATCAATCACTGAATCAGTTGATAAAGGAAAAATAATACAATTGGGGTGTTCATGGAAATTTCAAAAGATTTTGACAGTGTTAAACACTCCAAGATAATAGAAAACTTAGAAGAACTTGGAGTGACAAAAATGCCCTTGACTGGTTTTGATCCTATCTTTCCGATAGATCTCAATATGTAAAAATTACTCATTTATAAAAAAATGAAAAAATAATTAAAACCTCTTCTCAGTTTAACAGTTTAAAATCTGGTGTACCCCAGGGGTCTATTTTAGGGCCTTTGCTCTTTCTTTGCTATCTAAGGGGGATGGATAGGGCAGTAGTACATAACGTGAATAGTGACCTCTGTCTATATGCCGATGATGCAAATTTGTTGGTATCATCAAGATTGCCAGAGGAAACAGAAATTTATGCATTTAGGGAATTAAAAAATATTGGAATTTTTCTTAAAAAACACAATTTACCCTTGAACACAAAGAAAACCAATTTTGTAAATTTTAAAACTCCACAAAACAGAATGTTGAAAGATCCAGTAGTAACTCATGAATCAAATAACATTGAAAAGAGGGATAGTGTAAATTTTCTGGGGTTAACAATAGACCAGCATCTAAATTGGGATGATCATACACATACACTTTTAACTAAAATAAAGTCTGGAATTTATGTATTAGCGAGAATGATTTACTATTGTGATGTAAAAACACTGAAAAACATACATTTTGCCCATGTACATTCTCACATTTCATTTTGTATTGCACTTTACGGATCAACAAAAAAATTAACATGGAAAGTATTTTAAAACAAAAAAAAGGGCTATCAGAAATATGCAAAAGCTAAAATTTAATGATACGGCAAAGGATCACTTTAAAAGTTTGCAAATCTTTATCTTTACTGTTTTCAGCCAATATATATTAGAATCTCTTCTCGCAGCAAAAAATGAAAAACTAAACGTTAATATTAAATTACCAACTCATCCCTATAATACTACAGGAAGGAACAAAATTATCCAGCCCCACCGGCTAACATTTGAAATAAATAACCAACATATTATTTGAGGAAAATATTTTTAAAATACATTTCAAAAAATATAAAAGCTGATAAAGGTTTGAAATTTAAAAAAAATTAAAAATTATATAATACGAGGGCCATCCAAAAAGTAAAGAACGTTTTCTTACTGGACCTAGCGCAGCTCTCCCATCACCACGATTGCGAGTGTGGCAGTCCACTCACCTCCCAACCAAAATATGAGCCGAGTCTTGTTGCTGTGCGGTCACACGTTTTTTTCTACAGCGATTTAAATTAGCGGCGGTAAACGAAAATCCCGCGAAATATGAGATACGCAGTGTTATTCTGTTTCCGAGTTAAAAAATGCCCAGACCTAGACATTTTTTGAAAACACCAAAGAAATTTTATGGTGAAAGAGCAAAAAAACAAGATCTTAAATTGATGTAATGTGCTAAGATTTTAGCAGCTGTTTTCCTCAAATTTTCCTCAAGTCTTTCTTGCCACGCCGATCCTTGTCGTTCACAATGGATTTTCTTTCATTAAACCAGTTGCATCATTGTTTCCCCTGAATATTCGACTTGAAGACTTGTTTGCACTTTCATGATAAACTTTCTTTGGTGTTTTTCTAAAAAAAATATATATTCCCAAACATTTTTAAATTCAGAAACTGAATAATACTGCGTATTTCATATTTGGCGGGATTTTCGATTACAGCCTCCATTTTGAATAGCTGTAGAAATAAGACAGGTGACCGCATAGCAACGAGACTCGGCTCATACTTTGGTGGGGAGGTGAGTGGACTGCCACACATGCAATGGCAGTGATGGGTGAGCTGTGCTAGGTGCAGTGTAAGCAAACGTTCTTTATTTTCTGGATGACCCTCGTACATAAAGCATTGTATTCTATTGAAGAGCTTTCCACCCCTCTCTAAATCTAAATAATTTTGATTTATATATTTGTATGTTAATGATAAAATTATTTTGTTTATTGGATAATTGAACGAAGTGAAAGTATCCTTAAACACAACTTTACTGCTTAGACTGGTAAGAGAATCAACTCAACTGGCGTGTCTGTGACCACAATAACTCGAGAATGCCTCCACAGTTAAACTTAAAATTTTCCAGAAAAACTTAACAGGTCAAAATCTCGGTCAAGTTCGTTATTCAGATAATTTCGTTCAGTATTAATCAAATTATCTTAAAACCAAATTTATTTTTTTCTTTATAAGAATAACATTGGAAGCCATTTTAGTGGTACTTGAATCGTTAAAATTTAGCCGACGTCTATGTTTCAACAACAGAGTAACAATAGTTAGTTTACTCGAGTATACTTTGTTATACTGCGTACAAAAAAACACATAAGAGGGATAAATTGAAGTATATTTTTAAGTTGTGAGCATATTTCTTATTTTATAAAATTATTAAGTGTACGTTATTAAAAAAATATCCATACAGTTAATTTTCCCTTAGTATGCTTACTCTGTGTAAATATCGTCAGTCCGTCAGTCGTCGGAGGCAACGATTGTAACAGTAGAGCGTGGAGGATCGAAAACCTCAAAATAACTTTTCAATAGGTATAGATGACTGTAGATACTGAGATATTAACTTAACTTATAAAATAGTTTGTTTTTTACATTGTCTTAGACAATTGGTAATATTGTGATTGTCATATGGAAAAAGTATACAAAGCCTCAATTTGTCTAGAAAGCGTTGATGAAGTTAGCCACAGTAAGCGAACAACCTTAAAATTTATATTTGTAGGACAATTATTTGCTAGGATATATTTTCACTAAATTAATAATAAAAATTGCCTACATTACCTAAAATACATTACCAGTAATGTAGTAGGTAACCACAATAAAAGCTATAGATTATTCAAACCAAACAGCCTTTTTCGGAAGGTTATCTTGAATGATTTGACATAGCCTAGGGTTGGATTACAGTAAGAGTAAGCCGACATTAAATTGGTAATACATAACTGTTGTGAAATACTTTAAACACATTACCAGGAATGTTGTAGTGAACCAAAATAAAAGCTTAAAACTATTCTAACCAAACTAAGCTTTTTATACAGGTTATCTGAAATGATTTGACAAATCCTAGGTTTGGATTATACTGAGCTGTTTAGATCATAAACTTGGACCTATGGTTATAAAATGTTGGTCTATACACTTAGGCTACTACTTGCCATTTTAGAAGTTTCATGTACGGTCTTGGACCAACCCATGTTTATAGAATTTAATTTTATGATAGCCTAGGCTATTGAAACAATATATTGAAATATCATTTTGTAAAATACAACTGTTGTAAAATACTTTTAACACATTACCAGGAATTTTGTAGCGAACCAAAACAAAAGCTTTTAAACTATTCTAACCAAACTAAGCCTTTTATACAGGTTATCTGAAATGATTTGACATATCCTAGGTTTGGATTATACTGAGCTGTTTTCATCATAAACTTGGACCTATGGCTATAAAATGTAGGCCTATACACTTAGGCTACTTGCCATTTTAGAAGTTTCATGTACGGTCTTGGACCAACCCATGTTTATAGAATTTAATTTCATGATAGCCTAGGCTATTGAAACAATATATTGAAATATCATTTTGTAAAATACAACTGTTGTAAAATACTTTAAACACATTACCAGGAACGTTGTAGCGAACCAAAACAAAAGCTTTAAACTATTCTAACCAAACTAAGCCTTTTGTACAGGTTATGTGAAATGATTTGACATCTCCTAGGTTTGGATTATAGTGAGCTGTTTTCATCATAAACTTGGACCTATGACTATAAAATATAGGCATATACACTTAGGCTACTTGTCATTTTAGAAGTTTCATGTACGGACTTGGGCCAACCCATGTTTATAGCATTTAATTTCATGATAGCCTAGGCTATTGAAACAATATATTGAAATCTCATTTTTTCATCTAAATAACTGGGCCTGACGATTTATTGTTAATCCTTAAGGATATTTTGACTTGGCCTATAGAAATTGTTAACATTAGTTCATATAGGAAACTCGCTGTTCTTTTAAAAGTTAAATTAACCACACTGCTAAAGTCACTGCTTAGCCCAAAATGCTCTATTTGTTCTAAGATAACGCACCCATGCCAATCCTAACAACAAACCATGCCTGAAATCTTCAATTTATTTTAAAAATAAATAAATTTACGTATTTATACAACATTTACTTTGATAAAAACAAGTGATAAATGTATGTATGTTTTTCTACGGATAAAATGTTAGGTCGGCGGTGGGATCCGAACCTGCGACATTACGCCCCAAGAGCCAGTGCGATACCCCTCAGCTACCGCGATAATTGATCCTTAGAGAAGTGAATAAAACTATAGCTATACTGTATAGACATAAAATCCGGATTCTGGCGGCAGTTAAATGATAACGGAATGTATTCTGATGATGTTACTCAAATCAGATATTGAATTTTTTATGAGACTCGATTTAAGTTTGATCATGCTTTTCAATTATCCTTATACGCGAGGAATGAGCGTACACCTAGTGTAAATAAACTGTGAACTATTTATTGTACTACATGTGCAAAAAATGAATAAATATTTATGACTATGACTTTCATTTGTAGCCTCAGTGACTAATATCGACTAAGTTGAAGAATTAATCAATATTGATTCAACACATACCGGTACCCCCGCCGCAGCAAACCTGCGTACTCAGCGAATTTCCAATACTTTAAGACACATAAAGCCACATACCAAGTTTCATCAATATACATGTATAAACGAGTTCGCACGCGGCACGCTGACGTGAGGGAAGTGAATTTCCACATAAAAACTTGTAAAACTCTAAATAAGTGTAAAAACATACATTTGCCCAATTTTTATTGAAATCTGAAAACATTGATTTTTTGGCTGTTCTGATACTCCTGGTTTCATTTACTTGCAAAGCTGGGAATACAATTTTGCGCATTATAAGGTTAGAAGAAGGTCCAGACACGCTTGAAAGTAGGCGTGAGGTTGCTGGGGATGATAAAAGTACTCTAACAAAGGAATAAAAGGCTTTTCTAGTGTAAAACCCCCATAAGACAACGTACTGTGTTTGGTCGATACACATTTTCTTTAATAACTCAGTAAATATTTATGCTAGAATGACGAGAGAGGGCTTAAAACTTTCGCCTTACTAATTCCCATCTTTTTACATGCATTGATTTTACATCTGGGGCTTTTATGACCCTTTTAGTGCCCAAAAACTCGAAATTTGAAAAAATAATCCCCAAAAAAAGGGGTTTAGAGTTTTACGATTGTTTTGCCCAACAAACTTGTCCAACTGATTACAGAAAGGAACGTCCCTACCAAATTTGAAGTAAATCGGACAAAAAATGTGACCGCTAGATTGCAAACACACATATATATATATATATATATATAAAATTTTGAACGACCCCCCAAAACGTGTTTAGGGGGTCACGTTAGGAACTTCTACGGTGGTCCCAGGCTTAAGTTTCACCGTGCGGGTCATGCTAATAGTTCACTTTCCAAAGGAAATTAATTCACTTATAAGATATTTATAACCTTTATATTAATAGGCAAGCACAAAACTGTCCCTCCTTTTTTATCAGCTTGTGAGCATCGTAGGAGAAATTCACACACACCGTTAGAAAGGTATTGTCCTGTAGATGAGCAGAAACCCCTTTTAATTTACATCGGCCCTCCGGGCTACGTCCTACAAGTCTTCAAAGTTTCAATGTTAATCTTATGAAAAAACAGTGATAAATTAAATTGTATATTTTACAAGCTGATATAATAACAAATGCAAACGAGCAAGAACAGATGTTTTAGAACTAATATTAATATTAATAAAAAGTGCTACTGACTGAAATGGTAACACCCTTCTCTTATGCGTTTTAACTCTACATTAAAACAATTAAACGTGGGTGTGAGGGGGGAGAGGGTGGTGGAGTGGTGAAGGGAAGGGGGAGAGGGAGCGATAGAGATAGAGGGAGTGGTTATTTGTGAAGTTCAACATGAGGTCACTGGTTCAAATGCATTTATTTATGTGGCAAAACATTCATCCAAACAGCCATTATTCGTATTTGGAGCTTTGGGTTTATGTAAAATTATTTTTGGTTGAATTTCGACCTCTGGGCGATTGCTAGTTTTAATTATTCTCTATAAGAATAACATGGCGGCTGATTACGAAGGTTTGCTGAAACAAAGCACACAAAAAATGGGTTTTTTCACAAATATTAATATAACTCAACTAGATAAAGCCACATAAGTTAGTTGTATTAATTTATGTTCATTATTAAGGGAGATAACATTTGACTTATTCCCAGTTTACACTAGTATTTACAACTGCTACCACTGTTGGATGAATAGTCTTAAATTGAAACATCTTTATCATCAGTTTTCAGGAGCAAGTGCAAGGAGTGACAACGGAAATCTTTAACCTTGGCCAGGAACAGTTAAAGCTGCGCAAGGAAGAGATTCAACAGTTCATGCAGTGCGTCCAACAAGCTAAAACCCGTAGTCAAAAGAAAAGCCAACGGTGAGATGAAATACTTCTCACTGCATATACCTCCACCGAGATATTAATAAATGAAAGAACTCTTTTCTAAGTTCTTCAGTTATTCTAAGTTACATTTCATTGCCAGAATAGTCTTTTGTTTGGTTTTGGTTAGACACTGAAAAACCTAATAAAATCTAAGAGTCAATTCAAACAATAAAACTTGTGGATCTCTTTCTTAATGTTACGAGATGCACATGATTATTGTAAATGTGTATAGAATTTAAGTACCAGGAGGCTGATCTTTGATCAAAAAAGGTTCTTCAGTATGTAGCTCTCATTAAATTTTCACCAAAACTCTTCTATAAGCCAACTCAAGTGCTGCTCATTCGTCTCTCTGTGCTCAATGTATTTTTGGTTTAATTGGCGTAGACTCTAATTTGTAAGTGATCCAGAAAATATATATTTGATTTATTTTAAGATCTAAATTGGCCCTGGAAGTAAGGGGGAAAATTGTTGTCTTTGCTTAAAGTATATCAATCTTTAAATGTAATTACTAAACTTTTTCCAGGATTGTAGAAGATTTTACGACTGGCAAGAATCAAGTGTTCATCGGAATTCAGGAGCTGATGGCTGCCTCGAAGGAGAAGGACGCTGATAAGGAAGCGATAGCTGCCAGCATCGGGGCGAAGATAACAGAGTTCAACGACCTTTGTCAGAAAACATGGAAGAGCCTTATGGGCATAGAGCTGGTTCTCTTTGAACAATTTGAAGTATGTTTACCAGTATTATAAATTGATATTTAACTTTCAATGCCGGAGGCTTTTTGTATGTGTCTTATTTTTTATTTAGCAACTCATAACAAACCATATATTTTATACCTTGATCTTCAAGCTACAAGCTAGCTCATTGAGGAAGAAAAAAGCTACAACTAGATCATAAAGTTTACGATCAGTCTGACTCTGTTTGCCACTAACACTCAATCTCTATAACAGCGGACAAATGAATTGCCAGTTGAGGGCGTGGTTTGCCGGGCTATCAACCAAGATCAGCCAATAGTAGACGTGCTGCATTGCCAAAACCCCACACAGGTGATCGGAATAATATTCGAGTGGTATTTTTCTATGGCAAAATGGCAACAGTGACAGTGTACAGCCATTCTATTGGCTATAGCTCAACTGTCAATTTATTTGTCCGCTATTATAAGCTGAAGGTATATCATAATACAGTAAAAACCCATCAACCAGAATTAAGAACTGTTTAAGATTACCGTTTTTTTCCCTTTGGATAATCAGTTGTTAATATTTAAAGGCTATTTTGGCAAAAAAGTATGTACAATTGTTACTTTCAACATTGATTTAATAATAGTGAATTCTAAAACCTGCAAATGTGAATGATTTGGGAAAAATTTCTTAAAATAAATACAAATATTTTTCTTCATAACAATTGTAAGCAGTTTTTTCTCTCCACTTCCTGATTAGCATAATGATTCCAGTTTCAATTATGGTTTAGGTTTAACAGGGTTTAGTTAACTGGGGTTTACTTAAGTAACTTCAAATCAAATCAAAATCTCTTTATTGTAATATAAGTACATATTGTACAAGAAATAGCAACAAGATTGATTGATTGTTGGCTTGATTGTTCTTAATCTTAAAAACCTGTCCCAGTTCCTTCCCTTTAACACATATAGTTAGCTTATACAGGTTCAGTTGTTTTGTAATCGATTCAGTATCTTAAAAACTATATTATCCTGTTTCAGGAGTTAAACGTAGAGTTTGAGAAGAACCTCGGGGATATGGTGTCCCAGTTTATAGAGGTGGCTCAGGTCCATTTCACCCTCGTACGAGAACACGAGAATATTTTCAGCCAAGTATTGAGGGATTCGGCGATGAGGTATCTCACTCATCTCACTACCCGGAGAGACGACTTGACTATGTTGCCAACCACACTACAGGAGGTGGGTCAACTGTCTAATGTAGAACTATAAGATTAGACGACTTGACTATGTTGCCAACCACACTACAAGAGGTGGGTCAATTGTCTAATGTAGAACTATATGATTAGACGACTTGACTATGTTGTCAACCACACTACAGGAGGTGGGTCAATTGTCTAATGTAGAACTATAAGATTAGACGACTTGACTATGTTGTCAACCACACTACAAGAGGTGGGTCAATTGTCTAATGTAGAACTATATGATTAGACGACTTGACTATGTTGCCAACCACACTACAAGAGGTGGGTCAATTGTCCAATGTAGAACTATAAGATTAGACGACTTGACTATGTTGCCAACCACACTACAAGAGGTGGGTCAATTGTCTAATGTAGAACTATATGATTAGATGACTTGACTATGTTGCCAACCACACTACAAGAGGTGGGTCAATTGTCTAATGTAGAACTATATGATTAGACGACTTGACTATGTTGCCAACCACACTACAAGAGGTGGGTCAATTGTCTAATGTAGAACTATAAGATTAGACGACTTGACTATGTTGCCAACCACACTACAAGAGGTGGGTCAATTGTCTAATGTAGAACTATAAGATTAGACGACTTGACTATGTTGTCAACCACACTACAAGAGGTGGGTCAATTGTCTAATGTAGAACTATAAGATTAGACGACTTGACTATGTTGTCAACCACACTACAAGAGGTGGGTCAATTGTCTAATGTAGAACTATAAGATTAGACGACTAGACTATGTTGTCAACCACACTACAAGAGGTGGGTCAATTGTCTAATGTAGAACTATATGATTAGATGACTTGACTATGTTGTCAACCGCACTACAAGAGTTGGGCCAATTGTCTAATGTAGAACTATAAGATTAGACGACTTGACTATGTTGTCAACCACACTACAGGAGGTGGGTCAATTGTCTAATGTAGAACTATATGATTAGACGACTTGACTATGTTGTCAACCACACTACAAGAGGTGTGGGTCAATTGTCTAATGTAGAACTATAAGGTTAGACGACTTGACTATGTTGCCAACCACACTACAAGAGGTGGGTCAATTGTCTAATGTAGAACTATATGATTAGATGACTTGACTATGTTGTCAACCACACTACAGGAGGCTCGATTGTCTTGTGTAGAACCAACTATATGTGACAATTGTGGCTGTTGATTGTTGTTGTTGTCATACCAAATGTATCAGTTAGATACTCGATTTTAACTCACACCACTGCCCTCAGAGTAAAAAGTCCAGCCAAGAGCTTTGTTCGCTCTGTGATTAGCATACACAATTGGTAAGTCAAAACAACAGGGGTAATTAGTATTTCTGGAGGTTCAAATAAATGAGTTATTAAAACGCAAATGCTTAAAACTGACTATGGCACAGAATCTGTTGCAGAAAGTAGAAGGATTTAAATTAAAGAGACCACACACAAACATGAGTACATTCATTGTATATTGCCATATTTGACAGAAAATACGGACGTACAATCTGATGATAGCCATTAATGATTTGAATAACTTTCACATTCCTGTTGACAGATCATGACGGACAAGGAGACCCTAGCTGCAGCCTTGAACATGTCCCATGACATTCATCAGCAGGTGATTGACAACAGAGAGGACCAACTCATCTCCCGAGTCAGGGGGTGGCACAGGGACTTGTGTGACGACCTTCAGACGTGAGCTAAGAATACCTTCTTTATTGTTTCTAGGACTTAATGTAGCGTGATAATTTATAATTAGAACTATAAATAATATTTATATTATTTCCTCTATCACCCAACCACCTAACCTGGTGGGGTACAAACTATTTTAGCATTTCCTTAAGTGAGATGTGAAACCATACAAATTAACTCAAAGAAGCCTGTTAAGAATTTTAAGCGGGGACCTCCAGAACATGAGTCACACAAGCTGACTACAGCAATGACTCACTTGGGTTCTGTCATAAGTTTAGGTGGTTGTATTTTGATTGTTATATTTTTAATCAAATTTTTTTACTTTAAAATAAACTGTTGGTTTTTTCCAATAATATTTTATAATACTCAAAAAAAGGAAAAATAACCGAGTTTGAAGTTAGAAAATATATACCAGGATAATTGTATACATTTTAAAATGCTAATTCTGGAATGCATGAAACCAAACAGAAAAAATCCAAAATTTAAAGACATTATCAAGAAAAAATTTGTTTTCTAGCATATCAAAATGTTCAATATGATTCCTACATGTAATCATATGAAAATATTAGAAACTCCTAAAGTGCTTCGCCATTGAAGTTTTAATGTGTAGCTAACAGAAATGAGGATTAGGTGGTTATTTTTTAATTATAGGTTCATTATTCAAATATAGAAAGTCATGAGTTTCATTCCAGAATTTAGGATGTACAAAATAGATTTTAGTCTCCATTAATTTTAGCAGTGCAATTAGGATTGCTATGTATGATTTAAAAACTATAACAGTATAACTTTTATCTGCTAATGAGGTACAGTTACTACTTTCTACACTGTGGTCACAGAAAATTCCCAAAGGGAGTGGTCCTTAGCAAATTAAAATTAGACAAGATGGTTTTGTTACAGAGAAGAGATCTCTCGCAACCGAGCAACTGTGTTGGAAATCAACCATTTCTTGGATATCCAGAAAGAAGAGTTTGACATGTTCAACTTGGACCTGGGAGATGACGAGTTCTTGCTGGGAGAAGAAGACCCTGTGCTGACCTCGACCCCACGATCAGGCTGCTCGCTGAGCAACCGACAGTAGGCGTTTGATAATTTTCATAAGAAGATGAAAGTCAGGGAAAGTTGATTTTGTAAAAAGTTAGAAAAAAGGGAAAAAGCTAGGTAGAAGCCAGAAGTCAGGGGAAATCATCGATATTTTATACAAGTCAGGAGAGTTTTAAATTTAATTTCAAAGCAATATGGTGCAAAGATCAGAACTTATTTGATTTTTGTTAAATTGTTTTTTATAGTGCAACAAAGATGAAGTGAAAAATAAGGCAAAACATGTATTGGGCAACAAAAAATTAAAACTGTAAACTGTAAAATAATAAAATAAACTAGGGAGTGTTGGACGGCTATCGGAAAGGTGAAGGGCTTTACCAAAATGGATTTCATTTGTTAATTACTGCCTATTGTAAATAATGTGTGTTTTCCGAGTTGAGAGTCGGGGAAAATTAGATTTTTCTGTTAGGAAAGTCAGGAAAAATAACTTTTTAAGTCAAGAAAAGTCAGGGAAATTATTAACCAAATAAAAGTGTGAATGTGTTAACTGTATTTAAAACCATTCTATTGGGTGAACAAATAGATTACTTTGAAATAGTATCATTCTCCATTTGTGTCTTGGTCGACTAGCGCATAAATTATAAGTGTATTCATTCAAATTTGGCATACAGATTGTTTTCTATTACATAAAGAATGAGTTTGATATAACACCCTTTACAGCTGGTGGCCTTTTGAAGTATTTGTAAAATTGCAATGCTCTTATCTTAAATCTGGTTTGAAATCTGTTAGGAGTCTCATCATAATCTTTGCTACTTTTTACAAGATTATATTTTAAACCACCGTTATTCAGGGCCTTACCGTAAGGGGGGGCCTGGGCCCGTCGAGGGGGGCCCGGCGGCCAGGCCGAACACTGTTGTCTAAAAAAAATGTCACCAACTTAGATCCGGACAGCAACAAGGGCCCACACCACCAGGCCTGCCCAGGGGCCCGTGAAAGCTGAGTATGGCCCTGCCCTTATTTTATCCTCCAATATCATTAAAATCCACCCATTAAAATTGAATTGAATGCAGTACAGTAATAGATATAACGTTCAGGCATAGTAACTAACATAGTAGCGCCTGTCATGGTTTGAAAGCACTTAATTTAACATGAATATCCAAATTTAAAGTGATCCAAAGCCCAATCTTACATTTTACTGGATACAGATAATTTTAATTTCCAAATTTATTTATGTACAATAAGTGTACATTGGGTGGTTTTACAAACTAAGGCAGAGTTTGCACTAAAGAGTTCTCCTATTTAATTTATGTAGGGAAATAAACAATAACTAGTGGTCCTGTTGCTCGAATCCGAGCAAGCTTTTACCCAAGGAAAGATTTCGTCAGTTAAAGTTCGTCGGCCTCCTCCTCTTGGCCGTCCTGGTCGACGTCTTATAGTCTCCATTATGTCGAACGTTTTTTTGGTTATGTTTTGATTTTGTGCAAATAAAAACTGGTGTTTTGTTGCCAGCTGTACGTTCAATAACCATTTTTCAGGGTCAGATTTTATTTGTTTAACCACTTCCTTAAATAAACAGCTGATTTCTCGATCGTTGGTTTGTAACTGCATATTATATCTATGGGGAAAATCGCGACTTTGACTCCATATTTTCCCATGTCAACGGTGACTTTTATAAATTTTTTTAATTGATGGCAAAACTACATGCTAAGACCTTTCTAACGACACCTTGGACATGGTGATCGGTAGCACCACCGCTCCAAAACAATTATGACAAAAATATGCCTAGCGTATTAAAAATATAGATGTCTAGGTTTACTGCAAAACTTAATGGTGGATATTATCTTTTAATACAGCAACAACTAATCTTAGGAATTAAATAAATAAGTAACTTTATTGTCGTTGGGCATTAAAAATAATACATGACAAAAGTTAATAGAACAATGAATTTATATTCATTATAGTACATTTATTTACTTAAATTTCTTTAGTCATCTGGTTATATAAGGTTTAGTTTAAACTATACATTAAGATATTTTATATATATTATGTAGTATATTATTTTAAGATATCACTTATAAATCATACCTTCATCGTCCACTTACTATAGGAAGTTTGAGCATTGAATTTACAGAGTTAGTGTACACTCAATGGTATGAGGGTACTGGTACTCAGAGTACTGAAAATGCTAAACATTATTGTTGTGTTACCGGATCAGTAATAGACTTTTAAAAAAGGTTAATGTACCTGATAGTCCGTCTCATCCAAGGGTTATCCTGGAGAGACACGGGTTAATTGGGTATATTGAGTCTCGACACACGACCGGCGCGCCTCCCATCCGTCCTGTTCGTTAAATGTTAAAAGTAGGCCTACAATTCGTCATGTCCGTAACTTCGTTTCCGTGTACCTTGTATGTGTTTATGTTTGTGTTTTTTTTAAACTTTCAACACACCTGTTAAAGGCAAGATAAGTTTTATAGAGTGGATCTGAAGATGGCAATGTTATTGTCGAAACCTAATCTGCAATCCTAACCTAACCTAAACTGTTATTGTCGAAACCTAATCCTGCAAGGATAACCCTTGGATCAGACGGCGGACTATCAGGTACATTAACCTTTTTAAAATGTTAAACAGTTTATTTCTTTATTTCTACGATTGGTTTTATTGATTTTTGTGTTGCTATTGAGATGTCTACCATTAATGTGTTCACAATCGATGTATTAAAATATTTGATAGAAAATTACCTGATGTATCTATGAATATGTTCCCTACAAAAATTTGTATTATAAAAAAACAAAAAACATAAACAATCATGAAATGAAATTGTATTTTTTGGTTATTACTTTCATGATAATTACAATTTAAAACATAAAACCGGGCATATATGAATATCAAAATAAGCTTATGGGCTCATGGTAAAACCAAATTAAACAAAATTTGCTGGTTTACATTAATTTAAATGTAAACAAACAATGATGGCAACGGAACACTACAACGGAGCACTACAACCGTATGTTTTGTGCGCAATTTGTTTGTGACCGCTACCTTTTATATATTCCTCGAGTAAAGAATTATTTTCTAGTAAAAATCCAGCGGGTTAGAAAAGCTATTAGCATTTAACTTAAATCCATTGAATTCTAAAACAGTGAAGCCTTTTGTTGCTTCTCGACTATCTGAAGGCTATTAGGCTATTCGTCATGGGGATTTACCTTGCCAGTGTACACATAGACGAGGAACTGCTTGAAGGTGTCGCCCTGGAAGTGCGGGAGGTAGAGACGCACGGGCGTGGGGTTGCCGGGGGGCGAGGGGGCGACCGAGCAGCCAGGGATGCGGCAGATCTCGCCCCTCTTGGCCGTCTGGAAGCTCTTACATCTGCAATAGGGTTGGGACGTTATATTGTGTTCGGGGTAAAAGTCTCTGATGTTGTGTAATAATAATAGGGGGTTCCAGTCAGGACAAAATTAATATTTCTTCCTGTTTCTAAAATAAGAACAGTGTCACTATCTAAGTCCCAAATGGGTTGATTTACAACCCAATTTAAGAGACAAAGAATTCTTCATAATCTGAAGTTCGACAGATCGATCCTGAGCAAAATCCTGAGAACATTTTGTGAAGGTTCAATACTGGCTCCAGCTGTCATTGGTCATTAGGCTATTAATTAATGATCCTGGCTAAAGAATCAGTTTGTCTTAGTAAGTCAGTAACAAGGCTACACAAGGCATCACACCCATTCTACAATCGTTATTCATTCATATTTGCCGTGAAATACGCCCCAGTTGCATCATCGTCTTATACAGTTATTAAGTGAATAGTAGATGATTCCAGCGAAGAGAATTTTATTTTAACACTGACTTTGCTATCCCATAAAAATTTGGAATTTGATTGAATTAATGGTATCAAATTCTGGTTACTGTAATCTCCAACTGGTTTTAGCTGGGTTCTTTAAATGAGGCATGATGATTTAAAATAATCCGTGAAGTAGGAACGGAACTTAATAAATGTCTTGTGTATAAAATGTACTGGTCTTATGAGAAAAGGAGGTAGAAATGTCATGACTAAACCTCCTCCTCGGTAAGAGGTTCAGTTCGTTAGCTCGTAGAAATGTCATGACTAAACCTCCTCCTCGGTAAGAGGTTCAGTCCGTTAGCTCGTAGAAATGTCATGACTAAACCTCCTCCTCGGTAAGAGGTTCAGTCCGTTAGCTCGTAGAAATGTCATGACTAAACCTCCTCCTCGGTAAGAGGTTCAGTCCGTTAGCTCGTAGAAATGTCATGACTAAACCTCCTCCTCAGTAAGAGTTTCAGTCCGTTAGCTCGTAGAAATGTCATGACTAAACCTCCTCCTCGGTAAGAGGTTCAGTCTGTTAGCTCGTAGAAATGTCATGACTAAACCTCCTCCTCGGTAAGAGGTTCAGTCCGTTAGCTCGTAGAAATGTCATGACTAAACCTCCTCCTCGGTAAGAGGTTCAGTCCGTTAGCTCGTAGAAATGTCATGACTAAACCTCCTCCTCGGTAAGAGGTTCAGTCCGTTAGCTCGTAGAAATGTCATGACTAAACCTCCTCCTCGGTAAGAGGTTCAGTCTGTTAGCTCGTAGAAATGTCATGACTAAACCTCCTCCTCGGTAAGAGGTTCAGTCCGTTAGCTCGTAGAAATGTCATGACTAAACCTCCTCCTCGGTAAGAGGTTCAGTCCGTTAGCTCGTAGAAATGTCATGACTAAACCTCCTCCTCGGTAAGAGGTTCAGTCTGTTAGCTCGTAGAAATGTCATGACTAAACCTCCTCCTCGGTAAGAGGTTCAGTCCGTTAGCTCGTAGAAATGTCATGACTAAACCTCCTCCTCGGTAAGAGGTTCAGTCTGTTAGCTCGTAGAAATGTCATAACTAAACCTCCTCCTCGGTAAGAGGTTCAGTTCGTTAGCTCGTAGAAATGTCATGACTAAACCTCCTCCTCAGTAAGAGGTTCAGTCCATTAGCTCGTAGAAATGTCATGACTAAACCTCTTCCTTGGTAAGAGGTTCAGTCTGTTAGCTCGTAGAAATGTCATGACTAAACCTCCTCCTCGGTAAGAGGTTCAGTCCGTTAGCTCGTAGAAATGTCATGACTAAACCTCCTCCTCGGTAAGAGGTTCAGTCTGTTAGCTCGTAGAAATGTCATGACTAAACCTCCTCCTCGGTAAGAGGTTCAGTCCGTTAGCTCGTAGAAATGTCATGACTAAACCTCCTCCTCAGTAAGAGGTTCAGTCTGCTAGCTCAGTCACCTTTACCCTATCAACAGATCTGTCTTGAGTGTGATGCTTAGATGTGTTCACTAAAAATACGAAATATGGAATGGTTAAGAGAAACAAAATTGTTAGAACAATAAATATGGAAGCTACGAATGAATTTGTGTTGTAATTAAAGCTGAAATCCCATTCAGTCAGAGTACAATTTTATTTTTAATTGTTTGAAAACTAAACTTTTCTCATTAAATCGAGCGGCTATAATTCCTGGAGATTTAAGCACCTACTACGCATGTTAGTAAGTGGAAAAGTTTTTGATTAATGGGAACCTTGTAGGAATTTAGAAATTATGATTTAAACTCCATTTACACTTTCATATTTCTCATACAATTGTCACAAATTGTAAGGAGTAATGTAAAATTTATCATTGGTCCAATGCATGTTATGTGTTGTAATTTGTTTATGAATCAAAGAAATCATTAAACTTGATATAGTTATAAGTTATACACATGTAGAAGGGAAAAATTCTATATAAAAGGGAATTTTGAATGATGTGCTGTTAACGGTTCATAGATTAATGGGTGATGAGAGAGAGCTTATCTCGTATGTAAAGTTATGACCTTAGAAAAAAGTGTTACTATAATATGGTTTATGCAAAAAAATAATAATACCACCGTAGCAGCAAACCTGCGTACTCAGTGAATTTCTGATGTATATATATGTATCTTAATACCACTTAAAGCCACATACCAAGTTTCATCAGTATACATTTGTAAATAAATGGTTTATTACATTTTAATTATTCTCCATCAGAATAACATGGCGCCTGAGGATGCAGGTTTGCTGAAACAAGTTACACAAAAATCTGTTTATATGCTAATGTTTTTATAACTCAACTAGGTGAAGCCACATACCAAATTTTATTAATTTATGTTCATAATTAGGGGAGGTAACATTTGACTTATTCTCCATAAGAATAACATAGGGGCTGAGAAAGCAGGTTTGCTACTAGGTGAAATATCGGCAAAAAAATCATTTTTCATGCAAATATCAATAGACCACAACAGTATGAAGCAATATACCAAGTTTTGTCAGGATAAGTTGATAAGTAAGCAAGATATACAATTTTTCTTATTCTTCATAAGGATAACATTGGACAACGTACTGCGTTTAGCACTCTCAATATCTCGGTAACCAATTGTCATAGGGCAATGATCAAAACACCAAATTGTTTTTTTTTATGATGAATTTAATGATGAAAAATAAAATTGGATTTACTGAAATATTGTATGTAAAAAACTCAAAAAACTCATTTTTGGGGTACAAAACTACACCAAAATACCCTCATAGGTTTTGGATAGAGCGATCTGGTTGGTTTGGAACTTAAAGTTATAAATGTTGCTTTACCTGTTTGTACTAAATTTGATCAAAATCGGATCATTTTTACGAGAGTTATCGCACCCACGGACATATATATATATATATATATATATATATATATAAAAGGATACAGTTTTGAACGAATGGTGTTTTTGGCATCTAAGGACCTCAAAACGAAAAGTTATCATCGTCCCAGGCCTAGGACTTACCATGCCGAATACGGTAATAGCTTCTTCCCTATTGGGGAAATTTGCTAACAAATTAAAACCCTCCCACACAGGAAAAATATGAAGTTATCAAAATGTTAACATTATATAAAATACCCCCATAGCAGCAAACCTGCGTACTCAGAAAATTTCCAATGCATACAAATGTTCTTAATACCACTTAAAGCCACATACCAATTTTCATCAGTAAATGATTTATGAAATTTTAATTATTCTCCATCAGAATAACATGGCGCCTGAGGATGCAGGTTTGCTGAAACAAGTTACACAAAAATCAGTTTTTATGCAAATGTTTTTATAACTCAACCAGGTGAAGCCACAAACCAAATTTAATTAATTTATGTTCATAATTAAGGGAAGTAACATTTTAATTACTTATTCTCCATAAGAATAACATGGGGGCTGAGAAAGCAGGTTTGCTGCTTCAGAAACTATCGGCAAAAATATTTTTTCGTGCAAATATCATTAGACCACAACGGTATGAATCTGCGTATGAGAGCGATCTGGTCGGTTTTCAAACTTTAAGTCATAAATGTTGCTTTACACGTTTGTACCAAATTTCATTAAAATCGGACCATTTTTATGAGAGTTATCGCACCCTCGGACAGTTTATATATAAGGATACAGTTTTGAACGAATGGTGTTTTTGGCATCTGGGGACCTCAAAACGAAAAGTTATCATGGTCCCGGGCGTAGGTCATACTATGCCGACTACGGTAATAGCTTCTATGGGGAAAAATCGCTAAAAATGATTAATCATATAAAATAAACGGTATCAGGAAACTGACACATACTTTCTCCCTTTTAGCCCAACTTTAATGAATAATTTACTTTTTAGTTACTAAATCCTATCCTATACTCTAATATGAGTAAGGTTTGCTTGCTTGCTTGCTTGCGTGCTTGCTTGCTTGCGATACGGATCTCAAAAACGGCTCCAACGATTTCCTTCAAATGTTCGAAATAACTAATTTCTGGGATAAAAATAAGTTCTAGACAGGCCTCAACCCTAGGAAAAATCAAATAATGTAAAAAAACTAAAATGAAAAGTTAAAAAAATTAACATTGGGCTTATGGAGTTTCAAATCAAAACAAAAGAATTGTAACAGCTGTTCATAATCAACCAGGGAACTGTCAAAGTAATACTCATGTTGTTTATGATTATTAACATGTGGTTTCCTGAGAGCAGAGATTAAAAGATTTGAGTTAAGATTACATATATAGAGTAGTAAAATAAATCAAAGGGACATTGAGCTATAAATAACAACTGGAGTGACCTTAAACCTGTAGAAAAGAGGCAAATGAGTTATACAAATCTGATTATCAGTAGGGGGAAGTGGTGAAATATACTCCAAGTCATCTAAGAAAACTGGCTGGCCTTCCCCGAGCAAAGCTCGGCCCCCAGGTACTATAGAATATAATATGCAGAAAATCTTCTTAACATGATGTTTTTAAAATTATCCAACCAAATCCCTCTTTTGGAGGCACTACAGAATCCTTTGCTAAACATAGTGGTTTTAAGAGGGGAAATGCCCTCTCATCACCCCCAGGATTAAGTGGCAACATATTTAGAATATCCTCAGTTGGTCAATGCGAACTTGACCTGAATATCAAGTTTTAACGAAATTTATTAGTAAATAATAGAGAAATACTAATTTGTATACTACCTATAAGAATAACATTGGACAACGTACTGTGTTTACCGCAAAATGAAAATTTCAATTTTCTCTGCAACCAGTAATCGTTGAACAATAATTCAAAATACAAAAATATTTTTTTTTGTGTGTTTTTAATGGTGATAAGTAATTTTTTTTAAACATTTATGTTTTATTATGAAAAATAAAAATACCCCCGTCGCAGCAAACCTGCATACTCAGTGAATTTCCAATGGAGATATAACTGTTAATACTACATAAAGCCACTTGCCAAGTTTCATAAAAATATATTCACAAATAAGCAATATATACAATTTTAATTATTCTCCATAAGAATCACATTGGGGCTGAGTACGCAGGTTTGCTGCATCAAGGAACACAAAAAATGGGGTTTTATACTAATATCAATATAACTCATCTAGGTGAAGTCATATACCAGTTTTTATTCATTTTTGTTTATAATTAAGGGAGACATAGCATTTAATTATTATCCATAAGAATAACATGGGCTGAGTACGCAGGTTTGCCTGTAGCCTGTAGCAAAAACAATTTTTTGAGCAAATATCAATGGCACAACCAGATGAAGCTGTATACCAAGTTTCGTCAATATACGTTCATAAAAATAAGCGAGATATATATTTTTGATTTTCCTCCATATATAGATAATTTATTCAAACAAAATTAACATCTTTTTACACAACGTAAAATGCCTAATTGACAAAGAATACTATTACAAAAATTTTGACTTAATGTTT
Organism: Allygus modestus; assembly: GCA_963675035.1. Lineage (NCBI taxonomy): Eukaryota > Metazoa > Arthropoda > Insecta > Hemiptera > Cicadellidae > Allygus > Allygus modestus. Next base: position 30,319,835 of record OY776115.1, on the reverse strand, counting down.
GTTATTATATAAATGGTTTTTTAAAATCTGAACGGAGTGTTTGATAGCTAATAATGCTATACTATTTAGTATTTTACAGTCCAGGTTGAATTTTCTCGAAAACTCCTGGATAAACACTGGTATGGTCCAATTAAAATTCCGAATACTTCAAATTCTTTTATCTTATATTTTTCCTTATAATAAGGGATTGTGTTTTCATAGATTTTGATTTTTTCCAAATTCACTTCATCTGGTTGACATTGATGTGTTTCAAATCTCACAGTGGGATCTATGATGTATCCTCGGCTCTTCTTCCTGTCAATGACAATAATGTCACTTCTTCTTATGGAGCCGTTAACCTCTGTCGCAGTAACTTCCTCGAAAACCTCGTAACTGCCTTTAAGTCTGAACTGGTCTGCAATGGTTTTTCTTATTAAGTGATGGCGAGTGTTTCGAAGAAGATTACTAAATGGACATTGTCCAAGGACATGGGGTAAAGTCTCCAAAACATACTTCTCAGCGCTGGAACAATGCCGGCACTGGTTCCCGTCCCTGGACCTTCCGTGTAAACTTCTGACAGAGGCTACATCATTTATCATTTTAAGGTAATATTTGAATTCAGATTCCGTCAACCCATGACTTTTCATTAAATTCTTATTAATCTTTGGACATTCTTGGAATAAGATAACTCCTTTTCCTTTGTAAGGAAGTTTATTCCATTTTTCAAATTCGATTTGTTTTAACTTATTACGTAATAATTTAGCTGACATTTTAGGTTGTCCCTCTTCATATAAACCAAGCTTCTTTAGACAAAAAATTTCTTCAAGATCAAATCTTTTTAACTTTTGAAGGTAAGGATTCTTAGTTGTATTTAAGGTACGGCAAATATTTATGTGCTGTATCACCGCTTCCCATCTTGATTTTGATAATCCCATACCTTTGGATTTTGAACAACTATAAAAAAACGAACTTGGTGTGTCATTTGGCATTTCCAAGATTTCTTTTAGAGTAGAACGTATAATTTTATCAACATCGTTAAAAAACTCTAAGGAAATTTTTTGTAAAGGTGCAGTCTGAAAGGGATATATTAAAGTAGGCCAAATATAATTAATTAAAACAAACATTTTTTGTTCTGTTTTCAAAAAGGGCGAGCAAGTTAATTTTTCAATTTTTTCTGTTAGAGATCTTATGTTTTGTTCAGGATCAAAAATGATTTCATTAGAAAACGTACTGTGTTTAGCACTTTCAATATCTCGGTAACCAATTGACGTAGAGGAATGATCAAAATACCAAATTGTGTGTTTTTTTAAGCTAAATTAAATGGTAAAAACTAAAATTTGACTATTTCCAAAATTATAAGTAAAAATTGGAAAAAAAGTTATAAACGTTGCTTTACACGTTTATACCAAATTTCATCAAAATCGGATCATTTTTATGAGAGTTATCCTGCTCACGGACACACACACACACACACACACACACATATATATATAACGAAAGAATGGGGTTTTTGGGGTCTGGGGACCTCAAAACGAAAAGTTATCATGGTCCTGGGCCTAGGTTTTACCATGCCGACTATGGTAATAGCTTCTTCCCTATAGGAGAAATTCGCTAAAACAGAATGTTTTATGTTTTAAGTCTTGTAATTTCTGAAATTGATTTTTTTCAAGAATGCAGGTGCTGTCATTTTGTTGGAAACATAAAGCTCTACAAACTACGAAAGTTTAATCAAAATCTTTAGAGTTTTTTGAGAATGTTGGATTTTTCATGTTTTTTAGCGTTTTTTGGGGGATAATTACCCTTTAAAATAAAAAATTCAAAAAATAAAAACCTGGAGATATCTTGGGTTAGTATCTAAACCAAATTTCATGAAAATCGGCCTATAGGTGTGGGCTCTAGCTCTGTACACATCCACACACATACACACACACACACACACACACACACACACACACACACACACACACACACACACACACACACAGACATTAAGTAAAAATCCCTTTTTTGGGTTCAGGGAGCACCAAATAAATATTTCCACTATCCAATTCAAATTTGAAATTTTTGACGAAAACAATACTTTCTCCATTTACTATGAATAGGGGGAGAAAGTAAAAATCAAGGAAGAAGCCAAAGTTCATTAAAAAAAGTTCAAGTTATAATTGTAATTGATTGAGGCCCACAACAATAATTAGTTAAGAGTTTGAAAGCTAATAACTGTTTTGAATCCATTAATTAATAACTCTAACCTAAGACATTAATGTACTTAGTCATGACTTCTTAGGTATCGGTAATTTAAAACCAACTCTCTCATTTCTAATGAAGAAGATGTTTGACTTTTTATAAATAATCCTATTGCATCCATCAGAAGGTTAAGTTGTTGTAGTACAAAGGCGGTATTAAATTCCTTTGAAGATTTAAAAGCCTTGTTTTTGAAGTAGTTAGGACAGTAATTGTTCAGAATTTTAACTCATTAAAACAACAAACTAGTTAACTGATGCAAAGTGCCACTCCAAAAGCCATAAGAACTAACACATTTAGTGAAAATATTTGAAGTCTAAATTAGTTTCAACTTTTGGGTAAACTCAGACAATTATGGTAACAGGAGAGTTGCTTAGAGGGTGTGACATATAGGTCCCCATGAGTTATTGATACCTATATATGTATCTACAAAAAGGAATGAATGAATTTATGTGTATATTTATATGTTTCCTGTGGACTATAAACCAGTCAACCAAAGTTAATGACAATTTGAATTATCATTTAGGTTGACCTTAGGAAGGTTTAAAGCCATTAATCAAAGTCCTAGGACTTAAGGGCTTCACCCCATTGGACTTCAAAGTTACTATGTTACTCTTATGAAAGAAGGACATGTTATCATTTTATCACATGGCTAGTTAAAAATATTGTAAACAGCTGTTTATTCGATACTGTGAAATGTAGCGACACAGAAAACTAAAACACGAGCAAGTTCTATTGTATACTCTAAATTATGAATTATTTTTCAACACAATTCTTGGGCGCCTCAACGCGAGTATTATAATAAAACAAGAATAAATAATTTCTAAAAATAACTGGGGTTTGGTCGAAATCAACCCCCTTGTACGTACCAATTTTTATGTATATTTACCATAGTGTATGTGAGTACAGTATAAGTGTAAATGTAATTTGCAGTAATGGGAGACATTATTCGTTGTATCTTGTTCAATGTAGTAACAACATGTATTATGCAAAAAAATTGTGAATTATAATAATTAAAGGGTTTAAAATGGTTTAAGTAATGTATATATTCAGATAAGTACTCTGTTTGATACATTTATATTTTAAAATATGTTTTTTTTCTCGACCAAGAAAAGAGCTGATAATTTTGCATTTGTTACAAAAGTTCTTAAAAATAACTGTTTTTATAAAACGCATTGTCTTTTTATCAACTGACATTTTATTCGTCATAATTTAGAAATAAATCTATCTAGGTAAACAAGAACTGAACAAAGATTACTGATTATGGTTATTTTACTGAATTAGCTAATGATAACACATTGACAAATTTTAACTTAGCTTGTTCAGTCATAACATGTTAAGAGTCATTACATTATAACAGTAAACATCTGCAGTTATCTAGAAAGAATAATTTATATATATATATATATTTTTTTTTTAACAAGCTCTGTTTGGCTAGCATGATTAAGCCAAAAGCATGCATGCATTTATTAAATTATTTTTGTTTTTCTTAATAATAAATTAATACATGAGCAGTTTTTCTATGAGGGCGAAATCTAAGAAAGAATGAAACTGATTTTTATGCTTGGTGTGGTAAAAGAGTCGAGACTAATATTTAAAACAAAATTGCTTGCTTTGTATTATTTAATGGAATATCTTTGTGTATTACACTGAAACCATTACACTATAAATATTCCAAAAACAAGGGTGTGAATGAAGCCCTCACCCTTAATGACAGTCAGTCTGTTTCCCCCAGTGCTTTTCTAGGTCATAATCTCTTCTAGTTTCCTTTGCATCTTTTACATCAAGAAACAAGTATCATGTTTTTATTTTAACTACAAAAGATTTTTTTTAAAGAGGGGCAACAAAATTATCTATGCACACATAAAAACACTTAAAAAAATTTAAAATTATTTCTCTGAAGTTTTAGAGTAATTCTTAGCAGTTATATGAGAAGAGCATATCGTTAGAAATTGAAACAAGTTAAAGTGCACCTTTGTAACTCTATATTTTTGTAATAATCATCCAGTATTTTTTTTATAAGAATAATTCTGCAAATTTCCAGGAAATGCTAAAGGTAAAAGGGGTTTTTGTGTACCCCACAATTTTTGTTTGTTTACTTTTTAAGCACAATTCAGCTTAAAAAATAAAATCTTGTATCTTAAATTATTACAACGTCAGTCGATTACTGAGGTATTTAAAGTGCTAATCACAGTACGTACTTTATCAAATGTTAATCTTATTGAGAATAGGCCTGAGTAAAGTGTTATATATCGCTTTTTTATGAACACATGTTGATGAAACTTGGTTTGTGACTTTCATATACAGTTATGGTCTTCCCCTTGGCAGCAAAACTGCGTACTCAGTCTATATCATATTCTCATGGAGGATAAATAAAACGTCATGTCCCCCTTATTTATGAAAATGTTTCAATTTATAAAACTTGGTAAGTGGTATTTGAAATTTGATGAGTACACAGCAGGTTGGCTACGACGGAGGTAATAAACTTTGCTAGGGTTGCTAGTTATCAAAAAGAGATCTACAATACACAATCAGTAAATATTTAATTTCCCACTTGTGACCTTACTGAATTGGACATTCCCTATGCACTTTGATACAGTGACCTCTCAGCTTCCTTGTTGACATCAAAGGAAGTAGTTCACTTCTGTTATCTGCAGTGTTTGTCTTCTTTCTACTAGAGGCTATAGGTTTTATCAGAAGAACTTCTATTGCCCCCTTGTCAGAAGAAGTGGTACTCAACTGTTTTGGAACACAAGACGAACTCCACTTTGACTTGTATGAGCTACCTGAAGCACACATAATTGCACTTATCAACATTACTTTTGAGTGCATTTTTTTGGACATTCTGATATCAGGTTTATTAGTTTTGAAGAGGATTCTTTGAAGAATACATTCCAGATATGGTCCAAATTGAACAAATTGTGGGTTTAAAAAAAAGAAGAAATATATGGAAGACTTCCATTTTACAGGATTCTACACCTTATTTTAAAAGAATATGTCATTAGTGTCACAAATCGTTGTAATCTTATTGAGTTCTTAATTAACAAAATCTAAGTTGGCATGAACACATATTTGATTTCTTTTAGTTGCATGGGGGCCATACACAAATTACGCAACGCACTTAAGGGGGGGGGGGTGGGGGTATGGCTTAGCGTTATGCTGCATTATGTGGGGGAGGGTGGGTTTGGATCAACGTTACTTAACTCACACACATTAACCCTTAGAGATGTCGCACTCCCGTATCTATAAATCCGATATGGTTATAAATCTTTCAAAATAAAAATAATCAAATTGATATAAATCGAAGTTACAGTTAGTTATATAAAATACTTCCGTCATAATATTATAACAGTTAAACAAAACATAAATACATAACGTGTATTGGGAAAGTTCTCTATTGCATTACACCTATGTTTTGTGTTATTTCAGAGTGTGAAATCATGACTTGATACAGTATTGTGCAATTCTACCCACATCTTCAGTTTTTCAGGTTGTTTTGTATTTGTATTAGTCATAAATTCAATTGGTTACGTTTTAGCTGAGATAGTTTATTTTGTTGATTATGATTATTAGTAACAATCTTGTTTGTTTGTGTACATTTTACTTTGAAATAAGTTATTAACAAATGTTGTTAAATGAAAGTAATTTAAAGTTTAATGAATCTTTGAAATCCATATTCCAAATTGCTAGTAAAATGATGTTTAAAAGATTTAAGCTGTTTTAAAACCTACTACGATTGAGCTACGTAACACATTGGGGGGTGTGGTCAAGCATTATGGTGCGTTACATGGGAGAGGGGGTCTGAAATAACAAAAAAAGTGTTACGTAATATGTGAATGGCTCCATGCTCAAGAACGGTATCCAAAGATTCATTTTCCCAGATTAGCCTCTCCATTAATGTTAAGAAAAAGAAAACAGTTTTAAGACTTTATTATGAAAACAGTAGCTCAGTTCTCGGATTCATTTGTGGTTAACCTCTTGAACTATAGTGTACTATTTCTAATACTGAACATCTGCTTACGTAATAAAGTAATCAAATTAAAGCTTACCCTCCATTACTATACTCAGATGACCGTTGTTACAGTTATCTGTATATGTTACTTATCAAGATAACTAAAAATGTTAAAACTGCAAACGAACAGTTTACCTTACAACAAAACATAACAAAACCAATAATTCGCCAAAAATACATAATTAAATTACTGATTTAATTACACCATATACATTTTAAAGTTGAAAGCCAACCTTAATTCAATTTCGGTTTCAACCAAGTTAATCCATATTGATTCGTACCACAACTGACCCGGGAGTGCATTATGTGTACGTTTTAAAGAGCCCCGAAATCTAATTACACAGAGCCAAATTTGTATTCAGCTTTCCCTCCCAAATCAAACCAAACACAATTACGTGGACGATTCACCCAACTTAAACCTTGTTTGAGGGGACGGCCGGGGCAGGGACAGTGGCAGTGATGAATTACGTTATCAGTTCGTGAAATACTACACTCTACTACTCACTACTGGAGTGAATTTCATCAGCGTCTCATCTACAGCTGTGTTTGTAGAGAAACAAAAACTATAATTGCCATGTTTAATGGTAGTTTTGATTTATAAAAATGTTTAATGGAAAAAATAAAATCCAACCTCAATTTGAAACGCTAATTTTGGGATGCGTTTAATCAAATAGAAAATCCGCCATGATATTTGAAGGTGTTAGACAAAACTCAACATATTGCACATCAAAATATTTGTTAGGGCCCCTCCTTGTGTCAAAATGTATTCTAAAATTATCTCAGGGCCTCATCGCCTCTTTGGCCTTAAAAGTTCCATTGTTTATAACTATAGCAGACGGTGAATTTTCTTGCCCTGGCGAGTATATAAACATGTATATATCAGTTGTAAAGGTTAATCAGTTTCTCTACAGACTGTTGCACAAACAAATTTAATGTTTTTCTCTCTTCATGAATCTATCTTCCCGGGGTAACCGCGATATTAAGGCATCAAAATTAAATTTGTTAGTTTGAACTGTTAAAAAATACAAATCGAGACAAGCCATAATACGTTAATAGCGACTCCGTTATCAAGATGAGTCCTGAGATAAAATAATGTTCAATGTCCTAAACGGCACATCGAGAAAATCACGTGTACAAAATTATAACCTTACAAGATAATAAACGGTATCAGGAAACTGACACATACTTTATCCCTTTAGCCCAACGGTAATGAATAAATTACTTTTAGCGAATTTCCCCTATAGGGAAGAAGCTATTACCGTAGTCGGCATGGTAAGACCTAGGCCCGGGACCATGATA